>CM051022.1:5077857-5240357 GCA_027704905.1 Muraenolepis orangiensis | reverse complement strand
TCATAGAGAGGGTTTGCAAACCTGGTCGTCTTCTGACCGGATGACGAGCGGCGCGTCTCGATGGCCGATCTCTATTGTTCTTAAACAATAAAGACCTCATTGTTCTCTTCCGGCAACTTCCTGGCCCCCTCCCCTCCTAACTGTGTTCCTACTGTTGTGGAGGCGGGGGGGTCTGAGGGAGATGACGCCGTCCTTTGGAATGTAACACACACACACACACACAGGGGGGGGGGGAATGCAAATCTAGAAAATTGTGCCTGGAGTCACTCACTCACAATTAATCATTATTATATTAAATGATCCTCTCTCTCTCTCTCTCTCTCTGTCTCTCTGTCTCTAAAATAGGAAATAATATTGAACATTTGTCCTCCTCCTCCTCCTCCTCCTCCTCCTCCTCCTCCTCCTCCTCCTCCTCCTCCTCCTCCTCCTTCTTCTTCTCCTCTGTCCACAGCGTGTAACTGCGACCCGGTGGGCTCCCTGCAGGGGGGCGTGTGTGATGGACACACGGACGTGACCGCCGGCCTGATCTCAGGCCAGTGCCGCTGCAAGGCCAGCGTGGAGGGGGAGCGCTGCGACCAGTGCAGGCAGGGACACTTCGGACTGGGACAGGGGGAGCACGGCTGCCTGGGTGGGTCCCCCACACACACATGCACACGCACACGCAGACGCGTGCACACACACACAAAAACAGTAGCACCAATGCACACGCATGTGCACTCACACACAGGCACGCAGACACACACACACACACATACACACACACACATAGGCATAGAGATAGACAGACACATACACAGACCCCATACTTAGCAGACACATAGCTATAGATACACACACACACACACACACACACACACACACACACATAAACTTGACTTGACACACACACACACACATGTGTATTACAGTATGAGCATCCACTGAACAGGGATTTACTGACCAAATTAAGTCTTTATGAGGTGAAATTGTTCTAAACAACACATTGATGTCTATAACAGTATAAGCAACCACTGAACTAAGGGATTTAAAGACCTCATTTTGTCTTTATGAGGTGAAATTGGGAACAAAACACACACACGCACACACACACACACACAGACACACACGCAGACACACGCAGACACACACACACACACACACACACACACACACACACACACACACACACACACACACACACACACACACACACACACACACACACACACACACACACACACACACACACACACACACAGGCATGCGGGGACCCTCTCTGCCGGTTCACATGTTGGTTGAACTATTGTTTCCCTGTGTAGTGGTTTATTTATACGAGCCCTCATAAGGCTCTCTGAGGGAACCTCACGCCCACACATGCTCAGGAAGCCGCTCCATGAACAGAACCCTTTGGGGTCAAAAACAAACGTCTTCAAAGAGGGAACCCAACTTCCAGGATAACTGTTAAAGATAAGATAAGACTTGATTTGATTTGATCCCAGTGTAAACGGGCTCATAAAAGAAGCCCATTGTTTAACAAGGGGGTGGAGACGGTAAAGCGGACATCTTGGTCACCCGTCTGCACCAAATACAAATATAGATTCTAATCATCTCTGAAGAATAATGGTCCAGTACGGATGTTCACTCAATGGAACAAAATCAAGCTAAAAGTGTTTTTATTTAGAATTAGCTTCACGCTATATCATTCACACACACTTCTGTTCTCCACCTTGATGATAACAAGCTAATGTGAAACCGCGTTTTTTTTAAACGTTCAAAATGAGGTATATATATATATCATTTTAACAATATTATTGTAAAATGAACTGCATTCAATTGAATGCAGATAGATAGTCGTTTTGATGATGTAACGCGTGGTTTCGCCATATCGTAATAGCTATCGATATCGGGGGGAAACAAAAAGAAAAAAATAGATTTCGACCATATTCGACCAGTCCAGCCCTGCCTTCATCTTGACTTCATGTATTTGTTGGGCTGCAAATGTATGACTTAGAAATGATCGGATCAATGGGATCAATCAGTCAGTCGGTCGATCGATCGATCAATGGATGGATGGTGTTGTTTCCCCCGCTGCAGCCTGTACCTGCGGGGCTCTGGGCACGCTGCCAGGAGCAGCACCCTGCGACACGCGCTCTGGGAAGTGCTTCTGTAAGAGGCTGGTGGACGGACACAACTGTGACCTGTGTCTGGTAGGGAGCCAGGCTGCTGCTGCTGCTACAGCTACAGCCGCCCTGCTGTGTGTGTGTGTGTGTGTGTGTGTGTGTGTGTGTGTGTGTGTGTGTGTGTGTGTGTGTGTGTGTGTGTGTGTGTGTGTGTGTGTGTGTGTGTGTGTGTGTGTGTGTGTGTGTGTGTGTGTGTGTGTGTGTGTGTGTGTGTGTGTGTGTGTGTGGTTAACTTCAAGAAAGCATGTGTTTTTATTTATGTCTGCCTTTGCACTTTGTGTGTGTTTGTGTGTGCATCTATGTTATGTGTGTGTATGTTGGGTGTGTGTGTGTATGTTTATTTTTTACATAAAGAAAGCATGTGTTTTGGTTTATGATTGAATGTCTTTGCTCTTATGTGTGTGTTCTCTACAGAGTGTGTGTGCTACAGTGTGTTTGTGTGTGTGTTCTCTACAGAGTGTGTGTGTGCTACAGTGTGTGTTGTGTGTGTGTGTGTGTGTGTTCTCTACAGTGTGTAAACCATTAAACCACACCCCCTTCCTCTCTTTCTCTGTATTCCCCCTGCAGCCGCAGCACTGGGGCTTGTCCAATGACATGGACGGCTGCAGAGCATGTGACTGCGACCAGGGCGGGGCTCTCCACAACAAGTACCACTCCAAAAATGTTGTTTACCAATGCCAGTGCAGTTTATACTAGTTTATACTCTCATGAGCTGAAATATACTGTATATACACATAACTGAATGCAAATTTAACCACCCCCATGTGTGTGTGTGTGTGTGTGTGTGCATGTGTGTACGTGTGTGTGTGTACGTGTGTGTGTGCATGTGTGTACGTGTGTGTGTGTTCATGTCTGTGTGTGTGTGTGTACATGTGTGTGTGTGTGTGTGTGTGTGCACAGTTGTAACCAGCACACAGGCCAGTGTGAGTGTCGTGAGCACATGTTCGGGAGGCGCTGTGACCAGGTGGAGTCTGGCTTCTACTTCATCGCCCTCGACCACTACACCTACGAGGCAGAGGACGCCAAACATGGACCTGTGAGTCTGTGTGTGTGTGTGTGCGTGAGTCTGTGTGTGTGTGTGTGTGTGTGTGTGTTGTGTGTTTGCGTATCCATGGACTGTTTGGTGAAAACACACTCATTAGCCTCCTTGTCCAGTCCGATGATAGGAAACGTGCTATGTAATAATGTAATCTATATATATATATATATATATATATATATATATATATGTAAAAATTTTTTTTTTTTACATATTTATCTAATGATCATAATTTCTCTCTGTCTCTCTCTCTCTCTCTGTCTCTCTCTCTCTCTCTCTGTCTGTCTCTCTCAGGGCGTTACCGTGGTCCCCCGACCGGCCCCAGAGGGCCGCAGCCCTACCTGGACAGGTATGGGCTTCGTCAACGTGCCTGAGGGAGCCTACCTGGAGTTCACCATCGACAACGTCCCTGAGTCCATGGACTACGACCTTCTCATCCGCTACGAGCCACAGGTAAGGCCTTAAGTAGGTGTGTGTGTGTGTGTGTGTTAGACTTGCTAGTGTAAACCTAGTAATGTTCCCACTCCAAACTTCACATATTGTGTACATTTGTTTGTATGTCACCATTTAATCTAAAGCATCTTTGAGCATCTTCAAAAGTGCTGTATGAATACAATGTATTATTATTATTATTAGAATAATAAATGTTAGATCAATTCTCATCGTCATCTAAGTCATCGCGATTGTTGTTCGTCAAACAATTAAGAATTCATTGCAGTGTCAATCAATCTATAGTGAATCACAACTCTACCATAGAACGAGACCTACTTTTAGCTTTTTATATATTTTTACCTAAAATAATTTGAAATCACAATTCATTCACGTTTGGAACAAGTCTTTATTATTTATTAATAATAATAGTGTCTGTCTGACATAATGCTGAAGTTTGGCAATACAACATTGGTAGGCAATGTCAAGCTTAACACTTGAATTTGTCTAAACCCACATATATTACATATATTGTAAAATAAGTGTGTGTGTGTGTGTGTGTGTGTGTGTGTGTGTGTGTGTGTGTGTGTGTGTGTGTGTGTGTGTGTGTGTGTGTGTGTGTGTGTGTGTGTGTGTGTGTGTGTGTGTGTGTGTGTGTGTGTGTGTGTGTGTGTGTGTGTGTGTGTGTGTGTGTGTGTGTGTGTGTGTGGGGTGATGCTGGGGCCAGCTGCCTGGGGAGTGGGAGGACGTGAGTGTCCGGGTGCATCGTCCGGTCACCGACCAGGACTTCATCAGTCACTGTGGAGACTCAGAGATCATACAAAGTGGAGACGATCAGACCCTGGAACTGTCCCCTGGATCCAGGTGACCCGTCTGTCTGTCTGATTGTCTGTCTGTATCTCTGTCTGACTGTCTGTATGTCTATCTGGCTGGCTGTCTTGTTGGTTGTCTGATTGTTTAGCTGTCTGTCTGTCTGTATCTCTGTCTGTCTCTGTCTGTCTGTCTGGCTCGGTGTCTAGCTGTCTGTCTGTCTAGCTGTCTGTATGTCTATCTGGCTGGCTGTCTGATTGTCTGTCTGTCTGTCTGACTGTCTGTATGTCTGCCTGTCTGGCTGTCTTTCTGACAGTCTGTATGTCCGTCTGTCTGGGTGTCTATCCGGCTGGCTGTCTAGCGGTCTGTCTGGGTGTCTAGCTGTCTTTCTGTCTATACCCCAGCTGTCTGTCTGTTTGGCTGTCTTTCTAGCTGTCTGTATCTGCATGTCTATCTCTCCCGCATCTATCCTTCTGTCTCGTTATCAGTCTGTCTGCCTCTTCCCATGTCTGTCTGTCTGTTTGTCTCTTCCCCTATGTATATGTCCCCCTATCTGACCTCCTGTCTGTCCATCAACCTGTAAGTTGATCTGTCTTTTCCCCTATATATCTGGGCTGATTCTCTATTATTGATTGATGACGCTGTGTTCTCCAGACACGTGGAGCTGGGCTGGCCCGTGTGTCTGGAGCGAGGCCTCAACTACACCGTGCGCCTCAGCCTGCCGCACTACGCCGCGCACGGACACGTGCAAAAGCCCTACACACTCATAGACTCGGTGAGTAACACGCACGCACGCACACACGCACACGCTCACTCACTCACACACACACATGCACACACAATTTCTAACCAGCAACCCGCTGTACCTCCTGCAAATCCACAACCTTTTCAGCTAGACTATCCCTGACCGGGTTTCAAACCCACAACCTTGCAGCTAGACAGCTAGACACAGACACACTCAAACCATCTCTCCCTCTGTCTGTGGTTATTCCCCTGTGGTGATGGTGGTGGTGGTGGTGGCGGGTGCAGCTGGTGCTGATGCCCCGGGTTCAGGAGCTGAACCTGTTTGAGGGCGTGGAGGGCGAGGAGGCCTGGGACACCTTCCAGCGCTACCGCTGCCTGGAGAGCAGCCAGAGCGTGGTCAAGAGCCCCCCCACCGACATCTGTGACGACTACGTGTTCAGCGTGTCCGCCTTGCTGCACCAGGGCGCCATGGGTAAGTCCAGTGTGTGTGTGTGTGTGGTGTGTGTGCGTGCATGTGTGTGTGTCTTACTGTGTTAATTGTAGATGTTTGTCCAATTGTAGATGAAATGTGTGTGTGGGTGTGTGTCTGAACTATAGGTGTATGTATGTTTGAGTGTGTGTGTGTGTGTGTGTGTGTATACATGTGTGTGTGTGTGTGTGTGCAAATTGTTGGTGTATGTATGCTTGGATGTGTGTGTGCGTGTGTGTGTGTCTTACTGTGTTAATTGTAGATGTTTGTCCAATTGTAGATTAAGTGTGTGTGTGTGGGTGTGTGTCTGAACTATAGGTGTATGAATGTTTGAGTATGTGTGTGTGTGTATTTACAGTGTGTGTGTGTGTGTGTGTGTGTGTGTGCAAATTGTAGGTGTATGTATGCTTGAATGTATATGTGTGTGTGTGTATGAATTGAAGGTGCATGTATGCTTGTGTGTGTGAGACGATTGTAGGTGCGTGTTTCTGTGCGTGTGTGTTTTCCGCGTTTTTCAATCGTTGACACAATGTTCCTCTCCCCACCTCTGCCATCTATTACCACCTCCTCCACCACCACCACCTCCACCACCACCACCTCCCCCATCTCCCCCCAGCCTGCCAGTGTGACCCCCAGGGGTCCCTGAGTGCGGTGTGTGATGCCAGTGGCGGTCAGTGCCAGTGCCGTCCCAACGTGGTCGGACGCAACTGTGAGCACTGCTCCCCCACCACCTACCTGTTCAGCCCCGCCGGCTGCAGACGTGAGTCACCGCCGCTTGTTGGTTGGTTGTTGTTGTTTGTTGTTGTTGTTGTGGGTGGTTGTTGTTTTGTGACATGTGTCGTCACTGATTGGTCGAAATTTTGAAAATGGGTGCCGGGTTTGGTGTCACTTAATGTACTGTACTGTTCATCTCATTCTCATCCCCCCCCCCTCCCCAACACACACACACACACACCATCCCATAACACACACACCATCCCATAACACACACACACACACACACACACACACACACACACACACATACACACACAACACACACACACACACACACCATCCCATAACACACACACCCTCCCATCACACACACACACACACACACATAATCCCATAACACACACACACACACCATCCCATAACACACACACACATCCTCCCATCTCACACACACACGCACACACACCATTCCATCACACACTCACACACACATCATCCCATCCAATACAAACACACATCATCCCATCAAATACACACACAAACACCATCTCCACACACACACACACACACACACACACACACACACACACACACACACACACACACACACACACACACACACACACACACACACACACACACACACACACACACACACACACACACACACACACACACACACACAGCGTGCGACTGCGACCCCCGGGGCTCGCTGCATGCCTTCTGCCAGGAGGCGACGGGCCTCTGCGCGTGCGTTGCCGGGGCGACGGGCCGGCAGTGCGCCCACTGCCTTCCGGGTCATTGGGGCTTCCCCCACTGCCGGCCCTGCCATTGCAACGGACACAGCACCCACTGCCACCCGGACACCGGGGAGTGCCAGGGCTGCCAGGAGAACACAGCCGGACACACCTGTGAGAGGTACGGGGTACGAGGGGGGGAGGGTGAGGGAGGGGAGGGGGTGGAGGGAGGGGAGGAGAGAGAAAGAGAGAGAGAGGGGGAGGGAGGGTGGACTGAGGGGAGGGAAGAGAGAGGGGGAGGGAGGGTGGACGGAGGGGAGAGAGATGGGGAGGGAGGGTGGACGGGAGGGAGGGGAGAGAGAGGGGGAAGGATGGTGGAGGGAGGGGAGAAAGAGGGGGAGGGTTTAGAAGGAACGTCTGTGTTTGGTACGGTTAATTATTATGAGACAGAAAGACGTCGTTAACGGAGACTCCAGTTGTGTCCAAAAGTGCTTTGAACTATATAGTCCTCTACATTGAACTTCTTAGAGAGGGAGTAGGGAATGATGGAAGGATTTCACTATATAGTCCTCTACATTGAACTACTAGAGAGGGAGTAGGGAACGAGGGAAGGATTTCACTATATAGTCCTCTACATTGAACTACTAGAGAGGGAGAAGGGAATGAGGGAAGGATTTCACTATATAGTGTGTGTGTGGTTGGTGGCTGGTTCAAGCAGCCTCACCAACTCTATGGCTGGTGAGGCTGCACACCTGTGGGTCCTTGTTAATCAAGGCCCAACAGGTTAAAGCAGCCACCAACACACACACACACACACACACTCGAGGAAGAGCAGATGGTACATGCTAGAGCTCTCTCCTCGAGTGTGTGTGTGTGTGTGTGGTGGTGGCTGGTTGAACCTGTGGTTCTTTGATTAACAAGGACCCACAGGTGTGCAGCCTTAGAGTAATCAATCGGACTCTGGTCTCAGGTGAGGCTGCTTAAACCAGGGAGAAGGGAGTAGGGGACGAGGGACTGATTTCAGAAACACAGCCTCCCGACGTCACAGAAGAGTACTTCCTGTGATTTCCCAGGTGCCTTAGCGGTTTCCACGGCGACCCGGAGCTGGGCTCGGGCGGTCACTGCCGGCCCTGCATGTGTCCCGACGGGCCGGGGAGCCGGAGGCAGTTCGCCGACGCCTGCTTCCTCCGGGACGACTCGGACCTGCTGCTCTGTGCCTGCAGACCGGGCTACAAAGGTGAGCTCACACACACACACACACACACACACACGCATTCACACACACACACACACACATACGTAAACACACACACACACACACACACATTCCCCACCACTGACACAACTCACACGTACTAAACATGAAACCATCTGTAAAGCCGCTAAAAAATGTGCTCATCGGCGTTCCGAGTGTCCTTAAACTCCTCCCCCTCCTCCCATTCCTCCACCCCCCCCCTCTCCTCCCCTCCCAGGCGCCAGGTGCGATGAGTGCGCCCCCGGTCACTACGGCAACCCCCAGGTGCCGGGCGGCCGCTGCACGGCGTGCCGTTGCCACGACAACATCGACCTGAGTGACCCCGGGGCCTGTGACATGCTGACGGGCGCCTGCCTGCACTGCCTGCACCACACCGAGGGCCCCGCCTGCGACCGCTGCAGGGCAGGTTACCACGGCAACGCCGCCTCCCAGGACTGCAGGAGTGAGTTGTTGGGTGGCGTTTCCGGGGTGGGGGGGGGCGGGGCATGGCCGGGGGGCGGGGCATGGCTGGAAGAGGGCGGGGCTAGTGTGTGTGTGGTGTGTTGTATGTGTGGTACGAGGGATCGTGGTGAATAAATGAAGGTTCCTTACCACCGCCGTCGGAGACATCTATCTGTCTGTCTGTCTCTTTGTCTGTCTGTTTGTCTACAAGATAACTCAAAAAGTGATTTTCAGATGAATCATGGGACAAGGAACCAGTTGATTGAATTTTGCCCGAGATAAGGACCTAAATCCGGATCTAGAAATATTTTGATGGATTCTTTAGCATTACATAACATAGGGCAAAAAAAAGTTACCAACATATATTCATAAATGTATACTACACACACAACATATAAATGTGTAGAAGTGCACATGTGTGTGCTGTGTCTCAACCCTGTCTGTCTCTCCCTCCTCCTCCTCCTCCTCCTCCTCCTCCTCCTCCTCCTCCTCCTCCTCCTCCTCCTCCTCCTCCTCCAGAGTGCATGTGTAACGCGGTGGGCACGGCGGCGGGGGCGTGTCCCTCGTCCTCCTCCGGGGGGGAGTGCGCGTGCGACCCCGGGACGGGCCAGTGCCCGTGCCGGCCCCGCGTCCTGGGCAACAGCTGTGACCGCTGCGCCCCGGACACCTGGGGCCTGGCCAGCGGAGAGGGGTGCAGGGCCTGTGACTGTGAGGCCAAGCACTCCTTTGGCTCCTCCTGTGATGAGGTAAGGATGGGTTGGGTTGGGTTGGGGGAGGGGGTGATGGGAGGGGAGTTAGGGGGGGATGGATGGAGGTAGGAATGGGAGGGAGGGAGGGAGGGAGGAGAGGGAGGGATGGATGGATGGATGGAGGGGGGAGGGAGGGTGGGATATAGGGAGGGGAGGTTTTAAGAATAGTATTAAGAAAAGTGGTATGGTGAATACGACCTACTACCCACACATATCTACAAAAAACACACTTTATTAAAAATGAATTGCCTTCTGTGCTGCAATTGAATTTATATATATATTTTTTTTTTAAGTATTCTACATATATTCTCTACAAATATGGCAGCAATGCTATTTCTCAATATTACGCAAGACTGGAATCATTGCTTTGACCGTCGTACATTTTCAGCTGTTCTTTCGCAAGCAAAAATTTGACTGAAATATTTCACAATTTGTTGAGGAAAAAACAATTTGATGTCAGTAATGTGCCAAAGAAATGAGGATCCAGGCTCAGAGTTCCAGGAGTTGTTCCCACAGGCAGTGACTCACACTGAGAACTGCACTCAATGGCTTTCAGATGGATTCACCTCCAGCTGTTTGGAAATCTGTACACAATCTCCTTCTTGCGCTCTCTCTCACTCTCTCTCTCTCTCTCTCTCTCTCTCACACACACACACACACACACACACACACACACACACACACACACACACACACACACACACACACACACACCACACACACACACACACACACACACACACACACACACACACACACACACACACACACACACACACACACACACACACACACACACACATGGAAGTGCACTTTGGGAAAAGAAACATTCCCCTTTTGAAGACAATCCACGACGTCTTCTCAATAGTCGCCGTACTGTACTTTTAAATTCTGAGCGTATCTCTATCTGATCTAATCTAATGCTGTCACGGCCTAATCTGAATCCACATGTTCAGTCCTAAAGGATTAGGGAATTTGCAACAAGTACAATGGAATGCTTTCCCCATTCACTCCCACAGTGTAAATTTCTACAACAATACTATACTATGCTATACTAAACTATGCAATACTATACTATACAATACTATGCTATAAACAACACTATATACTATGCTATATATTTTGAACAACACTATATACTAACTACTATATATTATACTGTATACTCTAAACAACACTATACTACCAACTATATACTAATATTGTTCTGATATTATTATTGTTATTTTAGACCATCATACAAAGCCTAGCCTGTGCAAATACATGTGGTTATGTGGGATATGTGGTTTTGAATATGTAATGACATCTGTGTGTGTGTGTGTGTGTGTTTGCGCGTGTGTGTGTGTGTGTGTGTGTGTAGTTGACAGGACAGTGCTCGTGTAAGCCAGGCTTCGGCGGCAGGACGTGCCAGGAGTGCAGGGAGCTCTTCTGGGGCGACCCCGAGGTCAAATGTTACGGTGAGGTTCAACCACACAACTCACATGAAGACTCGGTCACCCGTGACCCGTTTAACCCTCTCCCTCCATCGCCTCCACCTCCTCAGACGGGATCTTTAAAGGACCAGGTGGAGACGAGATGAGACGGACGCGTCTCACTCATTTTTGGATGTGGAGTGAATTGAATTGAATTGACTTGAAAACCCCAAATTTTTTTTTGGAATTTCCTCTACAGGAGTTTACGGTTAAGAGTTTCAATTTAGGGCTCCAACACACAAATACAAGTGTGTGTGTGTGTGTGTGTGTGTGTGTGTGTGTGTGTGTGTGTGTGTGTGTGTGTGTGTGTGTGTGTGTGTGTGTGTGTGTGTGTGTGTGTGTGTGTGTGTGTGTGTGTGTGTGTGTGTGTGTGTGTGTGTGTGTGTGTGTGTGTGTGTGTGTGTGTGTGTGTGTGTGTGGCCTGCCTGCCTGCCTGCCTGCATTTTGTAAAAATGACATTGAAAACTAGGCAAAAAAATTATAGTATTGAGAACCGTGTCATTGTGAATACAACATACTACCCCCCCCCCCCCCCACACACACACACACACATATCCACCAAAAAAAACCACACTTTATCTGCAAGTTCCCCTGTGGATGGATGGGTTGGAGGGTTTAATTAAACACTCCTCTGTCTTTCTGGTCCCTCGCCGGATATATTCCCCGGAGTCTGTTCATCTACGTAGGAGAAGCCAAGATTGATGTTTCCTACTTTCCTACTTTGAGATTCTTTCAAGTGCGTGCGTGCGTGCGTGCGTGTGTGTGTGTGTACTCCCATTACAACATACACTGTATGTGCCAACCCATATCAAGCTCTAGTACTGCAGCCTGTATCGTGTGTGTGTGTGTGTGTGTGTGTGTGTGTGTGTGTGTGTGTGTGTGTGTGTGTGTGTGTGTGTGTGTGTGTGTGTGTGTGTGTGTGTGTGTGTGTGTGTGTGTGTGTGTGTGTGTGTGTGTGTGTGTGGGGGGGGGTGATTGGCTGCACTACAAGTTTTCTACGAATTTGGCTACCAATTTTCTGATCATGTGACAATTCCCCCCTCTGTCAACCCACCCCCGCTTCAGAAATGAGCCAAGATCTTTTCCTACGCTCAAATCCATCTGGATAAATGGTTTACATTTTTCGTCCCAGAGAATCCTGGTTACGGAGTACATGGGGAAAGGGAGAGGGAGAGGGGGAGAGGGAGGAAGGGAATAAGGAAAGAAGAAACAAATGAAAAAGGAATGAAGGGAAAAGGAATGAAGGGAGAAGTAAAGAAGTAACAGAAGGGAAGGAAGAGCAAAGAACAGGCAGGCAGGCAGTAAGTAGCATTGAGAAGCGCTCTGGTCTGTGAATGACCTCTCTACCAGGACCAGATGTTTCTCCCCGGAATTCCCAAGCATCCCGAGTGTTTTCGGTCGTCACGCCGACCCCCTCCCCCTCCCCTCCCCCTCCCCCTCCAGCGCCATGACCACCGCTGTGCTGCCTCTGGTCAGGGTTCTCAGGGCCGGGCCAGCTGGAACACACTGACCCACCCGTCCGGACACACCGTACAGTGGACCAGTCGTGGGAAACACAAACACATGTTCTGGACAGTGTGCTCCCACGGAAGCTTAGCGTGTGTGTGTGTGTGTGTGTGTGTGTGTTAACGTTTGTGTGTGTTAACGTTTGTGTGTGTGTGGTTGCGAAAGCGTGTGTGTGTGTACGGCACATGCACACATGTGTGAGCAGAAAAAAAGAGAAAAGAAAAGAGAGCAGAGAGAGAGTAAACAGAAGTACAATTGTAAAGTATTATGTAAGTATTTGAATGTGTTCATGTTATTTCCAGATGTACTGTAGTAGTAGACGAGAGAAAGAGAGAGAGAGAGAGAGAGATCCCCCCCTGTAGTTTCAGAGAGTGCCGTCTGTGTCGCCGTAAGAAGTCATAATTCACCATCAAAGACACACACACACACACACACACACACACACACACACACATTCATAAAGCAACAAAACACCCCTATGATGCTCCCCCACATGTCTGTAGTGAAATGGTGCCACCGCTGCCCTCGTTCGCCCCTTTTGACCCTCCACATTCCACCCCTCTGACTCAGAACATCTCTCGCTCTCGCTCTCGCTCTCGCTCTCGCTCTCTCTCTCTCTCTCTCTCTCTCTGTGTGTGTGTGTGTTTGCTCAGGGGTTAAACTCTGTGGTAAAACCTGAGGGGGTCGCCGTGGAACAATATTGGAATGAATCTTGGTTTTGTTTTCCCCACAAAAAAATAATCGATTGAGGTTTGTCCACGTCAAAAAAAAAAAGCACTTTGTCGTAGATTAAGGTGAATTAAAGAATGCTGTGTTTTGCTGACGATATCCGATATGCTCACAAGTGCGTTCTCTCCCTAACCCCCCCCCCCCCCCCGGAGGCCTAAGAGGATACCCATAACATAAACAACGGGACGCGTTTCCTTTCCAGGCGTCCGTCCAGGCGTTTTTCCCAGGGAGGAATTTCACCGGCGGATACCTTGGGAGGGCGTGACAGTTTTACCTCACTATTACTACATCTAAATCTAACTCTGGAGGATTGAATCCTCTTTATTGGTCACACACACACACACACACACACACACACACACACACACACACACACACACACACACACACACACACACACACACACACACACACACACACACACACACACACACACACACACACACACACACACACACACACACACACACACACACACACACAGTGAAATGTGTTTCTCTACATTTAACACCATCCTAGTATTATGAGCAGTGGGGGCAGCTATTGTATATACAGCCGCCCGGGGAGCAGTGTGTAGGGGTCTGGTGCCTTGTTGCTCAAGGGCCTTGCACCTCGGCAGTGCCCCAGGTGTTTCGGGGACTTGAACATGGCGACCTTCCGGTTCCCAACCGGCTGAGACTGAAATCGGTTTTAAACGATGACCACTTATGATTTACAACTGCGCCAATCCACAGGGGGGTCACTTCTATACACTACAGTATAAATATATAATATGTGTATGTAAGGCATGTTAACACTTTAGCCTCGGAAACACCTGCAGCGTTTAATTCCAGTTCCTTCCACATGATGCATGTCCACCACAGCTGACCACCCCCCCCCCCTCTCCTCCTCCTGGTCTATCCTCTTTCACCCCCCCCCCCCCCCCCACCCCTCTCCTCCTCCTGGTCTATCCTCTTTCATCCCCCCCCCCCCCCCCCACCCCTCTCCTCCTCCTGGTCTATCCTCTTTCATCCCCCCCCCCCCCCACCCCTCTTCCTGGTCTATCCTCTTTCACCCCCCCCACCCCTCTCCTCCTCCTCCTGGTCTCTCCCCCCCCCCCTCTTCCAGCCTGCGACTGCGACCAGCGGGGCATCTCCGGCCAGCAGTGCGACCGGGCGTCCGGCGCCTGCGCCTGCGCGGCCGGCGTCTCGGGCCCCCGCTGCGACCAGTGCGCCCGGGGCTCCGGCGGCGTGTTCCCGGCGTGCGAGCCGTGCCACGACTGCTTCGTGGTGTGGGACGCCGCCGCGGGCGAGCTGGCCGACCAGACGCGCCGGCTGAGCGCCCACGTGGCCGAGCTCCGGGACGGGGCCGGCGCCGTGGCGGGGCCCTACAAGGAGCTGGTGAGCGGCCTGGAGGCCAGCGCCCAGGAGGTGACCCGCTTCCTGGAGGGCCAGGAGGCGGCCAGGAGCCTGGACCAGACCCAGGAGCTCATGGACCAGATCGTGTATGTTTCACCGCCGAGGAGGGGGCACGCACACACGCACTTTAATCAACCTTCAATCCTATTTATGATGTTTTATTTCCGATTTTAAGCTGTTTTATGGTTATTTGTAATTAATCTCTAGTTCTATGATCTACCGTTTTTTTAAGTAGTTTCTAAAAGAAAGAGTGACAAATGCCGCATTTAACGTTTTTGGTTTATTGTGTTAAACTGTTTGTTTTTGGCTAAACTTAAGTGGTCAATCTCTGTGCTCAAAACTGGATTGATAGAAAAAAAGACCCAAACAAAAAACCTGTTTCGAGTTACGTTCGTCGACCTGAGTTTTGTGTTTTGTGTGGTCTTTTTTTTCTTCTGTTCAGCGGAGTGATGTCATACCTGAACGGGATGCTGAACTCCACGGAGGACGACCTCCACCGTCTCCACGGCGACGGCAACGCCACCGCCGACGCCGTGGAGCTCCTGACGGAGGAGGCGGGCCAGCTAGAGCGGGCGGTGACGGAGCTGAGGGAGCAGGTGTACAACGCCAAGAACTCCAACTTCCAGGGTGAGACGTCAACCCCCCCCCCAAAAAAATGAGAAGGAATGAAAAATACCAAACGGGGGATTGTGGATGTGTGTTTGTGACGCTGGCAAAATTTGGAACCTGAGAAGCAGAAAACCAAGAACATAACGGACATCGTCAGGTCCAGACCTTTCATTTGAGCTCAACTCGAGGTCATTCGGACAATCGGTTCCAGAATTACAGCTGGAAATGTTTTGAAATGTTCACTGTTTTTAAAACACCCCCTAGTGGCGAATGTTAGAATCCAAAAATGCCTATGTCCTTTTCCGTGGCTGTGTGTGTGTGTGTGTGTGTGTGTGTGTGCGTGCGCGTGTGCGTGTGCGTGCGCGTGTGCGTGTAGGTGCGATGGACACCATCTCCGAAGCCCACGTGGAGTCCACCGCGGCCGAGGGCCGCGCCGACGACGCCACCCGTAACCCCGGCAACACGGTGGAGCAGTCGGCGGCGGTACGGCAAGCCGCCGAGGACATGCTGAGCGGCTCCGAGGCCGAGTTCCACCGCAAGGCCGAGCGGTCCGGGCACAAGCTGGACAAGCTGGACACCCAGCTGGACAAGATGGACCTCTCGGGCCTCAGCCAGAAGGTAGAGGACACAAGGCTATATATACAATACTATGCTATATAATACTATACTATAAACAACACTATATACTACCCACTATATACTATAAACAACACTATATACTACCTACAATATACTATAAACAACACTATTTACTACCTACTATATACTATTAAACAACACTATATACGCCCTGCTATATACTATACTATAAACAACACTATATACTACCTACTATATTCTATAAACAACACTATATACTACCTACTATATACTATAAACAACACTATATACTACCAACTATATACTATTAAACAACACTATATACGCCCTGCTATATACTGTACTATATACTATAAACAACACTATATACTACCTACTATATTCTATAAACAACACTATATACTACCTACTATATACTATAAACAACACTATATACTACCAACTATATACTATTAAACAACACTATATACGCCCTGCTATATACTGTACTATATACTATAAACAACACTATACTATAACAATACTTTACACTATAAAGAACAATAAAGTGTCTTATGGATGATTTATACATGTGGCGAATGGTGCAAAAAGCATTTTAAAGTGCCAGTAGTGCAGCAGCATCATACTGCGCAGTGACTGTAATGAGGCCATTAGTAGCAATTAGTAAGTAAGTTAGTAGTAGTAGTGTTTTATTTATGTTAGTAGGAGTTCATGTTGTTAGTAGTAGTAGTAGTGTTTTATTTATGTTAGTAGTAGTTGATGTTGTTAGTAGTAGTTTATGTTATGTTAGTAGTAGTTGATGTTGTTAGTAGTAGTGTTTTATTTATGTTAGTAGTAGTTGATGTTGTTAGTAGTAGTTTATGTTATGTTAGTAGTAGTTCATGTTGTTAGTAGTAGTAGTAGTTCATTTTATGTAAGTAGTAGTTCATGTTGTTAGTAGTAGTTCATGTTGTTAGTAGTAGTTCATGTTATGTAAGTAGTAGTTCATGTTATGTTAGTAGTAGTTCATGTTATGTAAGTAGTAGTTCATGTTATGTTAGTAGTAGTTCATGTTATGTAAGTAGTAGTTCATGTTAGTAGTAGTTCATGTTATGTAAGTAGTAGTTCATGTTGTTAGTAGTAGTTCATGTTATGTAAGTAGTAGTTCATGTTGTTAGTAGTAGTTCATGTTATGTTAGTAGTAGTTCATGTTGTTAGTAGTAGTTCATGTTATGTAAGTAGTAGTTCATGTTGTTAGTAGTAGTAGTAGTTCATTTTATGTAAGTAGTAGTTCATGTTGTTAGTAGTAGTTCATGTTATGTAAGTAGTAGTTCATGTTATGTTAGTAGTAGTTCATGTTATGTAAGTAGTAGTTCATGTTATGTTAGTAGTAGTTCATGTTATGTAAGTAGTAGTTCATGTTAGTAGTAGTTCATGTTATGTAAGTAGTAGTTCATGTTGTTAGTAGTAGTTCATGTTATGTAAGTAGTAGTTCATGTTGTTAGTAGTAGTTCATGTTATGTTAGTAGTAGTTCATGTTATGTAAGTAGTAGTTCATGTTGTTAGTAGTAGTTCATGTTATGTAAGTAGTAGTTCATGTTATGTAAGTAGTAGTTCATGTTATGTTAGTAGTAGTTCATGTTATGTTAATAGTAGTTCATGTTGTTAGTAGTAGTTCATGTTATGTAAGTAGTAGTTCATGTTGTTAGTAGTAGTTCATGTTGTTAGTAGTAGTTCATGTTATGTTAGTAGTAGTTCATGTTGTTAGTAGTAGTTCATGTTATGTTAGTAGTAGTTCATGTTATGTTAGTAGTAGTTCATGTTGTAAGTAGTAGTTCATGTTGTTAGTAGTAGTTCATGTTATGTAAGTAGTAGTTCATGTTGTTAGTAGTAGTTCATGTTATGTAAGTAGTAGTTCATGTTATGTAAGTAGTAGTTCATGTTGTTAGTAGTAGTAGTAGTTCATGTTGTAAGTAGTAGTTCATGTTGTTAGTAGTAGTTCATGTTATGTAAGTAGTAGTTCATGTTGTTAGTAGTAGTAGTAGTTCATGTTATGTAAGTAGTAGTTCATGTTGTTAGTAGTAGTTCATGTTATGTAAGTAGTAGTTCATGTTGTTAGTAGTAGTAGTTTATGTTATGTTAGTAGTAGTTCATGTTGTTAGTAGTAGTAGTTTATGTTATGTTAGTAGTAGTTCATGTTGTTAGTAGTAGTAGTAGTTTATGTTATGTTAGTAGTAGTTCATGTTGTTAGTAGTAGTAGTAGTTTATGTTATGTAAGTAGTAGTTCATGTTGTTAGTAGTAGTTCATGTTATGTAAGTAGTGTGTTCATGTTGTTAGTAGAAGTAGTAGTAGTTATGTCTAGCAAAGAACTATGTGTAATAGTAATGACAATGTTACCATAGTGACAGCACTCCTAACAGTTCAGGAGTCGCATAACCTTTTGGTTTGTTGTGTTAAACTGCTGTTGTTGTTGTTGTTGTTGTGCCTGGTTTTCTGTCAGAAGGTCTGCTTGTGGCTAAACTCAAGCTATCAATCTCCACTCTTAACAACTGTGATTTGGTGGATTAATAGTGTATCGAGTGTATAGTTTATAGAATGTGTGTTACAAACTAAAGCTATAGCTAAAATTTGATGTAAGATTGAGTAAAATATATATAGTGTGTGTGTGTGTGTGTGTGTATATATATATATATATATATATATATATATATATATATACACATACACACTCTGTATATATTTTGGGGTAATGTTTTGAGACTAGGGTCTTGGAGACCAGACCTGGGTCCCACCACAAAAATATACAGGTTCAAAGGTCAGGTTCAATATAAATGACCCGCAAAGACCTTTAAAAGTAGGGTTGTGTGTTAGGCCTCTCTCTCTCTCGCTCTCTCCCGCTCTCTCTCTCTTCCCCTCTGTCCTCTCTCTCGCTCTCTCGCTCTCTCTCTCTCTCTCTCTCTCTCTCTCTCTCTCTCTCACTCTCACTCTCTCACTCTTTCTTCCTCCCTCTCCCGCTCTCTCCTTCCCCCCCCCTTCTGTCTCTTTCTCCCTCTATCTCTCCTACTCTCTCTCTCCCTCCCTCTCTCCTACTCCCTCTCTCCCTCCCTCCCTCTAACCCCCCCATTCCCTCTCCCCATCTCAGTCAATAGGAAAGCTGTTCTCTGGTGTCTTGGCGTTGGGACCGTTTGGCGTCTGACCTCCTGACTCCCGATGACTTTTCTTTCCATCTGTTCATCTTCCAGACGTGTGGGGGGGCCGGGGGCGAGGGGGACCAGGCCTGCTCCGGGTCTCCCTGCGGGGGGGTGGGCTGCGTGGGGGAGGACGGAGAGCTGCTCTGCGGGCGGGGGGAGGGCTGCCTGGGCCCGGTGACGGCCTCGCACACCGCCCACAAGTCGGCCAAGGACCTGGACCAGGAAATCCTATCGGCCATGCAGGAAGTGGACAAGCTGTCCAGGATGGTGAGTCGTGGCGCACACACACACACACACACACACACACACACACACACACACACACACACACACACACACACACACACACCTCAAAACACACCGCAGGTCCAATGTCAAGGTCACAGTATTTCATTATCAAATGATTGCTTGATTTGGTCATAAGATATCATCAGAAGACACGAAAAGAGTAAGAGAGAATAATATGAATGGGGGGAGGGGGAAGTGACGCAACAATATTAATATATAGAACATTTCTGTATATGTAATAAATGTAAGCAAATGTAATTATGTTAATCATCGTGAGAAACCCACATAGCAGCAATCCTAACAATTAAAAAGACAGAAGTAAGTTAGTCAGTAAAAAGGGGACATCAAGGGCACCGCGTAAAAGGAAAATAAGAGTACACTGAAGGTCAAAGTTTCAAGCTAACCTTATTTCATCAAGTTTACTTACTTACTTGTTGTCACTTATTTAAGCACCTGTACAGACTATTAAAGTGACTCCCAAAGCAGTTCAAAAAGTAGTGTGCTGTACTGAATGTAACCCTGAGTGACCTTCAATCCCACTCTCACCCTCACCCTCCTCCCACTCTCACCCTCACCCTCCTCCCACCCTCACCCTCCTCCCACCCTCACCCTCACCCTCCTCCCACCCTCACCCTCCTCCCACTCTCACCCTCCTCCCACCCTCACCCTCCTCCCACTCTCACCCTCCTCCCACTCTCACCCTCTTCCCACTCTCACCCTCCTCCTACCCTCACCCTCACCCTCCTCCCACTCTCACCCTCCCTCACCCTCACCCTCCTCCCACCCTCACCCTCCTCCCACTCTCACCCTCCTCCCACCCTCACCCTCTTCCTACCCTCAACCTCCTCCCACTCTCACCCTTAACCATCCACCCACTGTCACCCTTACTCTTCTCCCACCCTCACCCTCCTCCTACCCTCACCCTTAACCCTCACCCTCCATCCCCACCCCACCCCAGGTGTGGGAGGCCAAGGTGCGGGCAGGCGAGGCCAAGTCGACGGCCCAGCAGGTGCTGGTCAAAGCCAACCAGAGCAAGGAGAGGGTGGAGCAGAGCAATGAGCAGCTGCGCGCCCTCATCAGGGACATACGAGACCTCCTGACCAGTGAGTCCCACTGTACTGTGTCAGGGAGGACGGGAGCACTCACACACACAGCACATGGCACAGACAAAGGCAAAACCCATAGAGTAGTTACACCGGCCATCACTTGAGGGAGTTTGCTGCCCTCTAGAGGTTAAACTATAATATAACACTTCACCTCTTATCAAACCGGGCTTTGTTTCTTAGTTTTATTGCGTTTTTAAGGAATGCATTTGTTTCCTACAATCATATTTTTACATGTTGCTGTGTGGTATTTTGTGTACAACATTGTGTGAAGAGCTTTGTTGTTTATTACTTTTAGATGGCTTTTAAGCATCGGAATTTCCTTAAAGTCACAAATGTAGTTTATTTATCCTTAAGTACCCACCTCTCTCCAACCCCCCCCCCCAACCCCCCCCCCCCCCCCCCCTGCGACACCGCAGACGGCAAAGCCAACGTGTCGGTGGTGGAGATGGTGGCCAATGAGGTTCTGGCCATGAAGCTGCCCACCTCTCCGGGGGAGCTCCAGAACCTGACACGGGACATCCGGGAACGCGTCAGCTCCCTGACCAGCGTGGAGAGCATTCTCAGCCAGAGCGCTGAGGGCGTCGCCGCCGCCCAGGTGCTGCTGGTCCAGGCCAGGGCCGCCAGGTGAGGCCCGCCTGGCGCAGACGCACACACAACGCGTGGAACCGTAGCTACAGGCTACAGGCTACAGGCTAAAGGGAGTGACGTACGACCCATGCACTGTATAAAATACAAAGTGACCATCTGTATCATCCTTCACTGACTTTATTGTTCTTTTTACGGTCTCTTTATTGGTCTTTTATTTTTTTTTAAGTATAGCAGATAAGGTAGTATATAGTGTTGTTTATTGTATAACATAGTATTGCATAGTATTGTATTGTTGTTGTATTGAAGTTAGTTTTCTGTGGAATTACTTACTAATATTAAGTACTCTTTCTCCTTTTCTCTATCCCTCCCTCCCTCTCTCTATCCCTCCCTCCCTCTCTCTGTCCCTCCCTCCCTCTCTCTATCCCTCCCTCCCTCTCTCTATCCCTCCCTCTCTCTATCCCTCCCTCCCTCTCTCTATCCCTCCCTCCCTCTCTCTATCCCTCCCTCTCTCTCTCTATCCCTCCCTCTCTCTATCCCTCCCTCCCTCCCTCTCTCTATCCCTCCCTCTCTCTATCCCTCCCTCCCTCCCTCTCTCTCTCTATCCCTCCCTCCCTCTCTCTATCCCTCCCTCTCTCTATCCCTCCCTCCCTCTCTCTGTCCCTCCCTCTCTCTCTCTATCCCTCCCTCCCTCTCTCTGTCCCTCCCTCCCTCTCTCTATCCCTCCCTCCCTCTCTCTGTCCCTCCCTCCCTCTCTCTATCCCTCCCTCCCTCTCTCTGTCCCTCCCTCCCTCTCTCTGTCCCTCCCTCCCTCTCTCTATCCCTCCCTCTCTCTCTCTCTCTATCCCTCCCTCTCCCTCTCTCTGTCCCTCCCTCCCTCTCTCTGTCCGTCCTTCACATCTTTTCTCCCTCCCTCCTCCTGAATCTCTCCCCTCCCTCCCACCCTGCCAGCGAGGAGGCGTCTAGCCTGAAGGAGACCATCGACCTGGCCCGGAGCGCCCTGGAGGAGGCGGAGAGGGCCCAGAACGTAGCGGGCCACGCCATCCAGCAGGCCAAGGACAACACCAACGGCACACTGGCTCTGCTCGCCTCGGTGAGGGTCAGAGAGAGAGAGATGGGGGAGAGAGAGAGAGAGAGAGAGAGAGAGAGAGAGAGAGAGAGAGAGAGAGAGAGAGAGAGAGAGAGAGAGAGAGAGAGAGAGAGAGAGAGAGAGAGAGAGAGAGAGAGAGAGAGAGAGAGAGAGAGAGAGAGAGAGAGAGAGAGAGAGAGAGAGAGAGAGAGAGAGAGAGAGAGAGAGAGAGAGAGAGAGAGAGAGGTGATGGGGAGACATGGAGAGAGCGATAGATAGATATACCCCAAGGCAGAGATGCTGCTGTCTCTTGACACTCTGTCCCCGTCTGGGTGTCCTGGGCCCCACCACTAGGTGGAGTCGGCAACGGAGACATCAGATTTCCGGCTGAGCAACGCCACGGGCCGCCTACTGCAGCTGGAGATGGAGGTGGGCCTGCTGAAGCAGAGCCACCTGGAGACCGACCGCACCACTGCCGGCGCCCAGGCCAGCAGCCAGAGGGCCAAGCAGGACGCCGAGCAGGCCCAGCAGGTGACCGACCACACACACACACACACACACACACACACACACACACACACACACACACACACACACACACCACACACACACACACACACACACACACACACACACACACACACACACACACACACACACACACACACACACAAATTCTAAACCCAGTCCAAACACTGGTTCGAACCTCAGCAGGCAACACTGGTTTCAATCCCAGTCTAAAAACACTGGTTTCAACCTCAGCAGATGACACTGGTTTCAATCCCAGTTCAAACACTGGTTCAAACCTCAGCAGGCCACACTGGTTTTAATCCCAGTCCAAACACTGGTTCAAACCTCAGCAGGCCACACTGGTTTTAATCCCAGTCCAAACACTGGTTCAAACCTCAGCAGGCTCACTGGTTTCAATCCCAGTCCAAACACTGGTTCAAACCTCAGCAGGCCACACTGGTTTTAATCCCAGTCCAAACACTGGTTCAAACCTCAGCAGGCCACACTGGTTTTAATCCCAGTCCAAACACTGGTTCAAACCTCAGCAGGCTACACTGGTTTCAATGTCAGCCCAAACATTAGTTCAAACCCCAGTCTAAACACCAGTTCAAACCCCAGTCTAGTACATTTGTGTATCCTGTAATTGTTAGTTTCTAAATGTTTACTCTATTTCTCAGTTAGTAAGTCGAGATAGTGTAACGTGTGTGTGTGTGTGTGTGTGTGTGTGTGTGTGTGGTGTCCCTGTAGGAGTTTGACGGGCAGGTGACACAGCAGTACAGCAGGGCGGAGGAGCTGGTGGAGGACAAGGGGCAGGTGGTGCTGGAGGCCAGGCGAAGGGCAGACGCCCTTCAGCAGGAGGCCAAGGAGCTGCTGTCTGAGAGCAGCGAGAAGCTCCGCAGGCTACGAGGTACGTCACTATTGCCTTGTTTTATCTACAGTACATCATAGTTTAATTCATGTGGGTGTTTCAAATAGATTCAAGATTTACTTTATTTTAACAATAAAGTGACTGATGGATGATATGTATGTGTTGAATTGTGCAAAAAGCATTTAAATTGCCAGTAGTGCAGCAGCATCATGAATACGGTGCAGAACAGTGCAGTTACTGTAATGAGTCCAGAAAGTCCAGCAAAAGTATGATAGTGTAATGTCATATGGATGACAATGTTCTGAAAGTATAGAATATAAATTTACATTTCGTTTTCGGATGTAAGCGGGGCAGTTCATGAGCAAGATGGCTAACATATCTTGACTGGAAGTCCCTTTGGATGAAAGTGGCAAGACTAAAATCAAACTACGGTGAACTCCACGTGGAAGTAACCCTGAAATAGGGAACCTTTTGCAAGCCAAAGTCACCCAGCCTGTGATTCAACTGGTCTGATGACACCGTTTGGGCACACATGCACTTAGAGGCACACACACACACACACACACACACACACACACACACACACACACACACACACACACACACACACACACACACACACACACACACACACACACACACACACACACACACACACACACACACACACACACACACACACACACACACACACACACACACACACACACACACACACACACACACACACTACAGCTCTGAGTGTCATCACAGTGTGGGTGTAACTCTGTATCTCTCTCTCTCCTCCTCCCTCCTTCCCCCCCCTTCTCTGTCTCTCCTAACTCTGTCTCTCTCTCCCTCCTTCCCCCCCTTCTCCCTCTCTCCTCTCTCTGTCTTTCCTCTCTCTTCATCTCTCCTTCTCCCTTCTCTCTCTCTCTCTCTCTCTCTCGTCTCTGTCTCTGTCTCTCCTCTCTGTCTCTCCTCTCTCTCTCTCTCTCCTATCTCTCTCCCTTTGCATTGCGGCTCTTCAGAGTTGGAGAGGTCCTATGAGGTGAACCAGCGCACCATGGAGGACAAGGCCGGGGAGCTGGCCGATCTAGAGCGAACCGTCCGTCAGATGCTGGACGACATCAGCCGAAAAGTCACGCTCTACAGCACCTGTGTCTAATCGAATGGACGCCGTGACGTGGTGGGATGCGTTAATGGGCGACCTCATACACAGTGGAGTGGCCACCTTTAAACTAATCACTGGGTGGAGGAAACTGAAGGGCGGAATGAAGGATAAGGGTAGCACAACAACATCCAAATTATGATGTGGAAGATGTAGTCTATATGTGGTGAGACGTATTTTTTTTATAACGATCGTATTAGCCTGTTTTTTTGATGATATGTTGTATGAATGTTTTACTCCTAAATGGAAGACTCATTCGTTTGGAGCCCAAAAGACACTACAATGTTGTATTAACATTAACATTGCCCTTGGTGGTAAACTAACAAATTGAACCAAGGGAACGCCATAGAAATGACCACTCCAAAAAATATATAAGCTAATATATAGCACAATAGGATTGCACATACTACTACTATGCAATAAGTTGTTTTTTAATAACTATAACAAAACCAAAATGTTGCCTGGACCCAAAGAGATTATGAAGATCATTCCTGTCGAAGCTCAATTAAATTAACACTTTGATCAATTACAAACTGCATCTCAAATGGTGTCTTTTTCATTTGTGAAATAAAAACACGACAAACACACTAGGGCTGCATTGATCAAAATCGATTACTATCATATAACTATCCCTATCACATATTGATCACTACCATAACTATCCCTATTATATATCTATCATATATCTATCACTCCGTCATATATATATCACTGTCCTATATCTATCACTATCATATATATCATAACTATCATACTGTATATCACTATCATATAAATATATAACTCACTATTTTATATATCACTTTATCATAGATCTGTCCCCATAGGATATATATATTACTCTATCATATAACTACCACTATCATACTGTATATCTATCACTATCATATAAATATATAATTCACTATTTTATATATCACTATCATAGATCTATCACTCTACAATATATCTATCACTATCATATAAATATCACTATATCACTTGTAAAGTGCTATATAAAAGCAGCCCATTACCATCATATAACTATCACCCCATTACACACACACACACACACACACACACACACACACACACACACACACACACACACACACACACACACACACACACACACACACACACACACACACACACACACACACACACACACACACACACACACACACACACACACACACACACACACACACACACACACACACACACACACACACACACACACACAGCGGACTAGACGAGAGGTTTCCTACATATCCTTGTCCACCCTGCCCCATCTAATCGAACCTCAGTCTCTCTTTCTGGCGTGCCGCTGTGATCAGCACTGGATGCCTCCACACTCCACCTGAAGGCTCAAGATGTTTTTTATTTGCCATTTGCAACAATGTACAATGGAATGCTTACTCCCCATTCCCTCCCGCAGTGTGTGTCCTAGTGGAGTGAGCTAGGGACCATCAACTCTGGAGTTATGGGTTCAAGCCCCACTGGGGTTCCTCTCCTTAGAGTTGTGTCTAGTCAAAGTAACAATGTTGTGTGAATGAAATGTCAAATATAACCTCAGACCATGTGCTAACCAGCGTGATCAACACTGGATACCTCCACACCCAACCTGAAGGCTACCAAACACATTTAAACTTATTTTTTATTTGCAACAATGTACAATGGAACGCTCCCCTCCCACAGTATGAATGTCCTACAACAATACTATACTATACTTAACAATACTATACTATAAAACAACACTTCATACTACCTATGATATTCGATAAATACTATAAACATTTCCCATCTTGCATGTGTCAGCCAGCGTCTCTGTGGCCTAGTGGAGTGAGCTGGTGACATCAACCCTGGAGATGTGGGTTCAAGTCCCACTGTTGTGTGTCTTTTAGGCAATGTAATATTTTGGAAAAGTAAACATGTGTAAATTAATTGTCATATATAACCGCAGCCCATGTGCTAATCAGTGTCTCTGTGGCCTAGTGGAGTGAGCTGGTGACATCAACCCTGGAGATGTGGGTTCAAGTCCCACTGAAGTTGGTGTGCTTGGTAATGTCATTTTTTGAAAAGTTAACATGTCAAATATAACCGCAGACCATGTGCTAACTGGCCTCTCTGTGGTCTAGTGGAGTGAGCCGCTTACCATCAACCCTGGAGATGTGGGTTCAAGTCCCACTGAGGCTGGTTTCCTTAGCAAAGTATTTATTTTGGAAAATGTTGTGAAAATGAAATGTCAAATCTAGAGAGAGATAGGAAGAGGCATGTTGGGGTGATTTTGTAGAGAAACTCTTTATTGGCGCACCAAATGACGCCTCGGAGGATTGGACGTTGAGGTCCCGGACTGGAGCGCCCCCTGCTCTGCAACACACAGGGAACAATACTGTTCAATAAGTCAACAGAATGCTACTGGGACTACAATATGTACTACACATAACTAGGCAGTACAGAGAATTGTGTAGAGTTGGAAGTATTCAGTGCAGTAAACACTACAATTCTAGGTACAGAACAGCCCTAGGTACTACAGAACTTTACCCTACAACACTGGGAACTACAGTAAACGCTAGGTTATACTGTAAACAGGAGGTACTACAGAACTTTACCCTACAACCCTGGGAACTACAGTAAACGCTAGGTTCTACTGTAAACAGGAGGTCCTACAGCATCACTAGGCTCTATTGACTGATTAACACAGGCTAAATCACTATGTCAACCTCTGACCTTTAGGGGAAACAGAGGGACAGACAGACAGGCAGAGAGACAGACAGGCGAGCAGACAGGCAGACAAACAGAGGGACAGACAGACAGGCAGAGAGACAGACAGGCGAGCAGACAGGCAGACAAACAGAGGGACAGACAGACAGGCGAGCAGACAGACAGACAGACGGGTAGACAGACAGAGAATCAGACCGACGGGCAGACAGACAGACAGACACCTAAAGTCAGACCAGGGGCAGAGGTGATTAACTTGGGCCGTGATCCACAACATTGGCCATTACAGGTTGAAACCCCCTCTCACACACACACGCACACAGACACACACACACACACACACACACACACATACTTAATGGCGGGCCGGCGAGAGAGAGATAAGAAGAGGCATGTTGGGGTTATTTTGTAGAGCTGGGCTTTATTGGAGTGTTATAATATGGTGGCTCATCACACATCCGGTTGGACGACTGGAACTCGAGGTCCTGGACGACTGGAACTCGAGGTCCTGGACGACTGGAACTCGAGGTCCTGGACGACTGGAACTCGAGGTCCTGGACGACTGGAACTCGAGGTCCTGGACGACTGGAACTCGAGGTCCTGGACGACTGGAACTCGAGGTCCTGGACGAGAACACCTCCCTTATGATCTCCTGCTCTGAAACACACAGGGAACAATAGTGTTTAATAAGTCTACACAGAATACTACTGGAACTACAATATGTACTACAGACAACACATAACTAGGCAGTACAGAGAATAGTGTAGAGTTGGAAGTATTCAGTGCAGTAAACACAACAATTCTAGGTACAGAACAGCCCTAGGTACTACAGAACTTTACCCTACAACACTGGGAACTACAGTAAACGCTAGGTTATACTGTAAACAGGAGGTACTACAACATTACTAGGCTCTATTGACTGATTAACACAGGCTAAATCACTACGTTGACCTCTGACCTTTAGGGGATTAATGAGGTGTCACCTTACCTTGAAATCCTTGTTGGGTTCAGGGGGCGTTGCCATGGCAGCACCGGTCATCTGGTCCTGCAGGACCGTGATTGGTCAGCAGCTACACAGGAAGCTAATTGAAAGAATTACAAATATAGTAACAACTTAATGTCATACTGGTCAATACTTCAATACTCATTTTATTGTAATTGCATTTTGACTCAACTTGATGGAATTGGTAGTAAGCATTCCATTGTACTTGTACTTCTATTGTACGTTGCAAATGCCAAATAAAAACATCTTGATCATCTTTATACATTTCAATGAATTGATCCTAAAAGCTTTCAGAACAGTTAACAGTAACACGATTAACAGTGACAACAGCAAAAAGACAGTCCTATGACTATGAACAGTAACAAGACATAGTCCTATGACTATGAACAGTAACAAGATTAACAGTCACAAGACAAAGTCCTATGATGTACAGTAACAAGATGAACAGTAACAAGATGAACAGTAACAAGACAGTCCTATGTCTATGAACAGTAACAAGACATAGTCTTATGACTATGACCAGTAGTAAAAAGACTGGCGTGGTCCTATTGAACCCACCCCAGACATTTAAAATGTCCAGTCTAAGGCTAACTTTCATTAAGTGCTTCCACTTTCAAATAATGAACGTATTGCTCCTTACTCAATTGATTGGCAGAAAGCTCTGAACAAATCATAACAGAAGTAATCAAAGCAGCGTTACAGAACACATTGATATGTACGACAGGAGCCTAAGGGTTATATTCTAGGTGAACACAATATGCTTGATTGATTGTTTTTTTTAATTATATTTTCCAAAATATTTCTGGGACCCCCTGGCTATGGGTCCATCGTTTGAGAACCAGTGCACTAGACTACACATTGATATGAACGTTGAGATGATAGAGTAACAGTCACCTGTCAGAGACCTGCTCCAGGTCCATCTCCTGGTCACCTGTCAGAGACCTGCTCCAGGTCCATCTCCTGGTCACCTGTCAGAGACCTGCTCCAGGTCCATCTCCTGGTCACCTGTCAGAGACCTGCTCCAGGTCCATCTTCTGGTCACTGGAGGAGCAGCTGGCCGACCGAGTCACGCAGCACACATGAAGAAGGTGATGAAGGCGATGCTCCAGCCACGCCCTGATACTAGAGTCCAGCAGCAGCCTGGCAGCTGCCATGGTGCAGGTCACAGGTCAACCACTAGAGACAGAACACACAAGGTCAGGCTCTGGGAGGAGCAGAGCATGATGGGAGATGAGGTCTGTCTGTTTAAACTACAAAAAAACTCTACAAGTTCACCTTGACTTATGAGCCAAGAAAATATGTACTTTATATTCCCAGATGGGAAATGTGCCACAACAGAAACTACAGGACAGTAATATAATTTAAAAATAACACTACAATTAACAGAAAATAGACGCATGATTCAATCTTAATAGACAGTGACGTCAACAAACCCAACCACATATTCATCACCACACAGCGTTGACCTGTACAGTTTAGGCTTATAATATAATAAACTTATTCAATATTAACTCTGACTATGAAAAGGGTTAATGGGCTTTGGTCGGTGAAGAAGAGGTACAACGTGCTTCATGTTTAATATAACATTAAATATGAATACAGACTCCACTAGAAAACCCCTTGGAACATGGAGAACTCTAAAGAGCTGGGATGAAAGGAACACACCGGACTCTAACATACTGGACACACACACACACACACACACACACACACACACACACACACACACACACACACACACACACACACACACACACACACACACACACACACACACACACACACACACACACACACACACACACACACACACACACACACACACACACACACACACACACACACACACACACACACATATATATATATATATATATATGATAGAGTGATAGTTAAATGATAATAAATATATATATTACCATATAACTATCACTCTTCATAACTATCACTATCATAGATATATCATTATCATATTATCATATATAACTATCACTATAACTCAGAAATATATCACTCTACCCATCTAACGCAATCTATCTCTCTATATATCTATCAATCACTCTATCTCTCAATCTGTGAACACTCACCCGCTGGCCTTTTAGTTCAGGTTACTCCTCAGGTTAGTTAGTAGTCATGGGGATAGTTAGTCCTCCAGGGGTTAGTTACTCCTCCAGGGGTTGGTTAGTCCTCCTGGGGTTAGTTAGTCCTCCTGGGGTTAGTTAGTATTTGACATATCTATATAAGGTAATACAGTATATATATATTACATATCTATATAAGGGAATACAGTATATATATATTACATATCTATATAAGGTAATACAGTATATAGATATTACATATCTATATACGGGAATACAGTATATATTACATATCTATATAAGGGAATACAGTATATATATATCACATATCTATATAAGGTAATACAGTATATATATATTACATATCTATATAAGGGAATACAGTATATATATTACATATCTATATAAGGTAATACAGTATATATATATTACATATCTATATAAGGGAATACAGTATATATTACATATCTATATAAGGGAATACAGTATATATATTTCATATCTATATAAGGGAATACAGTATATATTACATATCTATATAAGGGAATACAGTATATATATTACATATCTATATAAGGTAATACAGTATATATATATTACATATCTATATAAGGAAATACAGTATATATTACATATCTATATAAGGGAATACAGTATATATATATATATATATTACATATCTATATAAGGGAATACAGTATATATTACATATCTATATAAGGGAATACAGTATATATTAGATGTATATAGGGGAATACAGTATATATTACAGATGTATTACAGAAATTAACTAATTAAAACATGTACTGTAGTCTATAAGAACACATGAGTACGCTAATACTATCTTTGGTTGTTTACTAATCAGGATTTATAATCAATATTGATAACCATCAATATTCATCTATTCATCTCCTTCACTCTAAATACTGCACATATAGGATTTTGTATGTGTGTATTGTGTGTGTGTGTGTGTGTGTATATATATATATATATATATATATATACACACACAGTATATATTTATTTGTGTATTGTACATATGTATTTAGGGTTAGTTAGGTTGGTTGGTAAGGGTTGATTAGGGATGAATATTTGTGTATTGTATATTGGTGGATAGAGATATATATATAGTATATATATAGATATAGATATAGATATATATATATATATGTATACAACATATTGGTTGGTTAGTTATGGTTGATTAGGTACATGTATTGGTGTATTGCATATATATGTATTTTTGCATTGTATAGATGAGGTAAGGGTTGGTTAATTAGGGTTGGTTAGTTAGGAATATATATTAATGTATGATATAGGTGGGGTTTGGGTTGGTTAGGTACTTGTATAGATGGAGTTAGGGTTTGGTGGGTAAGGGTCAGTTAGGTTGGTCAGTTTGGTTGGTTAGGGTTAGTTGGTTAGTTAGGGTGGTAGGTTAGGGTTGGTTGGTTAGGGTGAGTGAGGTATATATATTTGTATATAGATGGAGTTTTGGTTCGTTAGTAAGGTTTAAATTAATTAAGGTTGGTTAGGGTTAGTAAGGGTTGATTAAGGTTAGTTAGGGTAAGTAAGGTTTGCTAGTTAGGGTTGGTTAGGCTTGATTTAGTTTGTTGGTTAGGGTTAGTTACGTTGCTTAATAAGGGTGGTTAGTTAGGGTTGGTAAGGTTGGTTGCTTAGAGTAAGTTAGGTTAGTTAGTTAGAGTTGGTTAGTTAGGGTAGGCTTAGGTAAGGCTTGATTAGGTTGGTTGGTTATAATTAGTTGGGCTGGTTAGTTAGGTTAGTTGCTTAGTGTTGGTTATTTAGAGTTGGTTGGTTAGTTAGTTGGGTTGGTTAGGGTTGGTTAGGGTTGGTGAGGTATATATTTGTTAAAAAATGAAGAAGGGTGAAGAAGGATAAGCTTTAATGTATTCCACTGAAAAACAAAACCACAGCAAACAGGAAGTAGAAAAGCTCTCCCTGACCTCCACAGGAAATGACATCACAGGTAGAATCAGGAGCCAAAGCAACGTCAAACGGTCCTTTTAACATTTAAACCAGACTGACATGGAGCATTCTGGATGTTCTCAACATGTTCTCCAACTGTATAGCTTTTAGTAGTCATCGGATCTATTGGATCTAATGGTCATTGGTTCTCTGGTCATTGGTTGTATAGGTTCTATGGTCATTGGTTCTGTTAGTTCTATGGCATGAGTTCTAAGGGTTCTAAGGTCATTAGTTCTATGGGTTTTATGATCATTGGTTCGAAGGGTTCTAAGGTCATTAGTTCTATGGGTTTTATTATAATTGATTCTATGGGTTCTATGATTTTAGAAAGAAATAAAATGCCACTTTTCCATTAAAACATGAAAAGATTTTCACATGTAAAGAGAATTCACTAGTCAAACATGATCTGAGTGAATCAATTAAGGTCAAGCATGAAGCGTGATAAAAATAATGTAGAATCATAATAATTATTATATATTATTATGATTCCGAGTCTTCTTCCAAATGGTAGTTTTTAAATCAATCACAGTTTGTATAGCTAAGTTTTCATCAACTTGTCTTACTATGAGGTTATTTGGTTGATTCACTACTTTAAAGTTGAGTCAGCTGATGACCATTAATTACATACCATTAATTACATAACCGTTATATAACCATTTATTACATATTCATTAATTATATAACCATTCATTATATCACCATGTCTGTTTCTGTCCATCATCAACATAACACAGTTCTATAGTAGCAGGCAGTACATATATTTACATGAAATATGTTGAATTTGAGTATATTTACATCACTAAGCCAACTCTTCATATTCATAGTACATTAAGGACTTCAGGGTCGGAGATATAAGTGCTTTTAACCAAGGGTTATAATGAAGGCTGCCTCCCTTATCATGAAGGCTGCCCAATCATCCACATCTGGGCGGCAGTGTAGCTCAGGAGGCAGAGCGGTCGCCTCACAACCAGAAGGTCGCTAGTTTGTTCCCCACCGCCTCCTCCTAGCAATAACTGTCGAGGTGTCCTTGAGCAAGACACCCTAACCCTAACTGCTCCTGACGTGCTGGCTGTCTCCTTGCATGGCTGACTCCGCCCTCGGTGGTTGAATGGGTGAATGTGAGGCTTTGAGTAACCATTGGTTAGAAAATGTCCATTTACCATCTGTATGATGTGTCAATCACCCACCTCTGAATGATGTGTCAATCATCCACATTTGTATGCTGTGTCATTGCTTCTGCAAAGTGACAAATATACTTATGTGTATCTGGCAGCAGGAACATTTTAGAAGTCGACATGGAAACCTGCAAAAGTAAATGGAAACCGTCCGAGAAGTTCCATCCGTGTGGGGACGGTGCAGATGGTATGTTTAATAGCAACCTCCTCGTTCTCTGGGAGCGCCCCCTAGTGGAACCCTCCGGTGATACGGTCTGAGTCCTCTGGGGTGCCCCCGAGAGGAACTCTCCGGTGATACGGTCCGAGTCCTCTGGGGTGCCCCCGAGAGGAACTCTCCGGTGATACGGTCCGAGTTCTCTGGGGCGCCTCCTAGTGGAACTCTCCATTGATACGGTCCGATTTCTCTGGGGTGTCCCTAGTGGAAGCCTCCAGTGAAACGGTCCGAGTTATCTGGGGCGCTCCCTAGTGGAACCCAGAAAACCGCAGGACTAAGACCAGTGTGTGAACCAGTTCCGTTCACAACAAAGCTGTTTGTCTACACAAATGCGTGGTTAAGAAGAGATCTCTGGCTTTATTTTACAAAAGTAGATAGTGGTAGATGGTATTGAGTCAATCAGGGAGGCCCAATAAGATGAATTGGAGACAGGCAGGGACTCAGGCAGGTAGTCGGACAGACAGACAGGCGGTCGGACAGACAGACAGTTAAACAGACGAAACGTTTGTTCCGTTTGACCTTTGGCCTCATACAGTCCTAGAATACTGTAGTCTTCTAGAGGGTTAGACTACAGTCCTAGAATACTGTAGTCTTCTAGAGGGTTAGACTACAGTCCTAGAATACTGTAGTCTTCCAGAGGGTTAGACTACAGTCCTAGAATACTGTAGTCTTCCAGAGGGTTAGACAACAGTCCAAGAATACTGTAGTCTTATAGAGGGTTGAACTACAGTCCTAGAATACTGAAGTCTTATAGAGGGTTAGACAACAGTCCTAGAATACTGTAGTCTTATAGAGGGTTGAACTACAGTCCTAGAATACTGAAGTCTTCCAGAGGGTTAGACAACAGTCCTAGAATAATGTAGTCTTATAGAGGGTTGAACTACAGTCCTAGAATACTGTAGTCTTCTAGAGGGTAAGGAGGTGTTCTGGTGGCCAGAAACGTTCTCAGCCTAAGGTTGGTTTATGTTAAGATTGGTTCAGAAGTAGGATAGGGTTGGGGTTGGTTCAGGGTTTGGTTTAGGTTGGATAAGATCCCTGAGTAGTTTGTACGGCCACAACAAAATCCTCTTGGTTCCTTCAGGGGAGGAAAGTTCATTTCTGTGGTGTTCAATGTTAGCAGTGTGGCCCTGCTAGGGCTTAGCTTCCAGCTAGCCCATGTTGATGGCATTTTGTTGTAACAACATAACTGCAGTCCTCTGCTGGGGAGGATGCTAACTTTATGAGCTAGCTAGCTGGCGACAGCTGCAGTCAATTTAAACAATCAAGGAGCTATCTCCTGTTTTATTTGACAGCACCTGTAAGCTAGCAGTAGCTAGTCAGAATAGCCGTTAGCAGTATTATCATTTGCTTTGCTCAGCCATTGGTAGAAGAGTCGCTGGTGGAGGCGGTGCCAGCGGACGTTGCCCTCGACAACCTCCAGGGCCCGCAACATCGCTGGACCCCCCCTTCTCTGGCATGGAAGTCTTTTAACTGGAGAGAGAGAGAGAGAGTGAGAGAGAGAGAGAGAGTCTAGTTAATGAACTCTCTTTCAAAGTTAAAGACCCTCCTCCTGGACTGAGCATGGTACCTGAGGGGACATGACAGATCGATGGTACCTGAGGAGGGACATGACAGATCGATGGTACCTGAGAAGGGATATAACAGATCGATGGTACCTGAGAAGGGATATAACAGATCGATGGTACCTGAGGGACATGACAGATCGATGGTACCTGAGGGACATGACAGATCGATGGTACCTGAGGGACATGACAGATCGATGTCATGTTTTAAACATGTTATGTGTCATGTTTTAAACATGTTATGTGAAATGTTTTAAACGTGTGTGTGTGTGTGTGTGTGTGTGTGTGTGTGTGTGTGTGTGTGTGTACCTCGTTGAGTTCATCCTCAGTGTTCAGGTATTCTGTGACTCCTCCAATCAGCTTAGCGTTGAGAAACAACGCTTCTCCGTAACTACAGAAGTACATCATACAGAAAATATATAAAATTTATATCAAATACATAGAATATATATCAAATATTAGGGGTGTCCCAGTATACAGAAGCCACGGTTCGGTATGTACTTCGTTTTAGGGAGTCATTCGGTTCGGTTTAAGTTCGGTACAACAAAAACGGTTGTAGGTTAGGCTAGGTTTCTTTTAAAAATATTTAATTTTACCCCTAGTGTCCACCAGGAAGTCAGAGGGTTGCCACCCCTTGAGGCACCTGTAGCCAGAGAGGCCACAGCCTCTAACCCTGTTGGGGAAGGAGGTGGGAGTTGCAGGTCTCCCGGACAGGGGGGCAACCCCCCCCCAGAAGTTCCCGGTTCACCCGCACTACACGTTTGGGCTTCATTGACTTTCGGCCTAAGGTACTCTGGTACGGTGTACACTTATGAGCATCCTTATGCTTGAACATGGTGTTCATCCATGCGTCTGGATGGAGTATGGCGCCGTACGAGATGGCTGCCGTGTTGCGAGCTCCCGCACGACGACGCAGTTTTTTGTTATTTGTTCTATTTATTGAGAGAATGCGCAGACCAGTTGGCAGGAGTCTTTGCAGACATCCTCAACCTCTCCCTGTCCCAGGCGGTTGTTCCCACGGTCTTCAAGATGTCCACCATCGTGCCTGTCCCTAAACAACCCAAGGTAACATGCCTGAATGACTATAGACCTGTAGCCCTCACCTCGATTGTCAGCAAATGCTTCGAGAGGTTGGTCAAGGACTTTATTTGCTCCGTGTTACCTGCCACGCTGGACCCATGGCAATTTACATATCGTCAAAACAGATCCACGGACGACACAATTGCCATGGCCCTCCACACTGCCCTTTCCCACCTGGAGGGAAAGAACTTATGTGCGAATGCTGTTTGTGGACTACAGCTCAGCGTTCAACACGATAGTTCCTGCCAAGCTCGACACCAAGCTTAGAGGTCTAGGCGTGCCCCCATCCACGTGCAGCTGGATACTGGACCTCCTGTCGGACCGCCACCAGGTGGTGAGGATGGGCAGCACCACCTCAGAGCCACTGACCCTCAACACGGGAGCCCTCCAGGGATGCGTGCTGAGCCCTCTCCTCTACTCCCTCTACACCCACGACTGCATGGCTATGCACAGCTCCAACGTCATCATCAAGTTTGCTGACAACACGACAGTGATGGGCCTGATCGCCGACGACGAGACAGCCTACAGGGAGGAGGTCGGATCGCTGGAGCAGTAGTGCCAGGAGAACAGCCTCGCCCTCAACGTCAAGAAGACCAAGGAGCTGATCATGGACTTCAGGAAGCAGAGAGGAGAGCACACCCCTATCTCCATCGACGGTGTTGCAGTAGAGAGGGTCAGCAGCTTCAAGTTCCTCGGCGTGCACATCTCCGAGGACCTCACATGGTCCACGCACACCACACACGTTGTGAAAAGGGCCCAACAACGCCTGTATTTCCTCAGTAAATTCAGCATGGGCCCCCGCATCCTGAGAACATTCTATACAAAAAGTAACAAAACCCCACTCCGGTTCAGATCAGGTAGGCCGTTCATCCCCATCACGCCCCTCCAAGTTTCCCCATCGTTGCCCGCGTGTGCGTTGAAGTCCCCCAGTACGACTATGGAGTCCCTTACAGGAGCCCCATGCAGGACTCCATCCAGGGTCTCCAAAAAGGCTGAATACTTCTAACTGTTGTTTGGCTTATGGACACAAACAACAGTTATAGAGGCCCTCAGCCGGGGACTCCAGAGAAGGACAGAGTCCGACGTCTATCCAGACGTTCCAGAGCCAATGCGGTGTGTAGAGGGAAGCCCCACCCGATCCAACTGGTAGCGCTCCAGCTCAGGCTCCTTCTCCCCCAGAGAGGTGACATTCCAGGTCCCCAAGGCCCGCCTTTGCCGCCTGGGTTTGGTCCGTCGAAGCCCCCTGCCTTCACTGCAACCTGACTGGCAGTGCACCCGACCCCAGGGGTTCTCCCTGTAGGTGGTGGGTCTGCGGGATGGAGAAGTGTAACCCGAACAACAGGCGCTCGCTGGCGGGCAGGGTTCACTTCTTCCATGTTCTTCCATTGGGGTCTTTTGAACCACTCTTAGTCTGGTCCCTCTACGGAGACCAAGTTGCCATGGGAGACCCTACAAGGAGCCCTAGGCTCCAAACACAGCTCTCAAGTTCACAGGGACACCCACACCTCTCGACCACGGTAAGGTGATGGTTCCCGGAGAGGGATAGAGAGATATATATATATGTATATACAATATATTATGACTATACATTATATTTATATTATTATATATTGTAATAATATTATATAATATATTATATTTATATTATTAATATCAATTTATACCGTGAGTTGAGCAGGGTCCATTTGTCCCTGAAGAAAGACCAGGCCAGGTGGCGTCCATGAGGGTTGCGACCGACATGGACGATGACATCAATAAGGTCCTGTTCTGGAACCAACTCTGAGATGAGTGACAGGTTCAGTAACCTAGGAGACACAGAGGTAAAATACAGCTACAATTACCTAGGAAACACAGCCCATAATATACAGCTACAGTTACCTAGGAAACACAGCCCATAATATATAGCTACGGTAACCTAGGAAATATAGCCCATAATATACAGCTAGATACCTAAAACGATAGATTGTACATGGTCCAGTGGGGCTATGCTAGGGTACACTATACTAGGCCATGCTATGCTAGGCTACACTAGGATACTCTCTTGTAACCCTCCCAAGGAGGGCAGGGGGGAGAGAGAGAGAAACCGAGGGAGGGAGAGACAGACAGAGGGAGGGAGAGAGAGAGACCAAACGAGGGGAAGAGAGACACGGGGAGGGAGAGAGAGAGGCAGAGGGAGAGAGAGAGACAGAGGGAGGGGTGAGAGAGAAGCAGAGGAAAAGAGGTAGCGAGAGACAGAGGGAGGGAGGGGCAGAGAGAGACAGAAAGTGAGAGAGATCTCTTTTTGTTCAGTAAATGATTTTCTGGATGTTTGCACACACACACACACACACACACACACACACACACACACACACACACACACACACACACACACACACACACACACACACACACACACACACACACACACACACACACACACACACACACACACACACACACACACACACACACACACACACACACACACACACACACACACACACACACACACACACACACACACACACACACACACACACACACACACACCTGTTCAGCAGGAAGGTATTGTCCGAGCAGGTGAGAGCCTCCAGCAGAAACTTCTTCTCTGAGACGGATGTTGATGAGTGGAACTTCATCCAGACGAATTCCCACACGTCTTCATCCATCAGACTAACCCCCGTGCAGTAGACCATGTCCCGGACGTTGGCTGGGATCCTGGAGTTCACACGGATACTTGTACTAGTACACTCTGCAGATAGGTAGGTGCTACACAGTGGAGATATAGGACATCTGTGTGTACCTGTTTTTGTTGCTAGAGATCCAGTCAGAGATCAGGGTGACTGCCTGGCGGTGGCAATGTTTGTTTCCGAAGCTACAAGCTAGCATGATGAGCTCCCTCTGCAGCTCCCTGTAGCATAGTCATAGCACACACACATAGCACAGATGTCATGAGGTCATCGCATAATGTGATTATCACATAATGAGGTCATCGCATCATGAGGTCATGAGAGATGTCAGGAGGTCATCGCATCATGAGGTCATTACAGTTCAGATGGCATCAGATCATAAGTATTTAATTTGTTTGTAATGACTGTGTATAGTGTGTATGATTACTCTGTTTGATAGGATGCCTGCATGCTGGTTGCAGCGATAACTGGCCAGCCCATCTTGTGGTACCGAGATGACACCTGTTGTAACACATAGTCCTACACACACATACACACACACAGCATACACACACAATACATACACACATATTTTATATTTAATGACACAAGAAAATGGCAAAACAGACCGACAGACAGTCTGACAGACAGACAGGCAGAAAGACAGATAGACGGACAGCGTCTCACCCTGAACAGAGGGTAGTTGTCCGTCCGGTCCAGCAGTTTGTCCAGCTGATAGAAGACTCTGCTGGCTGCATGCCAGGGCAGGAAGGACTGCTCACTGGGCAGGTAGCCAATCAGCTGCAGAGGAACATCCTGTGGGAGGAGTCCCGCCCTGAGAGAGAGAGAGAGGAGACCACACCCACCTTGCCAAGTTGAATGAGTCATTGATTAGCCCCGCCCTGTTTCCCACAGATGATCTCCGAGAGAGAGAGCGAGAGCGAGAGAGCACCACATCCACCTGGCTAAGTTGAATGCGTCATCGATTAGTCCCACCCTGTTTCCCACAGATGATCAGAGCGAGAGCGAGAGAGAGAGAGAGAGAGAGAGACCACATCCACCTGGCCAAGTTGAAAGAGTCATCGATTAGTCCCGCCCTGTTTCCCACAGAAATGATCTGAGGGAAAGAGAGAGAGAAACACAGAGACATTTATTTTATACTTATTTACAATCTATTCTTGATTATATACATTGTACACTTTATAATATACATTCTATACATTATTATATATATTCTATGCTTCATGATATACTTGTATATTTGATACATTGTATACTTCAACAATACTTGTGTGATGATGCACTTATATATTTGATACATTGTATACTTATTCAATACTTTATGATACACTTATATATTTGATACATTGTATACTTATTCAATACTTTATGATACACTTGTATATTTGATACATTGTATACTTATTCAATACTTTATGATACACTTGTATATTTGATACATTGTATACTTCAACAATACTTTATGATACACTTGTATATTTGATACATTGTATACTTATTCAGTACTTGATGATTAACTTGTATATTTGACCGGTACCTGGTGGTTGTCCTGTAGCTGCTGGACCAGAAGTCTCCAGTTGTCGAGGTCATAGTTGACCCGGTAGTAACCTGTCTGCTCCATGTTACCCAGCACCCAGCTGGCAGCATGCAGCTCAGCCAGTCTGTGGACTTCTGAAAAAAGACACACATTTGACATATTAAATACTACATAAAATGTAATATTACAAAATGAAATATCAAATATTACATATGTTATATCATAAATGACTGCTGCCCTAGTCTCCTCTCCTCCTCACCTCTCCTCTCCCTTCCACTCCTCCCTCCTCACCTCTCCCTTCCTCTCCTGCTCCTCCTCCTCCTCCTCCTCTCCCTTCCCCTCCTGCTCCTCACCTCTCCTGCTCCTCACCTCTCCTGCTCCTCACCTCTCCTGCTCCTCACCTCCTGCTCCTCACCTCCCCTGCTCCTCTCATAATAATAATGCCGGCATTTTATATAGCTATTATTATCCAAAGCGCTTTACAAGTTATGTAAAGTCCTCACATTACCCATTCATACACCGACGGAGGAGTCAGCCATCAAGGAGACAGCCAGCGCGTCAGGAGCAGTTAGGGTTAGGGTGTCTTGCTCAAGGACACCGACAGTTTTTTTGCTAGGAGGAGCCGGGGGATCGAACCAGCGACCTTTCGGATGTGAGGCGACCGCTCTACCTCCTGAGCTATACTGCCGCCCTTGTCTCCTCTCCTTTTTTGTTGAGGGTTAAGAGGTGAAGGGGTTAAGGGTTAAGAGGTTAAAGGGTTAAGGGATTAGATGTTAAGAGGTTAAGGGTTAAGGATTTAGAGGTTAAGGTTAGGGGTTAAGGGGTCCAGGGATTCGAGGTTAGGGGTTAAGAGGTGAAGTTAAGATAATAGCCAACCGGTCTTGTTATGGATCCAGATGAGACTTTCTGGAGAAATGCTGGTGATGTTGCCAATGGCAACTGTTAAAGGAATCAGCCATTGGTAACTATAGAGACAGAGAGAGAGTAAAATATATTATGTCATGTAAATAAAAAATATAAAGATATCTCATTATATAATATACATAAAATATATAAGATTCAAGATTTGCAACAATGTACCATTGTACAATTTGTACAATGGAATGCTTACTACCCATTCCCTCTACAGTTTAACACTATATGCTATATTTTACAAACTATACTTTACTACTATAATTTACTAACACTCTGTTCATCCTGAATGCAGCTCGATAAATAACATTCCAACCTGTTGTTTTTCCAGCCCATTTCCTGTGAATACAGGAAGTGCTCTTGGTCGACGATGACGTCACTGCTTAGGAGTTCATCTGATTGGCTCCTACTGATGGTGACTACTGGGTATCCCATTTGTAGAGTCCATCTGTCCATCATCTCCCTGACATCTATGTCCCGCCCTGCAGACTGCATCGCCTAATCAACACGGTGTACAGGTGAACCGGTGTATGTGGTAACATGTGAACAAAGTAACAGGTTAACATAGTAACAGGTAAACATGTGCTAACAGCTAAACATAGTAACAGGTGAACATGTGTATAGGGGTATGTGGTAACAGGTGAACAAAGTAAGAGGTAAACATGTGGTAACAGGTGAACATTTGTACAGGAGTATGTGGTAACAGTGGTGCGTGGTAACAGGTGAAATGTTACCTGAGTCATCTTGTTCCAGAGGTCATTCCTTGCAGCATTGCTGTACATGTGAGTTAACAGATAGTCCTGAAAGGACAGGAAGTAACTCACAACAATTCATCGATGTATGCATACATTATTACAAATGAATTAATGTATTAATGTATTACTTTGTTAGTAATTCATGAATTCAGTAATTACTTACTTTATTAGTTATAATGCTCTAACATGGTCAAATAACTAACATATTGGAGAGATGTAGCCACTAGACACCTACCAAATACCAAAAAAGTATATAATATAATATAATATAAACATTAAGTATATTATTAATGTCAACTATATTAATCTCTCAATGTGAGCTCATAAACTTAGTATTGGAATAAGTTAAGAATATGCTGCTAGTTTAGCTGAGGGGGAGAATCGTCAAGCGTTATGCTATATATTAGTATTATTATGTATAGATATAAATTATATATATATATATATATTATATATTAACAGACAGACAGCTAAACAGATGGAGAAGTTAACAGACCGGCAGACAGGAAAACAGATGGACAGGTAAACAGACAGACAGGTAAACAGATGGACAGGTAAACAGACAGGTAAACAGATGTATAGGTAAACAGACAGACAGGTATACAGATGGACAGGTAAACAGACAGACAGGTATACAGATGTATAGGTAAACAGACAGACAGGTATACAGATGGACAGGTAAACAGACAGACAGGGGAGGAGACAGACAGGTAAACAGACAGATAGGTACACAGACAGAGAGACAGGTAAACAGACCACTAAACAGATGGACAGGTAAACAGACCAACAGACAGACAGGTAAACAGATGGACAGGTAAACAGATGTAGAGGTAAACAGACAGACAGGTATACAGATGGACAGGTAAACAGACAGACAGGGGAGGAGACAGACAGGTAAACAGACAGATAGGTACACAGACAGAGAGACAGGTAAACAGACCACTAAACAGATGGACAGGTAAACATACAAACAGACAGGTAAATATACAGCCATGTAAACAGACAGACAGGTATCCTACATTGAGTCCTTTCTTGAAGACCTGTGGTCCCATCACGTTGGCCAGCATCCTGATCAGTGCTGCCCCCTGTGGGACCACATATTACCATGGTTACAACGATAGATGATGCTACAGGAGTAGTGTGACTATGGTTACTTTAGCGATGAACTTAAATCAGGGTTAGTTATACTGTTAGTTATACTATTGGTTATACTGTTGGTTATGTTAGTTATACTGTTAGTTATGTTATTTATACTGTTAGTTATTTTAGTTACACTGTTAGTTGTACTGTTAGTTATGTTAGTTGTACTGTTAGTTATGTTAGTTACACTGTTAGTTGTACTGTTAGTTATGTTAGTTGTACTGTTAGTTATGTTAGTTACACTGTTAGTTGTACTGTTAGTTATGTTAGTTGTACTGTTAGTTATGTTAGTTGTGCTGTTAGTTATGTTAGTTGTACTGTAAGTTATGTTAGTTGTACTGTTAGTTATACGGTAAGTTGTACTGTAAGTTATATTAGTTGTACTGTTAGTTATACTGTAATTTGACAGGTTAGTTATACTTTTCATTTTTTTTGTACCTTCTTGTAGGCGATCCAGTCAAACACTCTATCAATGTCTGTGGCCTGGACTACTTCCTGTGAGATGGGGTGGGAGGAGCTTAGGCCATCCAATAACATCACCTCATGAAGGACATCTGTCAGAAAACGTTTCTCCTGGTCACACACACACACACACACACACACAACTGTCAACTAGAGGACCAGACTAACTCCTATGTATGTTCAACCCTTAACCCCTAACCCTCATTATGACCCCTAGTCCTACCCCTCATTATCACCCCACACCCTCATTCTAACCCCTAACCTTCATTCTAACCTCTAACCACTAACCCTCATTCAAACCCACATTATTACCCCTAACCATCAATATAACCCCTAACCCTCATCATTACCCTTAACCCTTATTCTAACCCCTAACCTTCATTCTAACCCCTAACCCACATTCTAACCCCTAACCCTCATTATTACCCCCTAACCCTCATTCTAACCCCTAACCCTCATTATTACCCTTAACCCTTATTCTAACCCCTAACCTTCATTCTAACCCCTAACCCTTATTATAACCCCTATCCCCCATCCCCAAACTATTTGTGGGTGTAACCTCACCATGTTCCACTTGGGAAACAGGAAATCTGTTCCAACGTATTCGAAGTAATGCGCGAATCCTTCCTTCAGCCAAACATCTTCCCACCACACAGGCGTCACCAGGTCTCCAAACCACTAGGGGCAGTAAAGAGAACACCTTTACACTACTGTAAACACACCACTAGGGGCAGTAAAGAGAACACCTTTACACTACTGTAAACACACCACTAGGGGCAGTAAAGGGAACACCTTTACACTACTGTAAACACACCACCAGGGGCAGTAAAGAGAACACCTTTACACTACTGTAAACACACCACTAGGGGCAGTAAAGGGAACACCTTTACACTACTGTAAACACACCACTAGGGGCAGTAAAGAGAACACCTTTACACTACTGTAAACACACCACCAGGGGCAGTAAAGGGAACACCTTTACATTGCGGTTAACACACCACCAGCGGAAGTAAAGAGAACACCCCTTTCCACTGCTTTAATCACACCACTAAGGGCAGTAAAGAGAATAATGTTCCACTGCTTTAAACACACCACTAAGGGCAGTAAAGAGAACAATGTTACACTGCTGTAAACACACCACTAGGGGCAGTAAAGAGTTATTCACGCTTTCTTCAAGAACACTCCGACCGTCTCAGTCCTACTGGGTGGGGTCATATTGATGTATCATATTTATAAATCGTATTGATCCATCATATTGATCAATCATATTGATCAATCATATTGATGTATCATAATTCATATGATAAAATCATATTGATCTGTCATATTGATAAATAATATTGATCTATCATTGATAAATCATATTGATCGATCATATTGATAAATCATATTGATCCATCATATTGATCTATCATATTGATCAATCATATTGATGTATGATTGATAAATCATATTGCTGTATCACATTGATGAATCATATTGATCCATCATTGATAAATCATATTGCTGTATCACATTGATAAATCATATTGATAAATCATATTGATGTATGATTGATAAATCATATTGCTGTATCACATTGATCCATCATGTTGACAAATCATATTGATCTATCATTGATAAATCATATTGATCGATCATATTGATAAATCATATTGATAAATCATATTGCTGTATCATATTGATCTGTTACATTGATGTATCATATTGATGTGTCATATTTATCAATCATATTGATCTATGATTGATAAATCATATTGCTGTATCACATTGATAAATCATATTGATGAATCATATTGATCCATCATTGATAAATAATATTGATGAATCATATTGATAAATCATTTATGTATCATATTGATCCATCATATTGATCTGTCATATTGATAAATCATATTGATCTGTGATATTGATCAATCATATTGATCCATCATATTGATCCATCATATGATCCATCATATTGATAAATCATATTGATCCGTCATACTGATGTATCATATTGATCCATTATATTGATAAATCATATTGATGTCATATTGATAAATCATATTGATGTGTCATATTGATGTGTCATATTGATAAATCATATTGATCTGTCATATTGATAAATCATATTGATCTGTCATATTGATAAATCATATTGATCGATCATATTGATTTGTAGCAGGACATGTTGCCATGGTTACCTGGTGACAGATCTCATGAACAACCACCATAGTGAGTTCCATCTGATAGGACGAGGACGAATCCTCAGCGTCCAATAAGAGCTTCTGTTCCACGAAGACACTGAGGCCCCAGTTCTCCATGGCAGAGTACGGATGTTTAGGAACCGCCAACAGATCTGTGGAGAGAACCACATGAGTATACCGAATGTCTATGTAGAGCAGTGAATGTTAGTTATATGTATAGCAGTGAATGTTATTTATATGTAGATCAGTGTATGTTATTTATATGTAGAGCATTTTATAATGTATTGTATATTATGTATTCTATTATATAGTATAAATGTTTTAATTCTATTTTACAGTAAGGGCATTCTTCATGTGTGCAAGGATCCATCTGTTTGACGAGAGAGAGAGAGAGAGAGAGAGAGAGAGAGAGAGAGAGAGAGAGAGAGAGAGAGAGAGAGAGAGAGAGAGAGAGAGAGAGAGAGAGAGAGAGAGAGAGAGAGAGAGAGAGAGAGACAGACAGACAGACAGACAGACAGACAGACAGACAGACAGACAGACAGACAGACAGACAGACAGAGTTATATTAGAACAACCAATCTGTGTGTTGTTGGAGTCACTTATCTTGGGTGGGGATTGTATTTCATTATTATATTTTAATTATGTATTGTATTATGTCTTGTATTATATATTATATTATGTATTCTATTATATATTATATATATATTTATTTTTATTTTACAGTAAGGGCATTCTTCATGTGTGAAAGGATCCATCTGTTTGAGCCTGAGGGGATGACATGAGAGAGAGAGAGAGAGAGACAGAGAGAGAGACAGAGAGAGAGAGACAGAGAGAGAGAGACAGAGAGAGACAGAGACAGAGACAGAGAGACAGAGAGACAGAGACAGAGAGACAGAGAGACAGAGAGAGAGAGAGAGAGACGGAGAGAGAGAGAGAGACGGAGAGAGAGAGAGAGAGAGAGAGAGAGAGACAGAGAGAGAGAGACAGAGACGGAGAGAGACAGGGAGAGAGAGACAGGGAGAGACCGAGACTGAGAGAGAGAGAGAGAGAGAGAGAGAGAGAGAGAGAGAGAGAGAGAGAGAGAGAGAGAGAGAGAGAGAGACCGAGAGAGAGAGACCGAGAGAGAGACAGAGACAGAGAGACAGACAGACAGAGACAGAGAGACCGGGAGAAAGAGAGAGAGACTATACCAGGACACCAGAAACATCTCAAACTATACCAGATATATAGATATATACAAATTATTACTACAACTACATTATTTGTAGTACTCCACAAGTAAGCACTTTTGAATTAACAGAAGCACAGTGTGTGTGTGAGGTCAAAGTCGTTGACCTGTGTGTAAAGTTGTTCTGCTGCCATCTGGGATAAAATAACTGCCTCAGGTTAACACACACACACACACACACACACACACACACACACACACACACACACACACACACACACACACACACACACACACACACACACACACACACACACACACACACACACACACACACACACACACACACACACACACACACACACACACACACACACACACACACACACACACACACACACACACGAACAGAGAAATACAAGTGTTAACTCACATCATAATTAGTTCAAAGAATCAGCAGACATGGGAGAAGAGCTCTGGGAGAATAGAACTCTCACCCCTTCATAGAGAATATAGCGCTCATTCTTCATAGAGAACCTAGCTCTCATCTGTCAGAGAATAAAGCACTCATTCTTCATAGGGGTAGAGCTCTCATCCTTCAGAGAATAAAGCTCTCATCCTTCATTGAGAATAGAGCTCTCATCCTTCATAAAGAATATAACTCACCCCTTCATAGAGAATAGAGCTCTCATCCTTCATATAGAATACAGCTCTCATCCTTTAGAGAATACAACTCTCAACCCTTCATAGAGAATAGAGCTCTCATCCGTCATAGAGAATATAACTTTCACCCCTTCATGGAGAATAGAGCTCTCATCCTTCAAAGATAATATAACTGTCACCCCTTCATAGAGAATAAAGCTCACCCCTTCATTGAGAATAGAGCTCTCACCCCTTCATAGAGAATAGAGCTCTCACCCCTTCATAGAGAATAGAGCTCTCACCCCTTCATAGAGAATATAACTCTCACCCCTTCATAGAGAATAGAGCTCTTACCTTCATGATCAAATCTACTTTACTCCCCCCCTTCTCTGGGGAACACAATGCCCTGAATCACAGCAGATGGAGCTCAGAGCCCTGGGACGGACACACACACACACACACACACACACACACACACACACACACACACACACACACACACACACACACACACACACACACACACACACACACACACACACACACCACACACACACACACACACACACACACACACACACACACACACACACACACACACACACACACACACACACACACACACACACACCTTGAAGTACAGATATACAGCTACCAGCATTTATTATATCAGTTAGTTATGGAAGAGTGCTGGATGTCTTACCTAGTTTGGGCAGGGAGTACTGGATGTCTTACCTAGTTTGGGCAGGGAGTACTGGATGTCTTACCTAGTTTGGGCAGGGAGTACTGGATGTCTTACCTAGTTTGGGCAGAGAGTACTGGATGTCTTACCTAGTTTGGGCAGAGAGTACTGGATGTCTTACCTAGTTTGGGCAGGGAGTACTGGATGTCTTACCTAGTTTGGGCAGAGAGTACTGGATGTCTTACCTAGTTTGGGCAGAGAGTACTGGATGTCTTACCTAGTTTGGGCAGGGAGTACTGGATGTCTTACCTAGTTTGGGCAGAGAGTACTGGATGTCTTACCTAGTTTGGGCAGAGAGTACTGGATGTCTTACCTAGTTTGGGCAGAGAGTACTGGATGTCTTACCTAGTTTGGGCAGAGAGTACTGGATGTCTTACCTAGTTTGGGCAGGGAGTACTGGATGTCTTACCTAGTTTGGGCAGGGAGTACTGAATGTCTTACCTAGTTTGGGCAGGGAGTACTGGATGTTGAAGTATTGTTGGTAGAAGCCCAGCAGTCTGCTGGTGATCTGAAGAGCGTAGTCCCCGGAACCGCTGGAGATTGCATCCGGACGCGCATACAGGCGCACCTAAACAACCAATAGGAGCTCCGATTAGATTATAAACAACCAATAGGAGTTCAGCCACAATATTGGATTATTAGTGTGTGTATGTGTGTGTGTGCATACTAGAACTCCTGTGTCGCTGTGTGTCTCTCTGTAGGTGAAGTTACACACACTCCAGGCCAAGTAGTATGTGGACATGCGGGGCGTTGTAGCGAACCGATTGGTCAGCCACCCATCCTGCTCAGCCAATGAGCTGCTCTCTATGGGCATGTTGGACAGAGAGGTGTATTCTGGGTCGTGGCGGAGAGACAGAGAGAAGGACGCCTTGAAGACCGGCTCATCAAAACATGGAAAGGCTTTTCTGGCATGGATCGGACTGAACTGGGTCACTGCCAAGTACCTAGAGGGAGAGAGACAAAGAGAGACAGAGACAGATTGAGATACAGAGAGAGACCGATTGAGAGACAGAGAGAGAGAGACAGACAGACAAAGTAAGAGACAGAGAGACAAGGAGAGAGGGGGGCAGAGAAGGGGGGAAGAGAGGGGAGAGAGAGAGAGGGAGGGGGGAGAGATTGAGACTACTAACATGCTGAATTATTCATACAGGTTGTGATTCATTTTCTATTCATTTAAATAATCCACTTGAGATTATGGGTTGAGCAGCGTTGCCATGGTCACAAAACCCAGATGGCAAATGGCTTTGAGAAGCGGTCACACAGCTTTACCTTAACATCCAACCTTATCATCCAACCTTAACATCAACCTTAGCATCCAACCTTAACATCCAACCTTATCATCAACCTTATCATTCAACCTTAACATCCAACCTTAACATCCAACCTTAACATCCAACCTTATCATCGACCTTAAACTCCAACCTTAACATCCAACCTCATCATCCAACCTCATCATCCAACCTTATCATTCAACCTTAACATCCAACCTTATCATCCAACCTTATCAATCTTATCATCCAACTTTATCATCCAACCTTAACATCAACCTTATCACCCACCTTAACATTCAACCTTAACATCCAACCTCATCACCCACCTTAACATTCAACCTTAACATCCAACCTCATCACCCACCTTATCACCAACCTTATCATCCAACCTCATCATCAACCTTATCATCCAACTTTATCATCCAACCTTATCATCCAACTTTATCATCAACCTTATCATCAACCTTATCATTCAACCTTATCATCCAACCTTAACATCCAACCTTAACATCCAACCTTAACATCCAACCTTAGCATCCAACCTTATCATCCAACCTTAACATCCAACCTTATCTCCAACCTTAGCATTCAACCTTAGCATTCAACCTTAGCATTCAAACCTTAACATTTAAACTCATGTGTGTGTGTGTGTGTTGTTACTAACATGGTTATATATTATGAATCAAAATAATAATAATAATACATTTATTTTATACAGCACTTTACAAGAAACTCAGACATTTACATTATTAAAATATTTTGGTACATGGATACAAAAATACATTTAGTAAGTAAGTAAGCAACAGGTTACACAATATATCTTTATCATTGATCTAATATATGTAATATACAAGTGTGTGTTTGTGTGCTACCGTTTCTCTTGGTTGACCACATATGTACTCTTATAGAATCCCAGCAGGTCGTCCTCGATGACTGCCTGGAAGCTGATGTTCACACGGTAGGTTTTCATTGGTCGGAGCTCCCGGTGCAGTGCCAACACATACATCTGATTGGCCGGAACGGGGAAGTGTCTGTGGACACGTACTGCCCCGCCTACTCCTCGGTTAGCTGACCTGGAGGCGGAGCTTCCAGACCAAACTGACACAGAGCTTACCTGAGGACGGAGAGAGAGCCAGACAGGTAGACCGAGACAGATTGTTCAACAGATGAGTTAGACAGGTAGTTCAGCAGGTGAGTTAGACAGGTGAGTTTAACAGATGAGTTAGACAGGTAGTTCAACAGGTGAGTTAGACAGGTGAGTTCAACAGATGAGTTAGACAGGTGGTTCAACAGGTGAGTTAGACAGGTGAGTTCAACAGGTGAGTTAGACAGGTGAGTTTAACAGATGAGTTAGACAGGTAGTTCAACAGGTGAGTTAGACAGGTGAGTTCAACAGGTGAGTTAGACAGGTGAGTTTAACAGATGAGTTAGACAGGTGAGTTAGACAGGTGAGTTCAACAGGTGAGTTAGACAGGTGAGTTTAACAGATGAGTTAGACAGGTGAGTTAGACAGGTGAGTTTAACAGATGAGTTAGACAGGTAGTTCAACAGGTGAGTTAGACAGGTGAGTTAAACAGATGAGTTAGACAGGTGAGTTAGACAGGTGAGTTTAACAGATGAGTTAGACAGGTGAGTTAGACAGGTGAGTTAGACAGGTAGGACAGACATGAAGTACCGTTAGTATTATGTTAGTACTATGTTAGTATTATGTTAGTACTATGTTAGTATTATGTCAGTACTATGTCAGTACTCTGGTACCATGTTAGTACGATGTATTGTGTTTGTGTATGTATGTGTGTGTTTGTATTCATGATGCTGCTGCCCTACTGGCACTTGACAATGCTTTTTAAATGCGTTTTGCGCAATGTAGACATGTATACACATGTATATATTATCCAGTAGTCACTGGATGTTATTTTTATTGTGTACAGTATCGTTATAGTATAGTGTTAGTAGTAGTATAGTATAGTGTAGTAAAAGTAGTACATAGTATAGTATATAGTGTTAAATTGTAGGAAATTCATACTGCGGGAGGTAATGGGAAGTAAGCGTTCCATTGTACTTTGTTAGTACTGTGGTACTATGAGGTATTGTGGTACTATGTTAGTACCATGTTAGTATTGTGGTACACTGAAGTACTGTGGTACTATGTTAGTACCACGTTAGTACTATGTAAGTACTGTGGTACTATGAGGTACTATGAGGTACTGTGGTACTGTGTTAGTACCACGTTAGTACTGTGGTACTGTGAGGTATGGGCAGCCTTTCACGTTAGGTCATGGTGGGCAGCAAATGTGAAAGCTGAAAGGGCCACTTTGACGGCTCATTAGCTTCATTAAGGCTAAGGCCACATCTGGAAATAAAGGGAAGCTCTGACTGAACAAGGAAATAAACTCGCTCTGACATGAACCCTCGGCCTGGGGTTGGTTGCACCATTTATTATGCATGTTAAATTTTCAATATTATTATTATTATTATTGGTATTATCATTATCGTTATTGTTATTTTTATTATTATTATAATTGTTGTGGTGGATATGTATTATTAGTAGTATTATTGTTCTAAGTAGTAGTAGTAGTATTAATATTAGTATAATTTGTATTAGTTGTATTATTATTAGTAGCAGTATTATTATCAATATTATTATTATTATTATAATTATTAGTAGTATTAGTGTTAATATAATTAGTATTTTAGTTTTTGTGGTGATATGTACTATTATTATCATCAATATTATTATTATTATTATTATGATGATTAGCAGTAGTATTATTAGTATTAGTATTTTTATTGTTTTTGTGGTGGATATGTATAATTATTCTTTTTTTATTTGTAAAATCTATATGTCAGCCTCTGACTGGTAAAAATTTGTATCTACAGTAAAAAGGTCTCCACACACATTTGGAGGACTTGGCCCACAGGGGGCGCTACATGATCTCCACCTCCACCGCACCTCCAGATGGAGGTTCAGGGACTCGGATCTGGAGGTTCAGGGACTCGTACCTCCAGGCGGTCTGCGTGCATCACGATGTACTTGGTGGCGTTGACACAGTCCAGCTGAATGCTGACCTCTCCGGAGAACGTGAAGTTGTCCATGTGGACGTGGAGGTGGAGGTCGTAGTGTCGAGGCAGCAGACCTCCGGGCAGGCGGCTCTTCATCCAGGGCCGGACCTCGTCCTCCTCGTCCTCCCCCCTCTCCCCCCGGCTGCCGTTCTCCCGGCCCTGCTCGGCCCGTTCCCCGTCCGGATCGCTGCAGTCCTCAGAGCGAAGTCCGAGGAGTGTGGCCGTGACCAGGACCAGGGCCAGGACGGAGAGGGCCACGCCCGCCGCCAGCCTCCTGCGGACGGCTTCACGGCGCTCCCCGGGCCCATCCGACCGGCCGCATCTCATGGTTCTGCGGATACTAGGGTTGACCCCTGATCCAAGAGTCTCTCTTGGTTCTGCGGATACTAGAATTGACCCCTGATCCAAGAGTCTCTCTTGGTTGAAAAGGTCCCTCCAAAGAACGTGTGTCTTATCTACAGGAAGAAAGGATGAAGATCACATGACCTCAGCCTCATGAGGTGCTTTCGGACCTTACGAAAGGTTCCCAAGAACCTTTTGAAAAGGTTCTCAGAAACCTTTCCAAAAGGTTCTCAGAAACCTTTCCAGAGTTCTAAGAACTATTGGAGGAACTGTCCTATTTTTGTTGTGTTTGCACCACAGGAACAAGGAGCCATCGTATTTCACAGAACGCTTTTGAGGGACTTTTTTAGCTCCTACTTCAGAGCAGGTACTGGTACAGGTCCCCAGCAAATAGGAATCTTTGGTTACACAGGTGTTTGGTAATTTGGTCGAACAAGAGCCAAAACATCGACAACCGCCATTTTTAAATCCAAAATTGGGCGGACAGCAAAGTTCCAGCGCTATTGACTGTATATGCAACTGAGGAAATACAACGACTCTACAATGCTAGAGTCGTCCAGCAGAAACGTTCCTAGTTCCCCAGTCCCAATAACTGTTTGGTCCGAAAGCACCTATAGTCATCATCAGTTCATCATCATATCATCATGTCATCTTATCATCATGTCATCACGTCATCTTATCATCATGTGATGATATCATCATATCCTCATGGGATCATGTGATGATATCATCATTTTATCACGTGATCATGTGATGATATCATCATGGGATCATGTGATCACGTCATCAGGTCATCATGTGATGATATCATCATATCATCATTTGATGATATCATCATATGATCATGTCATCATGTGATGATATCATCATGTGATCAAATCATCATGAAGGGATGACTAGTGGGAGAACAGTCACTCTTCAAACCGTTCAGCTGCTAGATCAAAAAGGATATTAGTCTGTACCTCTTAATACCTCCACCTCTTAATACCTCCACCTCTTTCTACCGCTACCTCCACCTCTTAATACCTCCACCTCTTTCTATTGCTACCTCCACCTCTTAATACCTCCACCTCTTTCTACCGCTACCTCCACCTCTTAATACCTCCACCTCTTTCTACCGCTACCTCCACCTCTTAATACCTCCACCTCTTTCTACCGCTACCTCCACCTCTTAATACCTCCACCTCTTTATACCTCCACCTCCACCTCTTAATACCTCCACCTCTTAATACCTCCACCTCTTAATACCTCCATCTCTTTCTACCTCCACCTCTTTCTACCTCCACCTCCACCTCTTAATACCTCCACCTCTTTCTACCTCCACCTCTTTCTACCTCCACCTCTTAATACCTCTACCTCCACCTCTTAATAACTCCACCTCTTAATACCTCCACCTCTTTCTACCTCCACCTCTTAATACCTCCACCTCTTAATACCTCCACCTCTTAATACCTCTACCTCTTAATACCTCTACCTCCACCTCTTAATAACTCCACCTCTTAATAACTCCACCTCTTTATACCTCCACCTCTTTATACCTCCATCTCTTAATACCCCCACCTCTTAATACCTCCACCTCTTTATACCTCCATCTCTTAATACCCCCACCTCTTAATACCTCCACCTCTTAATACCTCCACCTCTTTCTACCTCCACCTCTTTCTACCTCCACCTCTTTCTACCTCCACCTCTTAATACCTCCACCTCTTAATACCTCCACCTCTTTCTACCTCTACCTCTACCTCTTTCTACCTCTACCTCTACCTCTTTCTACCTCCACCTCTTTCTACCTCCACCTCTTTCTACCTCCACCTCTTAATACCTCTACCTCTTAATACCTCTACCTCCACCTCTTTCTACCTCCACCTCTTTCTACCTCCACCTCTTAATACCTCCACCTCTTTCTACCTCCACCTCTTTCTACCTCCACCTCTTTCTACCTCCATCTCTTAATACCTCCACCTGTACCTCTTTCTACCTCCACCTCTTAATACCTCTACCTCTAAAACCTCTACCTCCACCTCTTTCTACCTCCACCTCTTTCTACCTCCATCTCTTAATACCTCCACCTGTACCTCTTTCTACCTCCACCTGTACCTCTTTCTACCTCCACCTCTTAATACCTCTACCTCTAAAACCTCTACCTCCACCTCTTTATACCTCCATGTCTTTATACCTCCACCTGTACCTCTTTCTACCTCCACCTCTTAATACCTCTACCTCTTAATACCTCTACCTCCACCTCTTTATACCTCCACGTCTTTATACCTCCACCTCTTTATACCTCCACCTGTACCTCTTTATACCTCCATCTCTTAATACCTTCACCTATTAATACCTCCACCTCTTAATACCTTCACCTGTACCTCTTAATACCTCCACCTCTTAATACCTCCACCTTTACCTCTTTATGCCTCCACCTCTTTATACCTCCACCTGTAGCTCTTTATACCTCCACCTCCTAATACCTCCACCTGTAGCTCTTTATACCTCCACCTCTTAATACCTCCACCTGTAGCTCTTTATACCACCACCTGTAGCTCTTTATACCTCCACCTCCTAATACCTCCACCTGTAGCTCTTTATACCTCCACCTCCTAATACCTCCACCTGTAGCTCTTTATACCTCCACCTCCTAATACCTCCACCTGTAGCTCTTTATACCTCCACCTCTTAATACCTCCACCTGTAGCTCTTTATACCACCACCTGTAGCTCTTTATACCACCACCTCCTAATACCTCCACCTGTAGCTCTTAATGCCTCCACCTCTGTATACCTCCAGCTCTTACCTCTTACTACCGCCACCTGCACCTCTCTTTACCGCCACCTCTTTAAACCTCCATCTCTGGATTTGTAGTAACAGTTACTTTCACTTCCAACCTCCACCTTAAACCCCACCTGTCTGTAGTCCTACCGGTCTGTAGTCCGAGCGGTGTGTAGCCAATCGGCCTGTAGTTCTATCGGTCTGTGGTCCTACAGGTCTGTAGTTTCCGGAGAGACGGTCTGTAGTTCTACCGGTCTGTAGTTTCCGGAGAGACGGTCTGTAGTTCTACCGGTCTGTAGTTTCCGGAGAGACGGTCTGTATTCCGTGACGGTTGCGGCGCGTGAGGACGAGCCGTCGGTAACCGTCTCTCAGATGATCCTCCTCACGTCGAGTCACGAGCAGCTCTGCTGCAGGGCGAGCGCGCGCTGGACTTCATTTGCCGCTCCGGAGCTCAAAGAGCTCCCGTTGAGAGGCGCGCGCATATTAACAAAAACAGCTGATTACCGCGAGCTGGAAGAAGGAAGCTCTCTATCGCTCTCGCTCTCTCTATCTATCCCCCCCTCTCTCTCTCTCTCTCTCTCTCTCTCTCTCTCTCTCTCTCTCTCTCTCTCTCTGAGATAATGCTACACAAACACCTGTATGTCTGGATGTGTGTGTGTGTGTGTGTGTTAAATCTCCAGCATGTGATGGCATGTGGCAGTTTTGTGAGAGAGAGAGAGAGAGAGGGAGAGAGAGAGAGAGAGAGAGAGGGAGGGAGAGAGAGAGAGAGAGAGAGAGAGACAGAGAGAGAGAGAGAGAGAGAGAGAGAGAGGATGAAAGAAAAACACCATCTAGTGGTCACTAGAGGGATTACAAGGTTTCATCAACACAATTAAGAGAATACAAAGTATATTTACATAATTTAAAGAATTAAAATGCTGACAGGATTGAGAGTGGATTACCCTAATCCCACTATAAAGATTTAGAGTGGATTACCCTGATCCCACTGTAAAGATTTAGAGTGGATTACCCTGATGCCACTAGAAGGATTTAGAGTGGATTACCCTGATCCCACTAGAAGGATTTAGAGTGGATTACCCTGATCCCACTAGAAGGATTTAGAGTGGATTACCCTGATCCCACTAGAAGGATTTAATGTGGATTACCCTGATCCCACGAGAAGGATTTAATGTGGATTACCCTGATCCCACTAGAAGGATTGAGAGTGGATTACCCTGATCCCACTAGAAGGATTGAGAGTGGATTACCCTGATCCCACTAGAAGTATTTAGAGTGGATAACCCTGATCCCACTAGAAGGATTGAGAGTGGATTACCCTGATCCCACTATAAAGATTTAGAGTGGATTACCCTGATGCCACTAGAAGGATTTAGAGTGGATTACCCTGATCCCACTAGAAGGATTTAATGTGGATTACCCTCATCCCACTAGAAGGATTGAGAGTGGATTACCCTGATCCCACTAGAAGGATTGAATGTGGATTACCCTGATCCCACTAGAAGGATTGAGAGTGGATTACCCTGATCCCACTAGAAGGATTGAGAGTGGATTACCCTGATCCCACTAGAAGGATTTAGAGTGGATCACCCTGATCCCACTAGAAGGATTTAGAGTGGATCACCCTGATCCCACTAGAAGGATTTAGAGTGGATTACCCTGATCCCACTAGAAGGATTGAGAGTAGATTACCCTGATCCCACTAGAAGGATTGAGAGTGGATTACCCTGATCCCACTAGAAGGATTTAGAGTGGATCACCCTGATCCCACTAGAAGGATTTAGAGTGGATCACCCTGATCCCACTAGAAGGATTGAGAGTGGATTACCCTGATCCCACTAGAAGGATTGAGAGTAGATTACCCTGATCCCACTAGAAGGATTGAGAGTGGATTACCCTGATCCCACTAGAAGGATTTAGAGTGGATCACCCTGATCCCACTAGAAGGATTTAGAGTGGATCACCCTGATCCCACTAGAAGGATTGAGAGTGGATTACCCTGATCCCACTAGAAGGATTTAGAGTGGATCACCCTGATCCCACTAGAAGGATTAAGAGTGGATTACCCTGATCCCACTAGAAGGATTTAAAGTCCCCCCCCCACCAGACCTGGGGCGCCGGCCTTTTCTTCTCCCATTAGTGAATGCATTGTGGATGAATATCATTTAATTAACATGATTACATTACTCTATTGGTATTGTACAGCCCTGTTGTGTGTTAGGGTCAGTGTGGTTAGTCGTGTCTACTCTACCTCCTCTCTACTCCCCCTTTCTACTCCTCCTCCCTCTCTCTACTCCTCCTCCCTCTCTCCCTATCTCCCCCTCTCTACTCCTCCTCCCCCTCCCCCTATCTCCCCCTCTCTACTCCTCCTCCCCCTCTCCCTATCTCCCCCTCTCCCTATCTCCCCCTCTCTACTCCTCCTCCTCCCCCTCTCCCTATCTCCCCCTCTCTACTCCCCCTCCCCCTATCTCCCCCTCTCTACTCCTCCTCCCCCTCTCCCTATCTCCCCCTCTCTACTCCTCCTCCCCCTCTCCCTATCTCCCCCTCTCTACTCCTCCTCCCCCTCTCCCTATCTCCCCCTCTCCCTATCTCCCCCTCTCTACTCCTCCTCCCCTCTCCCAATCTCCCCCTCTCTACTCCTCCTCCCCCTCTCTACTCCTCCTCCCCCTCTCCCTATCTCCCCCTCTCTACTCCTCCTCCCCCTCTCCCTATCTCCCCCTCTCCCAATCTCCCCCTCTCTACTCCTCCTCCCCCTCTCCCTATTGCCCCCTCTCTACTCCTCCTCCCCCTCTCCCTACTCCCCCTCTCCCTATCTCCCCCTCTCTACTCCTCCTCCCCCTCTCCCTATCTCCCCCTCTCCCAATCTCCCCCTCTCCCTCCTCCCCCTCTCGACTTCTCCTCCCCTCTCCCTATCTCCCCCTCTCCCTATCTCCCCCTCTCCCAATCTCCCCCTCTCTACTCCTCCTCCCTCTCTACTCCTCCTCCCCCTCTCCCTCCTCCCCCTCTCTACTCCTCCTCCCCCTCTCCCAATCTCCCCCTCTCTACTCCTCCTCCCCCTCTCCCAATCTCCCCCTCTCCCTATCTCCCCCTCTCTACTCCTCCTCCCTCTCTCTACTCCTCCTCTTCTCTCACAGTTTATTACCCTGACCCACTAACACCTGCCGGTAATACTGTGAGATATACAGTATAAAGATTACAATTACCGTATTGACCCGAATATAAGACGACCCCTCTTTTTCAAGACTCATTCTTGGAAAAAAAATAAAATAAATGTTTTGAAGACCAAATCTTTTTTTTATAAAGAAAATAATTTTATTTGAAAATAATGCTAACACACATCACACATTGTGTTCAAATTTGCCTAACTTGGCAAACAAAAACAAAACAGGCTAGATAGATTGCAATGAAACAGTAGAGCAATGAAACAGTAGAGCAATAAAACAGTAGTGCAATAAAACAGTAGTGCAATAAAATAGTAGTGCAATGAAACTGTGCAACATTTGTGCATCCTCGCTGCCATCCATGGCATTTGATACGCAACATTTCTTAAACCCATTAATGCTTTCTGGGGAAACGTCAGCCCATGCTTGCAAGATCCATTCACAGAGCAAACGTACTGCAGGCTTTTGGATTTTTCCAGACGGTGTCAGTGCGTGATTAGCAGCCAGGAGCCACTCTGTGGATCTCTTGCGCAGATGAACCTTGAATGGTTTGTTAACGACCACATCCAACACCTGCAGCTGGCTTGTCATTCCGCCCGGTATGATCACTAGGTCACCATTCAACTCTTTCACTTGCTTTTTGACTGGCTCAGTCAAGTGTCCACGGAAAGCATCCAGAATCAACATGTTCCTCTTCTTTCTGAGTCCCCCACGCCGTCTGCCCCACACCACCTTGAGCCAGTCCACAACAAGCTCCGTCTCCATCCAGCCCTTTGCCTGGGCACTACGATAATGCCAGCTGGCTGCCTCTTTAGGTACAGTCACTGCCTCTTTAGGTACAGTCACTGCCTCTTTAGGTACAGTCACTGCCTCTTTAGGTACAGTCTTGCGTTTTAAAACCACGTACGGGGGAAGTGTTGTCCCATCTGCGAGGCGCGTTAACATGACCGTTACTCGGCTCTTCTCGTTTCCAGTTGACTTCACAATCACTGATTTGTCGGCTTTCTTATGCCCAGTGACAGATGTTGGCATGTCAAAATACACAGGCGTTTTTCTTTTTTCAAGTTAGTCGCTGTCTCTCCATTTCTATCTCTCCAGGTAACTGTTTTTATGTACTGTTACTTTAAGACTTTGAGTTACTTTAAGTGTCGCGCGGTGTCTCGGAACACTCGTTTGGCGCGATCTGTTGTTGCGCAATTACATGTGCAATTACGGTACATCGAAAAGTCTAAACCCCGATTATAAAACGACCCCTCTTTTTCAGATATTTTTTCTAGGAAAAAAAACCCGTCTTATATTCGGGTCAATACGGTAATATTATTAGATATACAAACATATTCCTATTAATACTATTAGATATACAAATATATATATATATAAATAAAATACATTACTATTAACCTAACACCTGCTGGTAATACAATTAGATATATAAATATATTACTATTAATACTATTAAATAGACTAAATACAACTATTTAGCGATTTAGATGTGTATATATATATACATATATATATATTTAGATGTATAAAGATATTACTATTATTATATTATTAGCATTATCTCTCTCAGATTATAAAACACATCCCTTGTCTACATGACCAGCAATAGACATGACATTAAATTCCATGATATAACATTACATTAATGTAGTGACCACACAGTGGTGAGGGTTAGCTAACTCTAACTCTTAAGTTAAAGTTAGTTATCTAAGTTATCTAACCTATCCTAGAGTTATCTAACCCATCCTAGAGTTATTAGATTAGATTAGAGTGCAAATGTTGCAGTAAAGTGCACGGTGATATAATTGACAGTTTAAATTGACAGGTTAAAAGACAGTCTACTAGGTATTAAATGTGATATGAGCATATTAATAGGTATATGTATATACAGGTAAGTATGTATTTAACATGTAGTGATCTGCAGTTATTGAAAGCGGGATACATATATATAAATGTAAATGTATATACAAGTGAGCATATATAAATGTATAGCATATATAAATGTATATACAGGAGCAGGGATATGCAGTTCTATCAACAGTTGGAGATTAAAGTATATATAGCAGGTACAGTAAAAATGTGTACACATTAACAGGGATCTCATTAATAAATATGTAAACTATAGAGAGGTAGGTAGTTGTGATACTGTTTGTTTTTTTCTTCTTTTTTTTACAGTTAGTCAAAGACATTGGTGGAGATTTATAGGTGATAGGTGTTCAGCAGAGGTGTGGGGCAGGGGCGGGGGGGGCGGCAGCAGGGGCGGGGGGGGCGGCAGCAGGGGCGGGGGGGGGCGGCAGGGGCGGGGGAGGCGACAGCAGGGGCGGGGGGGGGGCAGCAGGGGCGGGGGGGGCGACAGCAGGGGCGGGGGGGGGCGACAGCAGGGGCGGGGGGGGCGACAGCAGGGGCGGGGGGGGGCGGCAGGGGCGGGGGGGGCGGCAGCAGGGGCGGGGGGGGGCGACAGCAGGGGCGGGGGGGGCGACAGCAGGGGCGGGGGGGGGCGACAGCAGGGGCGGGGGGGGCGACAGCAGGGGCGGGGGGGGGCGGCAGCAGGGGCGGGGGGGGGGGCAGAGGTGCAGCAGCAGGGGGGTCAAGGGGGGACAGCTGTTCCTAAGCCTGCTTGACTTGGAACAGAGGTTTCGATAGCGCCTCCCGGAGGGGAGGAGGGTAAACAGTCCATGGTTGGGGTGAGAGGGTTCTTCCACTATTTTTTGTGACCTTCCTCAGACACTGTTTGTGGTGGGTAGTGTTTATTGCAGGGAGGGGTAGTGCGTTGGGCGGTTTTCACCACCCTCTGCAGCGCTTTCCAGTCGGAAACAGTGTAGTTGCCGTATCACACTGTGATGCAGACGGTGAGGATACTTTCAATGGCACACCGGTAAAAGTTCACCAGAATCTGAGGGGACAGGTGGGCTTTCCTCAGTCTCCTCAGGAAGAAGAGACGCTGGTGTGCCTTCTTTACCAGTGAGGCAGTATTGAGGGACCAGGAGAGGTCCTCGGAGATGTGGACCCCCAGGAATTTGAAGCTGGAGACACGCTCGACCTCCGCTCCGTTGATGAGGATGGGGGCGTGTGCGGCAGCTCTGGTCCTCCTGAAGTCCTCGATGAGCTCCTTGGTCTTCTTGGTGTTGAGGGTTGGTGTTCCAGGCCCACCACCTAACCACCATGTTGATGATGAGGCCCACCACCTAACCTATCCTAGAGTTATTTAACCTATCCTAGTGTTATCCTAACCTATCCGACAGTTATCTTACCTATCCTAGAGTTATCTAACCTATCCTAGAGTTATCTAACCTATCCTAGAGTTATCTAACCTATCCTAGAGTTGTCTAACCGTTAGATAACTCTAGGATAGGTTAGAGTCTAACCTATCCTAGAGTTATCTAACCGTTAGAATGAACACTCTACAGTGAAGAAGTCTAAATCCGAATCATACATTCCCCGTCATTGTGTCTCTATTCGGATGAGAGATGGAGTGTGGGGGTCAGGACCAGTGCTTTTAATCACACACATACCCGACATTATTAGCCTATTCCACCCACTTTTGGAGACGTATATGCTCTCCTTGTCAAAGTGCAAACTGCAAGTCAAGTCAAGTTAATTGTCACTTCACAGTTTATAGTATAAGCAATGATTGAAAATCTTATGTGCAATACCCGACGACAGACAGCAGTTATAAAAAACAGAATAGAATAAAAATAAGTAAAAAGTACAAACTGTATAAAGTTAAATATATAAAAATATTAAAAAATATATATAAAAATGCATATATAAAATGCAATATATTAGCACAGAAAAAGAGCAATATATATATATATATAAATCAATGTAATAAAATATACATTGTTATATGCTGACTGGAAGCTGTCTCTAAGACTATTTGTGCGGCACTTGATACTGCGGTATCGCCTGCCTGACGGTAACACTGAGTAGTTGGTGGGGTGGGCATTGTCTTTATGATGCGTTTGGCCTTGGCCACGCACCGCTGGTTGTATATATCCAGGAGGGAGGGGAGCTCACCTCCAACCATATACTGGGCCGTCCCACCACCCTTTGAAGCGCTCTGCGCTCGAGTGTGGTGCAGTTCCCGTACCAGGCGGTGATACACCCTGGAAGAACACTCTCGATGGTGCCGGTATAGAATGATAGAATTCATCCCTCCTTATCAGCCTCACCCAAGACTTGCGGAGGAGTTTGTCTTTGGGTAAATGGTGTAAACTGAGGTAGGGCTGTCTTTGTTTTGACGTTGAGCAGCCCGGTACACTACAATAACAGAGAGGAGGGGAGGCGGCCGTAGTTTGTCACGTATCTGGGGTAACTACCGGAAGTAGGAGTGCACTGCTCAGCGATTCTTAACGTTCCGGAAGCAGGAAGTGTGACATAGGCCTATTAGCTCGTTCAAGTTCAGTTTGCTCGCTCTGCATAGCTCTGCCTCTCAATAGCGCGTATCCAATCAAAAGACGTGCACGTGCTGACGTTATCGTCCGCCTTCTAGCTGGCGCTGGTGTCGCCAACTCGAAATCTGATTGGTTAACGCCACAGTTTTGTTTCCGTTCACTTTAAGCCTTTAAGCTTTTCTGCCTAAGGGCAGATTTCTTTGACCCTGGCAACACATTATGGCTGAGATATGATTGGATAAAAGCTCTAACGTAAAGGCCAGCCCTCCAAACCTCGATCTGAGGCTGGAAGCAGCGCAACCAAGAGGAAAGCTATGAAATGAAGATAATAGACTATGGGGAATAATTTAATACATATTTGTGGAAAATATATATCAAAATTAAATTGATATTCTGATGTTTAGGCCAGTAGAGAAGGCCCACCACTGCTACTGCTATATACTACTTCTATACTACTACTACTATATACTACTACTACTACTATATACTACTACTACTACTACTACTACAAATACTACAATATACTACTACTATATACTACTACTAAATACTACTACTACATATTACCACTACTACCACATATTACCACTACTACATATTACCACTACTACTACACTACTACTACTACTACTACTATATACTACTACTACTACACTACTACTACTACTACTACTACTATATACTACTACTACTACTACTACTACAATATACTATTACTATATACTACGACTACTACTACTACTACTACTATATACTACTAGTACTATTACTACTACTACATTTACATTTACATTTAGGACATTTGGCAGACGCTTTTATCCAAAGCGACTTACAAGCTGTACATTTGTTGAAGCAGACAATAGCATAACACTGAGGTACGCAAACATAAAAATAGAGCAGTTCACAAGCATTCATATTAACAAGATGAATAACACAATTTGGTACTGCCAGGTCACCTGCTTAAGTAGCTGTGATAAGAGCGTGTTATCAACATTAAGGATATACACTTGCTAGAATATACAACATGCCAAGAGCTATTAATATCAGGACTTAAGCAAGTTAGGGGTTCACAAAGGAGAAGGAGGGTTCAAGGAGAGTCTAAGTGGACTCTGAACAGGTGGGTCTTGAGTCTCTTGCGGAAGCAAGGTTGAACAAGTCGCTACTACTACTACAATATACTACTACTATATACTACTACTAAATACTACTACTACATATTACCACTACTACTACATATTACCACTTCTACTATATACTACTACATATTACTACTACTATATACTACTTCTATATACTACTACTACTATATACTACTACTCTCACGTGACCCCTCTCTTCCGCGATCTCGACTGGCTTCCGGTAAATGCTCGCATCAAGTTCAAGACTCCTCTGGTGCTGACCTTTAGGGCAGTCAATGGAACTGCTCCAGCCTACCTCCAGGCGTTGGTCAAGCCCTACATCCCAGCCAGAGCGCTCCGCTCAACTTCTGCCAGGCCACTTGTTCGACCTTCACTGATGACAACCAAGCATCGCTCGTCCAAGACCCAGCTCTTCACGGCTCTGGCTCCACAGCGGTGGAATGAACTCCCGTCTCATGTCAGGACGGCAGAGTCCCTCGCCAGCTTCCGCAAGAGACTCAAGACCCACCTGTTCAGAGTCCACCTGGACTCTCCTTGAACCCTCCTTCTCCTTTGTGAACCCCTAACTTGCTTAAGTCCTGACATTAATAGCTCTTAGCATGTTGTATATTCTAGCAAGTGTATATCCTTAATGTTGATAACACACTCTTATCACAGCTACTTAAGCAGGTGACCTGGCTGTACGAAATTGTGTTATTCATCTTGTTAATATGAATACTTGTGAACTGCTCTATTTTTATGTTCGCGTACCTCAGTGTTATGCTATTGTCTGCTTCAACAAATGTACAGCTTGTAAGTCGCTTTGGATAAAAGCGTCTGCCAAATGCCCTAAATGTAAATGTACTACTACTACTACTATATTACTACTGACAAATTTGAATAATTATTATTATTATATACCACTACTACTACTACTATATACTACTACTACTATATACTACTACTACTATATACTACTACTATTTACAACTACTATATATGAAAACCTATAGGGCAGAGTTAGCCCAAGTTTACTTTTTTATTACGATATTAAATGATATTAAATGAGATATTATACAGAAGAGATTTTTTATGTGAGATTTCAGATGAAATATATATATTTTTTTGTGTCCTGTCTACAGTGTCCATTTGAAACTTTAATAAGAACATTAGCGTTAGCCTAATCTAACCCAGTGTCCTGACCGGATGTTTTATCTTCTTTCATATTTAATAATATAAAGTTTAATAAACCAGTCCAGATCCCTGCCCACAACTATGATATTCATGTGAAATAATTACACACGAGAGGGCAGTAGTGATACTACAATGTAACACTAGAAGGCAGTAGTGATACCACAATGTAACACTAGAGGGCAGTAGTGATACCACAATGTAACACTAGAGGGCAGTAGTGATACTACAATGTAACACTAGAGGGCAGTGGGGATACTACAATGTAACACACACTAGAGAGCAGTAGTGATACTACAATGTAACACTAGAGGGCAGTAGTGATACTACAATAGTATGGCATATCGTAGGTAATGGTAATGGTAATGTTTATAGCTGGTAATGTTTACACCCACGACTGCATGGCTATGCACAGCCCCAACGTCATCATCAAGTATGCTGACGACACGACAGTGATGGGCCTGATCGCCGGCGACGACGAGACAGCCTACAGGGAGGAGGTCGGATCACTGGAGCAGTGGTGCCAGGAGAACAGCCTCGCCCTCAACGTCAAGAAGACCAAGGAGCTGATCGTGGACTACAGGAAGCAGAGAGGAGAGCACGGCCCTATCTCCATCGACGGTGTTGCAGTAGAGAGGGTCAAGCAGCTTCAAATTCCTCGGTGTGCACATCTCCGAGGACCTCACATGCTCCACGCACACCACACACGTGGTGAAAAGGGCCCAACAACGCCTGTATTTCCCCAGACTTCTGAGGAAATACAGCATGGGCCCCCGCATCCTGAGAACATTCTATACCGGCACCATGGAGAGTGTTCTTACAGGGTGTATCACCTCCTGGTACGGGAACTGCTCAGGGTGGTGCGGACGGCCCAGTATATCGTGGGAGGTGAGCTCCCCTCCCTCCTGGATATATACAACCAGCGGTGCGTGGCCAAGGCCAAACGCATCATAAAGACATTGTCCACCCCAGCCACGAACTGTACTCACTGTTACCGTCAGGCAGGCGATACCGCAGTATCAAGTGCCGTACAAATAGACTTAGAGACAGCTTCCACAGTCAGGCCATCAGGCTGCTGAACAAGGGCGTATAGCATATAACAATGTATTTTATTACATTGATTTATATATATATATTGCTCTTTTTCTGTGCTAATATATTGCATTTTATATATGCACTTTTATATTTTTATATATTTAACTTTATACAGTTTGTACTTTTTACTTATTATTTTTTGTTTTTATAACTGCTGTCTGTCGTCGGGTATTGCACATAAGATATTCACCCATTGCTTATACTTGTATAACTTTGATGTGACAATAAACTTGACTTGACTTGACTTGACTATAGTTAAGTATTGTTTAGTATAGTATTATATAGTTTAGTATAGTATTGTTGTTGAAATTCATACTGCGGGAGGGAATGGGGAATAAGTATTCCATTGTACCTGTTGCAAATGGCAAATAAAAACATCTTGAATCTTGAATTCTGGTTTCGTTAGGGTTAGGTAGAGGGTGAGGATTAGGGTTAGGTAGAGGGTGAGGATTAGGGTTAGGTAGAGGGTTAGGGTTAGGTAGAGGGTGAGGATTAGGGTTAGGTACAGGTTTAGGTAGAGGGTTAGGTAGAGGGTTAGGTACAGGTTTAGGTAGAGGGTGAGGATTAGGGTTAGGTACAGGTTTAGGTACAGGGTTAGGTAGAGGGTGAGGATTAGGGTTAGGTAGAGGGTTAGGTACAGGTTTAGGTAGAGGGTTAGGGTTACGGTTAGGTAGAGGGTTAGGGTTAGGGTCAGGTACAGGGTTAGGAACAGGGTTAGGGTTAGGGTTCTGGTTAGGTAGAGTGTTAGGGTTAGGGTCAGGGTTAGGGTTAGGTACAGTATTAGGGTTAGGGTCAGGTACAGGGTTAGGGTTCAGGTTAGGTAGAGTGTTAGGGTTAGGGTCAGGGTTAGGTGCAGTGTTAGGGTTAGGATCAGGTACAGGGTTAGGGTCAGGGTTAGGGTTAGGTGCAGTGTTAGGGTTAGGGTCAGGTACAGGGTTAGGGTTAGGTACAGGGTTAGGGTCAGGTGCAGGGTTAGGGTTAGGGTGAGGTAAGGTAGAGTGTTAGGGTTAGGCGTAAGGAGAAAAGAGAAAAGAGGATGGCACCATCATTGTCAGACAACTGTTTCCACCGTCCGGATGGTGTTAAATTAGCTGGAGAGGGTTAGGGTTAGGGGGTTAGGGTTATAGGGTTAGGGTTAGAAGGGGTACGTGCTATATACTATACAATATACTATAAACAATACTATACACAACAACTGGTGAATCTTCTATTGCTTGCCACATCACTGAGGACCACAAGAACCAATTGAACTGCTTGCCGTGAGTCTGCGGCCATACTATCTTCCGCGAGAGTTCTCCCATGTGCTTCTTGTTATTGTTTACATTCCACCGTCGGCAAACGCGGCGCTCGCGTGTGACGTCACCCACTCCGTCGTCGCGAGACTTCAGACACAGCACCCTGAAGCATTCATCGCGATATCTGGGGACTTCAACCACGTGACTCTGGCTGCAACACTGCCCACCTTCAAGCCGTTTGTGGACTGTCCCACCAGGGAAAACAAGACACTGGACCTGCTGTATGCCAATGTTAAGGAGGCATACAGCGCCACCGCCCTTCCTCCTCTTGGAAGGTCAGACCACAACCTCATCCACCTTCAGCCCCTGTATAGGCCTCTAGTACAGCGGCTGCCTGTGACCACAAGGACTGTGAGGAGATGGTCACAGGAGGCCGATGAGGACTTGCGGGGCTGCTTTGAGTCAACAGACTGGGATTTCCTCTGTGATTTGCATGGAGAGGACCTTGATGATCTCACAGAATGTATAACAGGGTACATCAACTTCTGTGTGGATAGTGTTGTTCCCACAGAGACTGTACGCTGTTTCCCCAACAACAAGCCATGGGTCACCCGAGACATCAAGGTCCTGCTCAATGAGAAGAAGAGGGCCTTCAGAGACGGGGATAGGGAGCAGATGAGGCGGGTTCAGAGGGAGCTGAAGGAGAGGATCCAGATGGGCAAAGATAATTACAGGAGGAAGCTGGAGCACAAACTTCAGCAGAACAACCTGAAGGATGTGTGGAGTGGCATGAGGAGCATCACTGGCTACAAACAACCTGGTAGCCAGACAGTAGGGGGGGGTCCTGATCGGGCCAACGAGTTGAATTTGTTTTTCAATCGATTCAATGAGTGGGCTCCGGTCTACCCCCCCTCCCCCAGCCCCTCTACAACCATTCCCCTCCAGCCCTGCTGTCCCCTCTCCCCCACCGTCCCTCTCCAGCGTCAACATACCTGTTCTCTCTCCCCCACCACCACTACCTCACCCCTCCCCCATCAACACAACAGTGACTCTTCCTGCCCCCACACACGGCACACAGACCTTCACAGCTGAGCAGGTGAGGAAAGTGCTGTGCAGGCTCCATCCAGGCAAGGCTGCTGGTCCTGATGGCGTCAGCCCGAGGGTCCTCAAAACATGTGCTGCCCAGCTGAGTGGAGTCCTGCAGTACATCTTCAACCTGAGCATGAGATTGGAGAGGGTCCCTGTGCTGTGGAAGACATCCTGCCTGGTGCCGGTTCCGAAGAAGGCACGTCCCAGCACCTCAAACGACTACAGACCGGTGGCGCTGACGTCCCACGTGGCGAAGTCCTTTGAGAGGCTGGTCCTGTCGCTTCTTCGGCCCCTGGTCAGATCATCGCTGGACCCTCTTCAGTTTGCCTACCAGCCGAAACTGGCAGTGGAGGACGCCATCATCTTCCTGCTTCATCGTGCCTACGCCCACTTCGACAGACCCGGGAGCACTGTGAGAATCATGTTTTTCGACTTCTCCAGTGCGTTCAACACCATCCGGCCTGCCCTGCTGGGGAGTAAGCTGACGGCGATGAAGGTGGACTCTTCCCTGGTGTCCTGGATTACTGACTATTTGACGGGTCGTCCACAGTTTGTCAGACTGCAGGACTGTGTGTCTGACACTGTGGTCAGCAGCACTGGTGCTCCACAGGGAACGGTTCTTTCCCCATTCCTGTTCACCCTTTACACCTCAGACTTCCAGTACAACTCTGTGTCCTGCCATCTGCAGAAGTTCTCGGACGACTCTGCAGTTGTTGGTTGTGTCAGCGAGGGAAACGATGAGGAGTACAGGGGCGTCGTGGACTCCTTCGTTGAGTGGTGTGGGCTGAACCACATGCAGCTCAACACTGACAAGACGAAGGAGATGGTGGTGGACTTCCGCAGGAGGAAATCTACCCCCACACCCATTTCCATCAAGGGTGTGTCCGCTGAAGTTGTTCAGGAATATAAATACCTGGGAGTTCATCTGGACAACAAACTGGTCTGGGCCAAGAACTCTGAGGCTGTTTACAAGAAGGGCCAGAGCCGTCTCTACTTCCTGCGGAGGCTCCGGTCCTTCAACGTTTGTAACAAGATGCTGAATATGTTCAACCAGTCGGTGGTAGCCAGTGCCATCTTCTCCGGTGTCGTGTGCTGGGGAAGCAGGTTGAGGTCAGCAGATGCCAACAAGATCAGCAGGATTGTCAGGAAGGCTGGCGCTGTCCTGGGGGTCCAGCTGGACTCCTTGTTGGTGGTGTCTGAGAGAAGGATGCTGCGCAAGCTGCGTAGTATCCTTGATAACTACTCTCACCCTCTCCATCAGGTGCTGACCTCATATAGAAGCACCTTTAGCAACAGACTCATTCCACCCAGGTGCACCACAGAACGCCACAGGAAGTCCTTTCTTCCTGTGGCCATCAGTCTCTATAATTCATCTACCTCGGGTCGTGAGAGGGACAGTGGAGACTCAGTGACCTGAGGCCAACACACTATTATTATTTTTTTTTTTTTGGTCAACGCACTGTAAATCATTTCACTATAATTTTGCACTGTAAATTCTATTTCACTTTTCACTTTTCACATGTCACTTTTTCAGTATTCATCTGAGTTATTTATTAATATATTATTACTGCCAATTTGCACTATACGTATTGTTGTGTATTGTATATACCTACGTATTACTGTAATAATACTCATCTATCAATACACTTAGATTCATTTAGAGTTATTTTAGTTATATTTTGTTTATACTAGTTTTATTTAGTTAGTTGTTGTTATTTAGTTTTTAGCTTAGGTATTAGTATATTTGTGTGTGCATTTATTCCCCCTGTGTCAACTGTTGCACCTTAATTTCCCTCGGGATTAATAAAGTTTCTTGAATCTTGAATCTTGAAGAAGAGTACAGAGGCCTGGTACAGAACTAACCCTAACCCTGGTACAGAACTTACCCTAACCCTGATACAGAGCTAACCCTAACCCTGATACAGAGCTAACCCTAACCCTGGTACAGAACTAGGCCTAACCCTGGTACAGAACTAAAACTGGTACTGTGGTATAAATCAAGCAAATCATGCAAAATGCATGCATAATCGATATAAGCGATGTGCAGTTAATCCTCAAAAGTATTAAGCATATAATCAAGAAGTGTTAAGAATATTTTCCCATGTAAGTATTAAACATATAATCAGTGTTACGTTTTAAGAATGTTTTCCCATGTAAGTATTTAACATATAATCAGTGTTAAGTTTTAAGAGTGTTTTCCCATGTAAGTATTAAACATATAATCAAAAAAGTGTTAAGAATGTTTAGACAGTGTGTGAAGCTTTGATGTATTCACTCAGCAGCATAAAGGACTGTGTTCAGCAGTTGAAATGATTGTGTAAGAACTCAGTCAAACAGGAGAGGCAGGATCAATTAGGAGGCCGGAGGGTGCCGAGAAAGAAGAAGATGGCAGGTGATTTCGGTCAGAACTAACCCTGGTACAGAACTAACCCTAACCCTACAAAACTAACCCTGGCACAGAACTAGGCCTAACCCTACAGAACTAACTCTGGTACAGAAGTAGGCCTAACCCTTGTACAGAACTAGGCCTAACCCTACATAACTAACCCTGGCACAGAACTAGGCCTAACCCTACAGCACTAACCCTGGTACAGAACTAGGCCTAACCCTTGTACAGAACCAGGCCTAACCCTACAGAACTAACCCTGGTAGAGAACTGGGCCTAACCCTGCATAACTAACCCTGGTACAGAACTAGGCCTAACCCTACAGAACTAACCCTGGTACAGAACTAGGCCTAACCCTACATAACTAACCCTGGTACAGAAGTAGGCCTAACCCTGGTACAGAACTAGGCCTAACCCTACAGAACTAACCCTTGTACAGAACCAGGCGTAACCCTACAGAACTAACCCTGGCACAGAACTAGGCCTAACCCTACAGAACTAAATCTTGTACAGAAGTAGGCCTAACCCTACAGAACTAACCCTGGCACAGAACTAGGCCTAACCCTACAGAACTAACCCTTGTACAGAAGTAGGCCTAACCCTACAGAACTAACCCTGGTAAAGAACTAGGCCTAACCCTGGTACAGAACCAGGCGTAACCCTACAGAACTAACCCTGGTACAGAACTAGGCCTAACCCTACAGAACTAACCCTGGTAGAGAACTAGGCCTAACCCTACATAACTAACCCTGGTACAGAACTAGGCCTAACCCTACAGAACTAACCCTGGTACAGAACTAGGCCTAACCCTTGTATCGAACTAGGCCTAACCCTACAGAACTAACCCTGGTAGAGAACTAGGCCTAACCCTACAGAACTAACCCTGGCACAGAAGTAGGCATAACCCTACATAACTAACCCTGGTACAGAAGTTGGCCTAACCCTACAGAACTAACCCTGGTACAGAAGTAGGCCTAACCCTTGTACAGAACTAGGCCTAACCCTACAGAACTAACCCTTGTACAGAACTAGGCCTAACCCTACAGAACTAACCCTGGTACAGAACTAGGCCTAACCCTACATAACTAACTCTGGTACAGAAGTAGGCCTAACCCTACAGAACTAACCCTGGTACAGAACTAGGCCTAACCCTACAGAACTAACCCTTGTACAGAACTAGGCCTAACCCTACAGAACTAACCCTGGTACAGAACTAGGCCTACCCCTACAGAACTAACCCTGGTACAGAACTAGGCCTAACCCTACAGAAGTAACCCTGGTACAGAACTAGGCCTAACCCTACAGAGGAGGGTGGAGAGGAGGAAGATGAAGAGGAGGAATCCTTTGGTCTCTAGGACTGTGACTGGGCAAAGGCTTTCAAATGTGTCTCACATACAATGTGTTGTAATTCGGAGAGCTAATACTGTAATACCAGGACATAGAGATATTATTGAGAAATTCTGGGTGGAAGACCAAATATGGTGAACGAGGCGAGCCTCGGACGTCACTTACGGGAATGACCCGTAAGCCCATGGTCCCGCCCACCCTGGCTCGAGCGTCACGTCTAGTTTTCACTTTTACACCAAGAAGAGCAACAAGGAGAACCTCCGAGTTCCTTCGAGAACGGTTTCAACATGGCTCAAATCAACTCTTGTGTCAAGCGAACCTTCACGATCTTCAACATTCTGTTTGCGGTGAGGTCTCTAATGTGACATCCATTCGTCTCATGTAATATATGCTCACAAAATATATAAAATATGTCCAATTGCTTTCTAATTGATAATGATAATGTCATGTATATCAACTATATTAAAGATATCTAATATAATTAGATTCCCCCCCCCATATGGCGTGTATATGGGGGGGGGGGGGTTTGTTTAGAACTCAAAGAACCACTGGTGAACAAAACTCCGGTGACGTCGTCTTTATTTCGTTTATTTACCGAACGATAAACCGTTCTTTGTGTTCTTAATTCTTTAAGTCTTCGTTCGGTATGTTGAAATAACGACCTGTTAAACCACTGTCCTCGCGCCAACGAGGAAGTGGTGGCGGTGATTGGCAACTCATTCAACTCAACTGTCAGCTTCTCGTGTTTCAGATCTTGGGCGGGGTCATCCTCGGCCTCGCGCTGACGATACAGGTTATGGCACGGAACTATCGAGGGCAGGTGTGTGTATGTGGTGTGTGGTGTGGTGTGTGATGTGGTGTGTGTCTCTCTCTCTGTCTTTGTATTTGTGTCTGTGTGTCTCTCTCTCGCTGTCTCTGTCTGGCTGTATCTGTGTGTGCGTCCCTTTCTCTCTTAGTAATTAGTTAGTAATAATGTATTGATAAGTTAGTAATATGTATTGATAAGTTAGTAATAATGTATTGATAAGTTAGTAATATGTATTGATAAGTTAGTAATAATGTATTGATAAGTTAGTAATAATGTATTGATAAGTTAGTAATAATGTATTGATAAGTTAGTAATATGTATTGATAAGTTAGTAACATGTATTGATAAGTTAGTAATAATGTATTGATAAGTTAGTAATAATGTATTGATAAGTTGGTAATAATGAATTGACTGATGACAGGGGGAAGACACCATGACAAGTGTCATTGTCATGTACGTCTTTGGCGCCATTATGATGGCCATCTCCATTCTGGGGGCCTTCGGGGCCCACAGAGAGAACAGGGTGGCTCTTATTGTGGTGAGTAAACTAAGGGTGGCTCTTATTGTGGTGAGTAAACTAAGGGTGGCTCTTATTGTGGTGAGTAAACTAAGGGTGGCTCTTATTGTGGTGAGTAAACTAAGGGTGGCTCTTATTGTGGTGAGTAAACTAAGGGTGGTTCTTATTGTGGTGAGTAAACTAAGGGTGGCTCTTATTGTGGTGAGTAAACTAAGGGTGGCTCTTATTGTGGTGAGTAAACTAAGGGTGGCTCTTATTGTGGTGAGTAAACTAAGGGTGGCTCTTATTGTGGTGAGTAAACTAAGGGTGGCTCTTATTGTGTAAGTGTGAAGAAATGTTTATATATTTGTAATTTGCACTACTGTTTATAGAGCCACCACAGTATGTATAGATACAAGTATTTACAATTATATACACACAAATATTATGGCAATTTTCTAACCTGTTTAGTTTTCTTAACATCATTTATATTTTGTATGGTTCTGAGTGTCTGGACGATTGCTAGATAATTCTGTTGTACTTGTACAATGACAATAAAGGCATTCTAATTCGGATTCTGTCTGTCTGTCTACCTGTCTGTCTGTCTGTCTGTCTGTCTAGTTCCTGGTGTGTATGGTTATAGGAAGTTTGTTGATGTTGAGAATCGGAGTGACAGCTGCCATTTCCAGTCCGAAGGTAAGATTAGATTTATAATGTCATATTTATAAGATATCATATTTATAAGATATAAATCATATTTATAATATAAAGATCATATTTATTGTATATAATATTTGCTATATTAAGATAGTATTTAAAATATATAGATCATATTTACAATATATAATATTTGTTATATAAAGATATGTTGTACTGTACATACTGCATGTATATTTTATATTGTGTGTATATTTTGTATTGTGTGTACATACTGTGTGTATATTTTGTATTGTGTGTACATACTGTGTATATTTTGTATTGTGTGTACATACTGTGTGTATATTTTGTATTGTGTGTACATACTGTGCGTATATCTTTGTATTGTGTGTACATACCGTGCGTATATCTTTGTATTGTGTGTACTGTGTATATCTTTGTAGACATTTGAGACATTTGAGACTGACTTCAGAGGTTTGCTCCCTCTGGATAAAGCTCCAGCAAACGTCCTGGGGGTGATGAACTCTCTGCAGAGCAATGTAAGATCTGATATACAGATATATGTATATACTATATATATATTTTATAGACGGTGTGTTTATATTGATGAATATTTATATATATATTATAGCGATGTATACTGATGTATAGATTTATATTTATATTGATATATATAAAATGCATCGATTTATATCTATATATGTATAGATATATGTTGGTAGATATTCCTATATTCCTATACATATTGATATATATTTAGATATACTATAGCGATGTATATTGATGTATAGATTTATATTTATATTGAGATATATATATATATATATATATATAGATGCATATCGATTTATATATATATATATATATATAGATAGATATATGTTGATGGATATTCCTATATTCCTATATATATTGATGTATATTGATGTATATTTATATTTAGCTCCAGTGCTGTGGGCTCTTTAGTGTTAGCGACTGGAAGAACAACATTCCAGACTCCTGTGTCTGCAATGCTGAGCAGGAGATGGAGGGACAATGCCAGACCATCCCGTACCTGGTAATACACATTAAATACTACAGTATACCCTAGTAATACACATTAAATACTACAGTATACACTAGTAATACACATGAAATACTACAGTATACCCTAGTAATACACATGAAATACTACAGTATACCCTAGTAATACACATTAAATACTACAGTATACACTAGTAATACACATTAAATACTACAGTATACACTAGTAATACACATTAAATACTACAGTATACACTAGTAATACACATGAAATACTACAGTATACACTAGTAATACACATGAAATACTACAGTATACACTAGTAATACACATGAAATACTACAGTATACACTAGTAATACTACAGTAAACACTAGCAATACAATTAAATACTACATTAAACACTACAGTATACACTAGCAATACACATTAAATACTACAGTTAACACTAGCAATACAATTAAATACTACAGTGTACACTAGCAATAAACATTAAATAATATAGTATACACTAGCAATACACATTAAATACTACAGTAAACACTAGCAATACAATTAAATACTACAGTATACACTAGCAATACTACAGTATACACTAGCAATATACATTAAATACTACAGTAAACACTAGCAATACAATTAAATACTACAGTATACACTAGTAATACACATTAAATACTACAGTATACACTAGTTAAACACATTAAACACTACAGTATACACTAGCGATACACATTACATACTACAGTTTGTATTGCCCCCCTCTTCACCTATCATGTGCATACATATGATATCATATAATATAATATAATATAATACAAATTAAATACTACAGTATACACTAGTAATACCATTTTATATGTATTCCCAACACATACACTACAATTACTACTACTAGCTACTAGAGTATTTGTAATGTAATATATGTTATATATGTATGAGTAATGGACCTTTTCTCCCTTTCAGAACATTTTCAGGTCTCGTGACAAGTCCATCTTTAAAGAAGTGAGATAATATAATATATAATCATGATTATTTTAATTATTGTAATGTTTCATATTAATGAGTATTATTATATGTATTATGTTAAATGTGTCTTATTGATTCTAATTGTTGTATTTATTATGAAATACGTGTGATGTGGATTATTATTATAATATTTATGATGTAATATATGTCATATTCATTATTATTATTATATTAACAATGTAATATATGTCATATTGTTATATTAATTATGAAATGTGTCATAATTATTATTATTATTATATTAGTAATGTAATATGTCATTATTATATGAATTATGTAATCTGTCATATTTATTATTAACTATGTAATCTATGTCATATTCATTATTTTTGTAGACCTGCTTCCCTGTCCTGATGCACTACGTCCACAAGGCCTTCAACATATGCCTGGCTGTGCTCTTCAGCCTCGCCACGCTGGCTGTGAGTACCAACATATATACATATATATAGATATGTAGATACTAGATACTATACAGACACATATATGTCAGTGAGTATCAACATATATACCAGATACTATACAGACATCTATATATCAGTGAGTATCAACATATCAAGTAGATACTATACAGACAAATATATGTCAGTGATTATCAAGGTAGATATTAAGATACTATACAGACATCTATACGTCAGTGAGTATCAACATAGATATATAGATACTAGATACTATACAGACTAATATATGTCAGTGCTTATCAACGTAGATATTAAGATACTATACAGACATCTATACATCAGTGAGTATTAACATAGATATATAGATACTAGATACTATACAGACATCTATACGTCAGTGAGTATTAACATAGATATATAGATACTAGATACTATACAGACCTCTATAGGTCAGTGAGTATCAACATAGAAATACAGATACTAGATCCAATCCTATGGTTCCAGCTCCTGGGGATGGTGCTGTCCTCGGTGATGGTCCACCAGCTGCGTCCACAGGGGGTCAAACACACCATGATCCTGACCATACCCAGCATTATTAGCCCACAGCCTCCCAAGTACCAGGAGCTGTACAACGCACCGGAATACGAACCACCCGCAAAGCTTAGCTGGTAGTAGTACTATCATTTTATTTGTGCTATGGGCTGTTCTATTCTACTCTTCTACTCTTCTATTCTATGCGCTGTAGGGTATTTTGTAGCACCATTTTTTTTTATCAGCCTAAAACTAGCCAGTGTTTAGCTTGAATTGTGATAGTTGACTTAGTGATTGTGTTTGATAATGAAACCACTTGTTAACAAAGGGAAAGGCCTGTATTTAGAGTACATCATTCTCATTCTGGTATGAGTTTCACTTCTGACTTTCCTTGCCAATAAAGACACAAATTGACTTCTGTTGAGATCTCTATACATATAATACACCACAGAACAGCGTTATTAAATTAAGATAATAATCTTCAGTATCAAATGGAATACTTGCTTGTGATATAGTACTTATGAACGATGATGAACCACTAACCCAGACGAGAAGGTTCTAGGTTCCAGGCTAACCCTAACTAACCCCGACCCTAACCACTAACCCAGGTGAGAAGGTTCTAGGTCCCAGGTTAACCCTAACTGTATCTAACCCTAACCACTAACCCAGGTGGGAAGGTTCTAGGTCCCAGGTTAACCCTAACTGTATCTAACCCTAACCACTAACCCAGGTGAGAAGGTTCTAGGTCCCAGGTTAACCCTAACTAACACAAACGCTAACTAACCCAGGTGAGAAGGTTCCAGGAGTATGAAGAGCAGGTGAAGAACTGGTCCTTTCTCTGTAGAATGAGACCTTTTGTTATAGACGGACACCCAGAGAAAAAAGAGAAAACATCTAACAGCGGTTTGTAAAGAGGAAGTGGAACTAACCAGATCCTCAAAAGAGAAAGCTCTCTTACTCTCTTCCTCCTAAAGCTTTTATCATTATTTTAGTTTAGTAAGAACTCTGAATTCTAATCATGGTTTTAATCAGATTCCTTTTAATATATTAAGATGCTACTTTAAAAGTTATTATAATCAGTCCCCACAAGTGGCCTGCTTAAACTTGGCAATGAAAGGAAATCTCCCGGACTACAAATAGTTGGGTGATCTGAAGCAGTGAGCGTGAAGGTGAAGCGTGAAGGTTCGTTTCTCACTGGATTTAACCTCTATGAAGGTTCTAAAAAAGATTTAGCCGAGTTGCCCCTCTTAAAAATGCACGCAGATTTGGGGAGTTTCCGAAATGACTACCGTCAGCTATGGATCTTGGTCATGGTTTAAACTACAATGCTACATGGTTTCTGGCACTATGTGGGTCAAGGAATTCATAAATGACGATCGTTGTAATGATTTGGCCTATTTTCGACGGATGAAATTCAAGAGGGCCACTGCAACATGGAACCGTGGAAAGGAAGTTGACAAGAAGCTCCAACCTCATCGTTATCTAAACGAGCCTCCAGGTGGACAAATAACATCCATCTCATTGGTCTCAATGTGCAGCCGGCGTGTGTGCGCAGGGACCGTCTATAAAGTGCAACGCCCGAAAATAGATACTATACAAATATTCATTATCTTCATTATTACACAATGTAGTGTCACCAAAATCACCTCACACATCAATTGTCTCCCTTCGTTAACTTCCTTTCCACGGTTGCAGAGAGACGTTGTGTATTTTTCCGATTAAGTTTCGATTAAGAGTTATTGACCCGGCATGTTCGAATCTGTGAATATCTTGCCAACTTTACTGAACTGACTTTTCCTTACTGGCTCAATAGAGAGGAACCACTTAATGTCACATAACGTCCTTAATATTAGGATTTAAGTTTAGACTTTTTGACAGGTGGAAGTGCTAATGACAAGACATGCCAGAGACATTTGGTGATTATTGATCGCTGTTTTGGAACTTTAAGTTACGTTAAGCCTGTGTCCCCACAACGTTGACTCTGTGACAGTACAGTATTATTGATTTGTTGGTAATAATTCCTGTTTATACTTTAGAGTTCAAAGTTTAACGCGATGTATTTTCGTCGATGATTAGTTTGAATGAAAAGCGTTAACAAAGCTCAGTGACGGGTGGCTCCCCACTGTGGCGAAGTGTCCATATCCATTCTGTCTTGTATTAAATAGGTCGAAACACATATTGATTATAAAGTAAAGATAGGTTAAGGTGTGGTCCATATTGATTATAATAAGTAAAGATAGGTTAAGGTGTGGTCCATATTGATTATAATAAGTAAAGATAGGTTAAGGTGTGGTCCATATTGATTATAATAAGTAAAGATAGGTTAAGGTGTGGTCCATATTGATTATAATAAGTAAAGATAGGTTAAGGTGTGGTCCATATTGATTATAATAAGTAAAGATAGGTTAAGGTGTGGTCCATATTGATTATAATAAGTAAAGATAGGTTAAGGTGTGGTCCATATTGATTATAATAAGTAAAGATAGGTTAAGGTGTGGTTCATATTGATTATAATAAGTAAAGATAGGTTAAGGTGTGGTTCATATTGATTTATTATATATATGTGTATACTGTTTATATATACATATTGTATATATACACTATTTATATACAGTATATATACACCATATACAGTATATATATATATATAGATTTATATGACAATTAAATATAACCAAATCTTATATAGTCACCATCTAGATACTATATATAGCATCACATAGTATCTGAACATACTATATATAGTATCATATATAGTATATTCAAATATAGTACTAGATGTGATATAGTATTCTATATATTGTATCCAATTCTACTCTTAAAAAATAAGGACAGACGACCAGTTGTTGCCTTGCTGTGGTTATAATTGTTACAAAACACAAGACTAGCAGTTAAAAAAGTACAAATCAGGAACGTTTAGCTCCATTTGTTTGATGTCACTGTGTGCCTCTTCCCTTTCCCAGCTGGGAAAAGCATCTTATATATGAAAGGCAATAGAAAGATGAGACTGAATACCCCGAAAACATGAAGAGACCCACAGACAGACCGAGATGCAGATACAAAGAGTGATAAACGGACAGAGAAGGACGATGTCTTCCCCCCCAGTCAGACCAAATACAGAACATTTATAACTTATTAAATAATAGTCGTTCTGTTTTTTATTGTATTGAATCATAAATGAAACCTTTACAGAAAACGACATACCGGAAAAAGAAAGTGTGAGCTGAGTGAATATAGAGAGGCGAGGGAGATTTCTATAGGTTAAGGGTCAAGAGGAAAAGACATAATTATGGATTGTGTGTGTGTGTGTGTGTGTGTGTGTGTGTGTGTGTGTGTGTGTGTGTGTGTGTGTGTGCGCCGCACGTGCCTGTGTGTGTGCCACACGTGCCTGTGTGTGTGTGTGTGTGTGTGTGTGCCGCACGTGCCTGTGTGTGTGCGCATGTGTCTCTAGCCAGAAGAACAACATCCCCCTGTAGCAGCAGCTTGTGGTTCGTCATCGACTATCTGTACGCCCCTCCTACTGGGCACCGATTGGCCGGCTCCGCTGGCCTTCAACCTCTCATCTGCCTGAGCCGTCTCCATCATGCCTTCAAAAAAGACGACATTATCTAGATTAAATTACATCCTCTAGATTAAGGTTAAAAATTAGATGCACCATGTGGACTAAAATTGCATCCTCTAGATTAAGGTTAAAAATCAGATTACATCATGTGGATTAAGATTACATCAAGATTAAATCTGAGTATATCAACATTGAACTATGATTAGATTATATAATCTAGATTAAGACCAGAGTATATTACAGCATTTAGTATCCATACTTACTTTTACAGAGATCAAAGAACAGCTCCTCAATGCCTTTATTTAACCGGGCTGATGTGTGGTAATGTTTGGCCCCCACTGACTCTGCATAGCTACACACACACACACACACACAAATATTATCTAAAAAGGTCAACATCTACAGGTTCTACTATAAGTGTACATTCTGACTAACTTTAATCCTAACACTACTTATCCCAACTAACCCTAATCTTATTAACCATAACTATAACTATAACCTAAACCTTACTAACCCTCACCTTAACCCTCCTAACACTTACCCTATTAACCCTTACTAACCCTAGCCTCACTAACCTTATTAGCCCTAACCGTACTAACCTTCAAACTTCTACATCAATATGCACATATCTATCCATCTAACCCTATATCCAAGGTACACACAACAAGGTAACACCTAACCCTATATCCAAGGTACACACAACAAGATAACACCTAACCCTATATCCAAGGTACACACAACAAGGTAACACCTAACCCTATATCCAAGGTACACACAACAAGATAACACCTAACCCTATATCCAAGGTACACACAACAAGGTAACACCTAACCCTATATCCAAGGTACACACAAGGTAACACCCAACCCTATATCCAAGGTACACACAACAAGGTAACACCTAACCCTATATCCAAGGTACACACAAGGTAACACCTAACCCTATATCCAAGGTACACACAAAACAAGGTAACACCTAACTCTATATCCAAGGTTCACACAACAAGGTAACACCTAACCCTATATCCAAGGTACACACAAAACAAGGTAACACCTAACCCTATATCCAAGGTACACACAACAAGGTAACACCTAACCCTATATCCAAGGTTCACACAACAAGGTAACACCTAACCCTATATCCAAGATACACACAAGGTAACACCTAACCCTATATCCAAGGTACACACAAAACAAGGTAACACCTAACTCTATATCCAAGGTTCACACAACAAGGTAACACCTAACCCTATATCCAAGGTACACACAAAACAAGGTAACACCTAACCCTATATCGAAGGTACACACAACAAGGTAACACCGAACTCTATATCCAAGGTAACATACCTCTCTGCCTCATCCACAGCAACATGTCTGTCTTTGTCCAGGTCAATCTTATTACCTGAATAAAGAAACACACTCAGATACAGGCTGATATACTATATATATATATATATATATATATATATATATATATATATATATATATATATATATATATATATATATATATATATATTAAAGTATATATTACATATATACACAAGAATATATATATATTACGATATGTACACAAGTACATTTATTACGATATATACACAAGTACATACTGTATATATAGTACGATATATACACAAGTATAAATATTATGATATATACACAAGTATATATATATAGCGATACATACACAAGTATATATTACGATGTATATATTAGGATACGTATACATAGTTAGATAGAGAAGATAAACATACCTACTATACACAAACAAATGTCATTGCCAAGCATTTTCCTCAACTCTTTGACCCAGTTCTTCACCTGAGAAAAAACATGAGGTTACAACATGATAAAGTAGACTACTAAATGAGGTGACGTGATAAAGTAGACTACTAAATAAGGTGACGTGATAAAGTAGACTACTAAATAAGGTGACGTGATAAAGTAGACTACTAAATGAGGTGACATGATAAAGTAGACTACTAAATAAGGTGACGTGATAAAGTAGACTACTAAATGAGGTGACATGATAAAGTAGACTACTAAATGAGGTGACGTGATAAAGTAGACTACTAAATAAGGTGACGTGATAAAGTAGACTACTAAATAAGGTGACGTGATAAAGTAGACTACTAAATGAGGTGACGTGATAAAGTAGACTACTAAATAAGGTGACGTGATAAAGTAGACTACTAAATGAGGTGACGTGATAAAGTAGACAGCTAAATGAGGTGACGTGATAAAGTAGACTACTAAATAAGGTGACGTGATAAAGTAGACTACTAAATGAGGTGACGTGATAAAGTAGACTGCTAAATGAGGTGACGTGATAAAGTAGACTACTAAATAAGGTGACGTGATAAAATAGACTACTAAATGAGGTGACGTGATAAAGTAGACTGCTAAATGAGGTGACGTGATAAAGTAGACTACTAAATGAGGTGACATGATAAAGTAGACTTCTAAATGAGGTGATGTGATAAAGTAGACTACTTAATGAGGTGACATAATAAAGCAGACTTCTAAATGAGGTGACGTGATAAAATAGACAACTAAATGAGGTGACAAATACATCATATGACATTATGTTGCCTACTTCTGATAAGATGAGGTTTCATGTTTCTCATGTTGATTACACCTCAGACATGATCATCATGATGATAGTAGCTAAACTCTCATTTCGGTGACTTCCTGGACTAACCTTCAGAAAGGAGTCCTCGTCGGTGATGTCATAAACCAAGATGGCACCGTTAGAATCTCGGTAGTAGATTGGCCCCAACGCATGGAACCTTTCCTGTCCGGCTGTGTCCTGGAGAGACAGACAGGCAGTCAAAAGAGAGAGACAGGCAGACAAGATTAGGGTCAGGCAGACAAGATTAGGGTCAGGCAGACCGGGTTAGGCAGACAGACATTGTATGGGGTCAAACAGACAGGGTTAGGGTCAGAAAGACAGACAGGGTTAGGATCAGACAGGTTTGAACTCTTACCCAGATTGCCAGGTTGACTCTCTTTCCTGTGATGTTGAGCTTCTTAGTGAGAAAGGATGCCTGTGACACACACACACACACACACACACACACACACACACACACACACACACACACACACACACACACACACACACACACACACACACACACACACACACACACACACACACACACACACACACACACACACACACACACACACACACACACACACACACACACACACACACACACACACACACAATGTATTGGCCAGTTGCAACAAGTACAATGGAATGCTTACTCCCCATTCCCTCCCACAGTTTGAATCTCCAAGATCGTTTTATTTGCCAATTGCAAATGGAATGCTTACTCCCCATTCCCTCCCACAGTTCACATCTCCAAAAAACCATGAAAATACAAATAATATATACAGTAAAAATGAACAAAAACAGAGCAGCAAAGTGACTGTTAAATGATATGTACATGTGTTGTTGTTTTTTTTACAATAATCTTAATAATTACCTACTAATCCAAAACAATACCATAAAAATAGTATATACAATAAACACACAGACACACAAACACACACACACAAACATCTGTATGGGCGTGTCCTGAAATGCCCTTTGAGACGTGTGACATCATGGTCACGTGACATCAGACTGGTTCTGCTTGTTTTTAGCTTTGAAACTCTTAAGCAATAATAGCATGGCCCTCATAATATATCATATATCATAGCATAAACAGGTCTTGTTTTTAATGGACATGACTAATATTAATATGATTAAAAATCATTACCTTAAGAGCTAATTCAATGAATATTAATATGATAAATATAAATATTACCTGCAGAGCAGTGATGACTAATATAAATTTGATGAATATGATTATGAATATTAATATAATTACCTGCACATAAGGGATGACCTTATAACTATTATTATTCGTATTGATGTTACCTGCAAAGTACTGATTACCATGACTAATATTAATAAGATGAATATTAATAAGAATATTACATAAGGTCATTAAGAATGACATTATGAATTTAAATGATCAATGTTATTAATATTTTACCTGCAGAGTGGTAATGTGTTTGTCATTTATCTTGTCCTCACAGTAATATTATTATTATTATTATTATTATTATTATATTAGTCCTCACAGTAATAGTAATAATATTCTAATTATATTACCTGTATAGTGATGCGTTTCTCGTTAAACTTGTCCTCACAGTACCGCAGCACCACGGAGGTATGATGAATATTATTATCATTAATAATAATATATATATAATTAATATACGAGTTATGACGAATAGTATTATTAATATACTATATGACTATGTATTACCTGTAGAGTAGTGATGTGTTTGTCGTTAAACTCGTCCTCACAGTACCACGGAGGTATTAACGAATATGATGATTGACAGTATTATTAACAGTATCATAAATACATGATGTATATATGTATATATATATGTATATATTACCTGTAGAGTAGTGATGTGTTTGTCGTTAAACTTGTCCTCACAGTACCGCAGCACCACGGACGTCTTCCCCACACATCCTTCCCCCAGCAGGACCACCTTGAAGGAGTAAGACTTGGAGCCTCCAGACGCCATCCTCTACAGATATAAGATATGATATATATATATATATATATATATACACTATATACTATACTATATACACTATATAATACTGTCTAACGGAGGCACTAATCTACTAGTAGTAGTACTACTAAAAGTACTGGTACTACTAGTTCAGCTAACCCCAGTACTGGGCCAGGTTGCCATTCAACGAGTCAACATGTAAAACCGGTTGTTGTTATTATTATTAATAATAATAATAATATATAATGAAGTATAATATATTTAATGTAACAAAGTAATATAAGAGATCTGTCCTGTCTTCCGGAGCGACGGTTACAGCTAGCGTTAGCCTCGCTAGCGTACACACAGTCTACGTCACAATCACATGGTGCAGGTCACAAGCACGGCTACGTCATCACGTTAGAACACATAAACGTCATCACGTTACAAAACAAAACACACGTTATCACGTTACAAAACAAAACACACGTTACACAACTCTTGGTGCGTAACGTTGTAGGATAATATAACAGAATATAATCGGCTAAATAATGTGGTATAATAAAAGGGATACTTCCTAGATAATGTGTTAACATAAGAGTCGAAAATAATAAATATATGACCTATAATGCCTCGCGGGTGCCGTTGCACTGTGTCAAGGATACCCTCTAGTCTAAAGTTAAAGTTAAAGTTAAAAGGTATTGCTAAATATATTAAGAGGTGGCGGTCTCTAGTGGACATAACATGTATTACCTCTATTTTCGGTCTGTTCAAGATTCAAGATGTTTTTATTTCCATTTGCAACAAGTTGACTCCCTCCCGCAGTATGAATTTCAACAACAATGCTATACTAAACTATTCAATACAATAAAATAATATATAATTATAAGGGTGAAACACCCCTTTGACTTCCTTGAGTTTCAGAAGATTCATCTCTGGATGAATTAGATAAAAAAACATAAAACTGTTGGGTTTAAAGTGATTTTTTTAAATGCAATATTGATTAAATGAATGATGTAAATTAGCGTGGGGACTGGCGTTTAGCTTGATGCTAACCGATGAATCACGCTGTATGGATGCCAGAGGTTTCGTCACCCCTTTTCATGTGTGTTGACTTCCCCCATCACTGTTTTACAGAATAAACAGCGACAGATCAGCCCGGTGTCTTCTCTGCAATCACCTTCATCACACGGAGACTGTTTATCTGTTTATCCTTATGTAGCTGACCAATCGGCTACATATACACATACTACATATACATACCACATACACATACTACATATACACATACTACATACACATACAAACATACTGTAATTCCCTCTCATGCAATGATGATAGCTATGCGTTCTTTATGATACTGGTAGGATTTATTCAAATCCAGACCATGAGAACTGTGAAACACACACATGAAATACAATAAATCACAGATCAAACAATAACAACATACATCCATATTATTTCTACTTCGTCTCTTAGTGTCACATGCCTTTACAATATTGTTAACCAAAATGAACTTAACCTACAAAACACATTAAATCCTTCTGCAATAATAATAATAATAATAAACTCACTTAGCAAACATTTTGTTAGCACTTTAGCTACCTGGCTTGAGCCTACACACAGCTAACAACCACAACACCAAACGTACCTTATTGGCTGCATGCAATAAGAGAGGAAATTATGGAACTTCACTGACTGAACTGATCGACCGAACTGACTGACTGTGACAGAACTTTCTCTTATATACGGAGATTTTGACACGCGTGCGTCGGCATAAACGTCCCCGGAACACTGTGCGCTTCAACCATTAGTTCCGCTCTTACTCTACAGCATTTAGGTAGGAACCAAAAACTGGTAGGAACCAAAAACTCAAACTGAACACAGAGGCAGTTACACTCCCACCAAACATATCACTTGTATATGATTTTACAATGACTTAGAGCCAACATACTGCATAGAAAGTAAACAAAACTAAATACAATAACTTCGGTCCTTGGCCTCCACAGGAAAGGTCACTTCCGACTGCGCCTGGGTGTTGAGAACCTGGGCCTTCTTAAGTTCAGGGTCGTCACTTGCGATCTCTCCCACCTTGACTTCTCCACTTGGTTCTCTTTCCCTTGGTAACACGTATCTTCCCAGGCTTTTGTGGATGATACACCCCATGATGTGGGATATACCAAGCTGGAGCTTTGTAGATGTCTTCCTCTGGGACCCTTTCTGCATCTCCACGGGTTATGGTCTCATCCATGAAGGTCTTGTAGTCTGTGCGGTACTGATCGTTTCTTCTCAACTTCCTTTCTAGACAGTTGAGACGATGGATAGTACAGATCTTGTTATCAGGTAAGTTAGGCCTTTTCTTCTTGAATGGCAGCGACATTTCATAATGACCGTCGCTCTTTAACTTGATGCCCTTCTCCATTTTCGACAGGAACCTTAGATCCTCTTGAGAGATGGGGCTGGCTTCTGACACTCTTTCAGCGAAGTCAGACTCAAGCATCTTCATGACATCTGCAGGTAACACAACTTCTTTGATCTGTGTTCTACAGACATAGTGCACTTCACTTGTGAGGTCTGAAGAGGACGGTAGACCTGACGTCACTTGCTTCACAATGACTTGGTGACTGATTCCGATTGTATCTCCATAGTTGAGACACGGTTTACCATATCCCACCACACTCCAGCCCAAGTCTGTTCTCTGAGCAAACGGCTGATGTTCCTCACCAGTCACCACTTGTCTTGGAATGAGGGCTTGAGCACAGTTGTAGCCAATTAACAGGCCAACATCACAGCTTTGCTGAGAAGCGATCTCATCTGCAATGTGTTCAAGATGAGGCCATGCCTTCGCTGTCTCTGGTGTGGGAATATGGTCTCTGTTTGCAGGGATAAACTCTCTTGAGTAAGTCGCTGGCAGAGTGATTATCTTGTCTGAATTGAAGCCTCTTACTTGTAGACCTGTCAGCTTCCAACAGGACACGACTGTGTTTCTTGAAGCTAGCGTGGAGAGCTTTAGCTGAACTGGTTCACCTTTTGTGTTGAGAGCCTTTGCTGTCTCTTCGAGGATAAAGGTTGTGTCACTTTGTGTATCGAGGAGTGCGTACACCAGAACCTCACGACTTGGCTCACTTGTAGATGACACCCACACTGGAACTATTGTGGATGTATGAGTGTTCCCATCATTCTGGATGACTCTAAACGATGTCGCCTCACGTGATGGTCTCTCTGCCTGGTTTTGTGGCTGATTATTCTCTCTTTCTTTGTACTTATCACTGTTCCTTGCTCCATCCGGCCTTGTTGACATCCTTTCTTCCTTGGTGCGATCATCATGGAGGCAAGTTGGATGTCTTCTCTCACAGGTGTCGCAGGTGTTTCTATCTCTACAGTCCTTGGAGCGATGGCCAGACTTCAGACAGCCGAAACACAAGTTCTTCTCTTGGACAAACTTAATTCGTTCACTGATTGTCATCTGCATAATCTTGCGACACCTCTGTAGACTGTGTCCTGCCCTCTCACAGAAGACACAGCCTGTGGCGACGGCTTTCTCATCTGAGCTGGTTGCTAAAACCCTTGCTCCAGAATCTCTGCTCCTGGAACCCTTGTCCAGAATACTTTCCCCTGGCTTCAGAGCATGAAGAGCGATTATTGGGTGGCAAGCGATTCTGGCTTCACGTGTGAGGAACTTGACAAACTGGCTGAAGCTCGGGAACATGCGAGTTTCTTCTTCTGTGGCCATGACCTTCCTACGCCATTTTGAAGTCAGCCAGTCTGGAAGTTTGGAGAGTATTTTCTGGTTCTCGTTGCAATCATTAAGTATTTCAAGACCTCTGACCTGAGACATGGCAGCCTCACAGCTGCGCAGGAAGTCGGCGAGTTCTTGAAGTTCCACACTGCATTTGGAGCTTATCTTGGGCCATGACTCAATCTTATCTCTGAAGGCCTTGGCAATGAGGAATGGATTGCCATATCGCTCCTCTAGGATGTGCCATGCTGCATAATAGGCTGACTCTGTGCCTAGTAAGAAGTAGCTCTCTATGGCCTTCTTGGCAGATCCACCCACGTACTTGCGTAGATAATATATCTTCTCTTCGGCTGGTATGTTCTTTCTGCCAACAAGCGTCTGAAAGGACACCTTCCAGTCGTTGTATCTGAGTGGGTCGCCATTGAACACTGTAGGTTCAGGTATGGTTCAGGTATAGGCCACACTGAAACGATGTGCAACCTTTCTTATTTGCTCATCATGCAGTTCTTGACCCTTTTCCGTCAACATGCGGACTCTTTGGCCTCTTCGTGGCTCTTCTGAGGAAGCGGGGTTGCTAACTATTGTGCCTTCTTCCCTTTGTGGTTGCACGGTTGCGCTGTCTTCATTCGCACCCTCTTTGTCAGGTGCTTGTGCCTGCATGTCTGTGCAATGTACATCCACAACAACCACACGCTGGCTGTCACTCTCAGACATCTTTACTTGGTTTAATGTTGTTACTCACTGCTTTCTGATGCTGTCTTATGGAGCAGTAAGTTCTCACTGTAATTCCCTCTCATGCAATGATGACAGCTATGCGTTCTTTATGATACTGGTAGGATTTATTCAAATCCAGACCGTGAGAACTGTGAAACACACACATGAAATACAATAAATCACAGATCAAACAATAACAACATACATCCATATTATTTCTACTTCGTCTCTTAGTGTCACATGCCTTTACAATATTGTTAACCAAAATGAACTTAACCTACAAAACACATTAAATCCTTCTGCAATAATAATAATAATAATAATAAACTCACTTAGCAAACATTTCGTTAGCACTTTAGCTACCTGGCTTGAGCCTACACACAGCTAACAACCACAACACCAAACGTACCTTATTGGCTGCATGCAATAAGAGAGGAAATTATGGAACTTCACTGACTGAACTGATCGACCGAACTGACTGACTGTGACGGAACTTTCTCTTATATACGGAGATTTTGACACGCGTGCGTCGGCATAAACGTCCCCGGAACACTGTGCGCTTCAACCATTAGTTCCGCTCTTACTCTACAGCATTTAGGTAGGAACCAAAAACTGGTAGGAACCAAAAACTCAAACTGAACACAGAGGCAGTTACACATACCACATACACATACTACATATACATACTACATATCATATACATACCACATACTACATATACATACCACATACACATACTACATATACATACCACATATACATACCACATACACATACTACATATACATACCACATATACATACCACATACACATACTACATATACATACCACATACACATACTACATATACATACCACATACACATACTACATATACATACCACATATACACATACCACATACACATACTACATATACTTACCACATACACATACTACATATACATACCACATACACATACTACATATACATACCACATATACACATACCACATACACATACTACATATACTTACCACATACACATACTACATATACATACCACATACACATACTACATATACATACCACATATACACATACCACATATACATACCACATACACATACTACATATGCATACCACATACACATACTACATATACATACCACATACACATACTACATATACATACCACATACACATACTACATATACATACCACATACACATACTACATATACATACCACATACACATACTACATATACATACCACATACACATACTACATATACATACCACATACTACTCACACTATTTAGCTGTCCCCTGTCTCTCTATTCATCTCTCCATGTGTGTGTGTGTGTGTGTGTGTGTGTGTGTGCGTGTGTGTGTGTGTGTGTGTGTGTGTGTGTGTGCTCCAGTTAATTGACTTCCCGGTGGAAGGTTACCATAGCAACAGTTCATCCATCAAGCCGTTGCTAAGCAACACCAGAATCTACTTCCTGCCGTCAATGAACTCTGACAGACAGACAGACAGACAGACAGACAGACAGACAGACAGACACACACACAGTCTCTCTACTGATGGTGTAAAGACTGTATCTCTATGGTTGTGTTCAGAGACGATTGTCTTGTACGCCGACCTTCATGGTGAAGCGCTGGTTGCCAGCTATGCCTATGACAACAGTAACCAGGGTAACCACACTGTAAACACGTAACTAAAACATCACTACGGTTACCTAGCAATGCTACACAACCATAACACCACCATTACCTTGCAAGGGTACACAAGCATAACAACACTTCTGTACCTAGCAACGCTACACAACCATAACAACACTATCGTTACCTAGCAACGCTACACAACCATAACAACACTATCGTTACCTAGCAACGCTACACAACCATAACAACACTACCGTTACCTTGCAACGCTACACAATCATAACAACACTATCGTTACCTAGCAACGCTACACAACCATAACAACACTACCGTTACCTAGCAATGCTACACAACCATAACAACACTTTCGTTACCTGGCAACGCTACACAACCATAACAACACTACCGTTACATAGCAATGCTACACAACCATTACATTACTGTACCTAGCAACGCTACACAACCATAACAACACTACCGTTACATAGCAATGCTACACAACACTACCGTTACCTAGCAACCCACAATCGCGTCCATGAATCATGGAAACAGTTGGTAACTATGGAAAAACTATGACAGCAAAACATCCACTGTCAGGTACACTTAACACCTACTTACCCTTAACTTAAACAACTATATATCAGCTATAGGATGAGTGTTCTACTGTAAAGCCTTTAATGTTCTACTGTAAAGCCTTTAATGTTCTACTGTAAAGCCTTTTATGTTCTACTGTGAACCCTTAATGTTCTACTGTAAAGCCTTTTATGTTCTACTGTGAACCCTTAATGTTCTACTGTAAAGCCTTTTATGTTCTACTGTGAACCCTTAATGTTCTACTGTAAAGCCTTTTATGTTCTACTGTGAACCCTTAATGTTCTACTGTAAACAATTTAGTATTCTACTGTAAACACTTCACGTATTTCTGATTCTTGTGAACATTAGGATGTTACTTGTTGCTAAGAAATACAGTATTTATATTTTCAGATGTTTTTTACTCAAGTACTTACTGTCTATACAGGAGGGTAGTACTCTAGACAATGTACTACATACTACTACTGCAGTATGTTCAACTTTCCATTACAGAAACTCCAGTTGTATATTGTTTTAAATAAACTTTATTCATAAAGTGTCAAGTATCATTCAGATTATTCTATATACTGTTCAGTTTCAACAAATAAAATCTGCCAACGTAGTCCAGGACGAGTTCTCTCTGGTAGGCCAGTACCACTCTGGTAGGTGAGTACTACTCTCTGGTAGGCCAGTACCACTCTGGTAGGTGAGTACTACTCCCTGGTAGGCCAGTACCACTCTCTGGTAGGTGAGTACTACTCTCTGGTAGGTGAGTACTACTCTCTGGTAGGTGAGTACTACTCTCTGGTAGGTGAGTACTACTCTCTGGATAGGTTCTCTCTGTTAGGTGAGTACCACTATGAAAGGAGAGTACTACTCTCTGTTGAGAGTACTACCCTCTGGGTTCTGGGATGGGTTCTCTCTAACCCTCTGGATGGGTTCTCTCTAACGTCCTTAATAGTAGGATTTAAGTTGACTTTTTGACAGGTGGAAGTGCTAATGACAAGACATATTCCAGAGCAATTATTGTTGACCATATAATTATTGTATTGGTGATTATTGATCGCTGTTTCGGAACTTTAAGCCACGTTGCAGCCTTTTCACGTTAAGCGTTTTAGACGCTCTCACAGCAGTAGCGGTCGAGTCGATCGAACCCCCTTCAGGCTCAGTATAAACCATTATTATATTATTTTATTATATTTTATTATTATTTATTTTAGTATAAACGGTGGGTGTTACGATTTGGTTCACGAAATAAGCAACGTCGCCATATTAGGACGGTGAGACAGTTCCGCGGTCCGATTGGTCCGGAGCAGGCAGGGCTCCTCTGACCCGCACCGCACACCAGGACCGTTTGAGCTGAAGTTACTTCCACTTCCACTTCTGTGAAAGTCTAACTGCATTAGGGAGGACGTAGCGTCAGAAGTAGCGTCATTTTTACATTACAGTACAGCGAAAACAATTTGGCATCTAACCAGAGTGCAGATGTTGCAGTAAAGTGCATGGATATATATAATTTACAGTTTAGTTGCTAAAAGACAGTCAACTAGGTATAATAACAGTTATAAGATTACTTATAGAGTATGTGTGAGATATAAGCATAATAATAGGTATATATCAGTGGCGGCCGGTGACATCCGAAGTAGGAGGGGCGCAGGGGTAAAACATTTTTTTAATCATATATGCTGTGCAATACCGGATTTGCCCAGACGGTGGCGCCATTTCACCATGTAAACGACCGAGAGGGCTAATTAAAAATAAAAAACTATACATAATATAAACCTCACCGTTACTCATTCTACTCTGTATTGTATATATGTATATTGACTGAACATTCCTTTACTTACTGCTTAATTTCTTTTTTTACTTACTTTATTTTTACTGTATGTAGCACAATCAATCAGTATTCTGTATTTTGTTGTGACAAATAATAAACAAACTTGAAACTTATGGTGAAAGAACATTTATTATATGGTGCCTAGTAGAAAATAAACATAAGAAAAAAATATGGTGTTATATTAGAAAGACTACCCAGTGTGCCATCAAAAATAATACCTAAATATGGTCTTACATTCGATTGTGCAAAAGTAATTAGAACAAAATAGAAGATAATAAAATAGACCTGATACAAGTCCTGAGATAAAATGCAATACAATGTTAAGCTTACAAATTAAAAGGTACTGGGTCCTATGTACACTACACTACTATACAATATACAGTTTAATCTATGTACCTATGCTATACTAACTATACAAGAACCACTTAGCAAACCAGGTTCTGGAAAACGACTGAATATATAGCCTTCCTCTGTCTGTTGCTGGTTGCTGAATGCTGATGTCAGGCTGATGAGGTCCAAACTCTTTCACTCTGAGTTTTTCTTGCAGTGTTCATCTTTCAAATGGTGTTGCTTTGAGGGATTTGACAGAATTCTCCATGGTAGCTAGTGTAATGGCTGTGTCCTGTACAGAACAAAAAAAGAACAAACTTGCAACATGAGGTCTCTCCCACACACACGGGTCTCAATCTCCTCTCCTCAGACAGCAAGACGCAGCAAGAACTGACTCATTAACAAATGCTTCTGAATTTAACTAATTAAATAGAATACAAATGCTTAATACATTCGACCACAGCCTATATTAGCAGACAAACACACGGAGGACCCTGTAGCTAGCATTGGGGAAGCACGTGTCCACGATAAACTTACAAAACCCCAATCCACACCGTTTACATACAAATGACACAAGCTGCATGTTTATACAGCAAGACCAACATTTCTTATCCCCTTTACTTTACGTTTACATCGTCCACAATAAAAATAAATGTAAAACTATAATCGGGACAAAAACAAACAACGTACCTTTCCTCAGACAGCAAGACGCGAACTGAGAGCAGAGCAGTACAGGCTTTACAAATAAGGTTCAACTAGGCTATGAATTGCGCATGCGTGACTGGTTTTCTTTGCTCACGCATTCACGCATGCGCCACTCAATTTGCTCACGCATGCGCCACTCAATTTGAGTCGCGCATGCGTGACTGGTTTCCTTGTTCGGGCGCAATGAAATGCGCTCCCAGATCGTATTCAGGACCCTTGATAGGCTACATTGCCTATCAAATTTGGTACCTACCTCAAAACCTTGACCCTTGATAGGCTACATTGCCTATCAAATTTGGTACCTACCTCCAAACCTGGGCGCACGGCAGTGCGCCCAGGTTTGGAGGTAGGTACCAAATTTCTATGAGAGTGACGTCAATGACAAACGAGGGGGGAGAATAGCACGCACAACAATGATTTATATTTGCTATATTAACGTTATTGTGCATTTTAAACACAAACATACATAAAATGACTAATTATTATTCATTTTAAACATGTTTAGTTTATTTTTAGGGGTCAAAAAAATAAAAAATAAAAAAAACACAATTATTATAATTTATTTATTTTTCCTCTCTCAACCAGGTGGGGCGGCGCCCCTGCGCCCCTATGGACGAGCCGCCACTGGTATATATACAGGTAAGTAAGCATAAGTATTTAACAGGTAGTGATCAGGGGTATGCAATTATGAAAAATAGGATACATATATATAAATGTATATACAGCAGGCAGTGAGCAGGGATATGCAGTTCTATCAACAATGACAATTATGACAATTAGTTGTCACTGCACACCTTATTGCGATGTCGCAGCATGTCGTTCTCAAAGTTCCCAAAGCAAAGGAAAGTTGATCAAAAGAACCGAGAATTCAAAGAGGAATGGCCAGAGAAAAGCCACTTTGAGTCGAAGTTAAAATAATGTGTGAGTAGTTGAGTATTTGGCTAAATCAAGATGAAAAAAAAAATTATGGAATAGTGAAGAAAAGTCTCTCTCTCTCTCTCTCTCACACCAGGTCAACGAAGCTTACGAGGACATTCTCCTTCATCACAGTGGGAGGTGGCCGAGTAAGGGAAGGGGTCCGGAGGGATTTTGGGCCGTCAGGAAAGACCTGCAGATGTTTTTGTCGGAGCAGGGAAATGCCAAAGCCAAACAGTACCTTGATTCTCTGCATGATGATGAATATATAGAGTGTGTGGCCTTTTTGGTGGATGTGACATCTTATCTAAATGAGCTCAAGGCCTCCAAGGCCCAGGCAACACAGTGTGTGACCTGATGTCAGCCATACCTTCCTTCCAAAGGGAGGTGGAGATCCTCGGGAGTGGCAGAACAGAGGCACAACAAACGTAGACTCTACCTCTGCACACACTAACTGCGCACACCCACTGAATGGAACAAGTAGTGTTTATTTTAGTGGTCATATTTTGGGGTCTTAATAGTAAAACTAGTTTTTTGTAATTTTCTTATTTTGTAACACCAAAGATACATACAGTAACAAAGACACACAGACACACATGCATACACATACAACTTGCATCAATGTTGGATCAAACACAAAGAAAAACAATTCCTCTACTTCAACTAATATTTTCTCAGACAAATCCAAATATTAAGGCTCTATGACGATTTTGAAAAAATGAACATTTGGAGCTAAAAATCGGTGGCCATCTTGAATTTGAATTTCATCCGCCGAAAATAGGTCAAATCATTACAATGATCATCATTTATGAATTCCTTGACCCACATAGTGCCAGAAACCATGCAGCATTGTAGTTTAAACCATGACCAAGATCCATAGCTGACGGTAGCCATTTTGGAAACTCCCCAAATCTGCATGCATTTTTAAGAGGGGCAACTCGGCTAAATCTTTTTTAGAACCTTCATAGAGGTTAAATCCAGTGAGAAACAAACCTTCACGCTTCACGCTCACCGAACTGCTTCAGATCACCCAACTATTTGTAGTCCGGGAGATTTCCTTTCATTGCCAAGTTTAAGCAGGCCACTTGTGGGGACTGATTATAATAACTTTTAAAGTAGCATCTTAATATATTAAAAGGAATCTGATTAAAACCATGATTAGAATTCAGAGTTCTTACTAAAGTAAAATAATGATAAAAGCTTTAGGAGGAAGAGAGAGTAAGAGAGCTTTCTCTTTTGAGGATCTGGTTAGTTCCACTTCCTCTCTACAAACCGCTGTTAGATGTTTTCTCTTTTTTCTCTGGGTGTCCGTCTATAACTAAAGGTCTCATTCTACAGAGAAAGGACCAGTTCTTCACCTGCTCTTCATACTCCTGGAACCTTCTCACCTGGGTTAGTGGTTAGGGTTAGTTAGCGTTTGTGTTAGTTAGGGTTAACCTGGGACCTAGAACCTTCTCACCTGGGTTAGTGGTTAGGGTTATATACAGTTAGGGTTAACCTGGGACCTAGAACCTTCTCACCTGGGTTAGTGGTTAGGGTTAGATACAGTTAGGGTTAACCTGGGACCTAGAACCTTCTCACCTGGGTTAGTGGTTAGGGTTGGTTAGGGTCGGGGTTAGTTAGGGTTATCCTGGAACCTAGAACCTTCTCGTCTGGGTTAGTAGTTCATCATCGTTCATAAGTACTATATCACAAGCAAGTATCCCATTTGATACTGAAGATTATTATCTTAATTTAATAACGCTGTTCTGTGGTGTATTATATGTATAGAGATCTCAACAGAAGTCAATTTATGTCTTTATTGGCAAGGAAAGTCAGAAGTGAAACTCATACCAGAATGAGAATGATGTACTCTAAATACAGGCCTTTGTTAGTTTCATTATCAAACACAATCACTAAGTCAACTATCACAATTCAAGCTAAACACTGGCTAGTTTTAGGCTGATAAAAAAAAATGGTGCTACAAAATACCCTACAGCGCATAGAATAGAAGAGTAGAAGAGTAGAATAGAACAGCCCATAGCACAAATAAAATGATAGTACTACTACCAGCTAAGCTTTGCGGGTGGTTCGTATTCCGGTGCGTTGTACAGCTCCTGGTACTTGGGAGGCTGTGGGCTAATAATGCTGGGTATGGTCAGGATCATGGTGTATTTGACCCCCTGTGGACGCAGCTGGTGGACCATCACCGAGGACAGCACCATCCCCAGGAGCTGGAACCATAGGATTGGATCTAGTATCTGTATTTCTATGTTGATACTCACTGACCTATAGAGGTCTGTATAGTATCTAGTATCTATATATCTATGTTAATACTCACTGACGTATAGATGTCTGTATAGTATCTAGTATCTATATATCTATGTTAATACTCACTGACGTATAGATGTCTGTATAGTATCTTAATATCTACGTTGATAAGCACTGACATATATTAGTCTGTATAGTATCTAGTATCTATATATCTATGTTAATACTCACTGATGTATAGATGTCTGTATAGTATCTAGTATCTATATATATATGTTGATACTCACTGACATATATTTGTCTGTATAGTATCTAGTATCTATATATCTATGTTAATACTCACTGATGTATAGATGTCTGTATAGTATCTTAATATCTACGTTGATAATCACTGACATATATTTGTCTGTATAGTATCTACTTGATATGTTGATACTCACTAATATATAGATGTCTGTATAGTATCTGGTATATATGTTGATACTCACTGACATATATGTGTCTGTATAGTATCTAGTATCTACATATCTATATATATATGTATATATGTTGGTACTCACAGCCAGCGTGGCGAGGCTGAAGAGCACAGCCAGGCATATGTTGAAGGCCTTGTGGACGTAGTGCATCATGACAGGGAAGCAGGTCTACAAAAATAATGAATATGACATAGATTACATAGTTAATAATAATAATAATAATAATAATAAATATGACACATATTTCATAATTAATATAACAATATAAATACAATACATACAATACACAATATAACATTATTAATATAATAATAATAATGAATATGACATATATTACATCATAAATATTATAATAATAATCCACATCACACGTATTTCATATATAATAAATACCAATTAGGTATCAATAAGACAATTAGAATCAAGACACATTTAACATAATACATATAATAATACTCATTAATATGAAACATTACAATAATTAAAATAATCATGATTATATATTATATTATCTCACTTCTTTAAAGATGGACTTTAAAGATGGAGACCTGAAAATGTTCTGAAAGGGAGAAAAGGTCCATTACTCATACATATATAACATATATTACATTACAAATACTCTAGTAGCTAGTAGTAGTAATTGTAGTGTATGTGTTGGGAATACATATAAAATGGTATTACTAGTGTATACTGTAGTATTTAATTTGTATTATATTATATTATATGATATCATATGTATGCACATGATAGGTGAAGAGGGGGGCAATACAAACTGTAGTATGTAATGTGTATCGCTAGTGTATACTGTAGTGTTTAATGTGTTTAACTAGTGTATACTGTAGTATTTAATGTGTATTACTAGGGTATACTGTAGTATTTAATGTGTATTACCAGGTACGGGATGGTCTGGCATTGTCCCTCCATCTCCTGCTCAGCATTGCAGACACAGGAGTCTGGAATGTTGTTCTTCCAGTCGCTAACACTAAAGAGCCCACAGCACTGGAGCTAAATATAAATATACATTAATATACATCAATATATATAGGAATATCCATCAACATCTATATATATATACTACTATACTATATATATATATATATATATATAAATATCTCAATATAAATATAAATCTATACATCAATATACATCGCTATAGTATATCTAAATATATATCAATATGTATAGGAATATAGGAATATCTACCAACATATATCTATACATATATAGATATAAATCTATATGCATTTTATATATATCAATATAAATATAAATCTATACATCAGTATACATCGCTATAATATATATAGAAATATTCATCAATATAAACACACGGTCTATAAAATATATATATAGTATATACATATATCTGTAAATCAGATCTTACATTGCTCTGCAGAGAGTTCACCACCCCCAGGACGTTCGCTGGAGCTTTATCCAGAGGGAGCAAATCTCTGAACTTAGTCTCCAGTATCTCATCAGCCTACAAAGATATACACAGTACACACAATACAAAGATATATATCTTAATATAGCAAATATTATATACAATAAATATGATCTTTATATTATAAATATGATCTATATATTATAAATATGATTTATATCTTATAAATATGATATCTTATAAATATGACATATTATAAATATAATCTTACTTCCGGACTGGAAATGGCAACTGTCACTCCGATTCTCAACAACAACAAACTTCCTGTGACCATACACACCAGGAACTAGACAGACAGACAGACAGACAGACAGAGAGACAGACAGAATCCGAATTAGAATGCCTTTATTGTCATTGTACAAGTACAACAGAATTATCTAGCAATCGTCCAGACACTCAGAACCATACAAAATATAAATGATGTTAAGAAAACTAAACAGGTTAGAAAATTGCCATAATATTTGTGTGTATATAATTGTAAATACTTGTATCTATACATACTGTGGTGGCTCTATAAACAGTAGTGCAAATTACAAATATATAAACATTTCTTCACACTTACACAATAAGAGCCACCCTTAGTTTACTCACCACAATAAGAGCCACCCTTAGTTTACTCACCACAATAAGAGCCACCCTTAGTTTACTCACCACAATAAGAGCCACCCTTAGTTTACTCACCACAATAAGAGCCACCCTTAGTTTACTCACCACAATAAGAGCCACCCTTAGTTTACTCACCACAATAAGAGCCACCCTGTTCTCTCTTTGGACCCCGAAGACCCCCAGAAAGGAGATGGCCATCATAATGGTGCCAAAGACGTACATGACAATGCATTTCAGGAAGATGTCTTCCACCTGTCATCAATCAATTCATTATTACCAACTTATCAATACATTATTACTAACTTATCAATACATATTACTAACTTACACACACAGATACAGCCGGACAGAGACAGCGAGAGAGACACACACACACTACACACCACCCACACACACACACATAGAAAGACAGAGAGAGCCCCACACACACACACACACCTGTCCTCCATAGCTGTATCCCTGTAAGCTCAGCGTCAGGCTGATGATGACCCCGCCCACGATCTGAAACATGAGAAGTGTACCGTGAGTTTGATAAGCACCTCGCGACCACTTCCTCGTTGGCGCGAGGACAGATCGTTATCTCAACGTACCGAACGAAGACTTAAAGAATTAAGAACACAAAGAACGGTTTATCGTTCGGTAAATAAACGAAATAAAGACGACGTCACCGGAGTTTTGTTCACCAGCGGTTCTTTGAGTTCTAAACAACCCCCCCCCCCCATATACACGCCATATGGGGGGGGGGAATCTAATTATATTAGATATCTTTAATATAGTTGATATACATGACATTATCATTATCAATTAGAAAGCAATTGGACATATTTTATATATTTTGTGAGCATATATTACATGAGACGAATGGATGTCACATTAGAGAGCTCCTCACCGCAATCAGAATGTTGAAGATCGTGAAGGTTCGCTTGACACAAGAGTTGATTTGAGCCATGTTGAAACCGTTCTCGAAGGAACTCGGAGGTTCTCCTTGTTGCTCTTCTTGGTGTAAAAGTGAAAACAAGATGAGAACTAGACGTGACGCTCGAGCCAGGGTGGGCGGGACCATGTAAGTGACATCCGAGGCTCGCCTCGTTCACCATATTCGGACTTTTTTATTATTTCCCAATATCTAATTTCTTCTTCTCAAATTACCTGGTATTATAGTATTAGCTCTCCGAATTACAACACATTGTGTGTGAGACACATTTGAAAGCCTTTGCCCAGTCACAGGCCTAGAGACCAAAGGATTCCTCATCTTCCTTTTCACTCTCCTCCTCTCCACCCTCCTCTGTACCAGGGTTAGTTCTGTAGGGTTAGGCCTAGTTCTGTCCCAGGGTTAGTTCTGTAGGGTTAGGCCTAGTTCTGTACCAGGGTTAGTTCTGTAGGGTTAGGCCTAGTTCTGTCCCAGGGTTAGTTCTGTAGGGTTAGGCCTAGTTCTGTACCAGGGTTAGTTCTGTAGGGTTAGGCCTAGCTCTGTCCCAGGGTTAGTTCTGTAGGGTTAGGCCTAGTTCTGTACAAGGGTTAGGGTTAGTTCTGTACCAGGGTAAGGTAAGTTCTGTTCCAAGGTAAGGCCTAGTTCTGTCCCAGGGTTAGTTATGTAGGGTTAGGCCTAGTTCTGTACCAGGGTTAGTTCTGTAGGGTTAGGCCTAGTTCTGTACCAGGGTTAGTTCTGTAGGGTTAGGCCTAGTTCTGTACCAGGGTTAGTTCTGTAGGGTTAGGCCTAGTTCTGTAAAAGGGTTAGTTCTGTAGGGTTAGGCCTAGTTCTGTACAAGGGTTAGGGTTAGTTCTGTACCAGGGTAAGGTAAGTTCTGTTCCAAGGTAAGGCCTAGTTCTGTCCCAGGGTTAGTTCTGTAGGGTTAGGCCTAGTTCTGTACCAGGGTTAGTTCTGTAGGGTTAGGCCTAGTTCTGTAAAAGGGTTAGTTCTGTAGGGTTAGGCCTAGTTCTGTACCAGGGTTAGGCCTAGTTTTGTACCAGGGTTAGGGTTAGTTCTGTACCAGGGTTAGGGTTAGTTCTGTACCAGGGTTAGGGTTAGTTCTGTACCAGGGTAAGGTAAGTTCTGTACCAAGGTAAGGCCTAGTTCTGTACCAGGGTTAGGCCTAGTTCTGTACCAGGGTTAGGCCTAGTTCTGTACCAGGGTTAGGGTTAGCTCTGTACCAGGGTTAGGGTTAGTTAACCCTAACCCTAACACTCTACCTACCGAACCCTAACCCTTACCCTAACCCTGTTCCTAACCCTTACCCTAACCCTGTACCTGACCCTAACCCTCTACCTAACCGTAACCCTAACCCTCTACCTAACCCTGTACCTAAACCTGTACCTAACCCTCTACCTAACCCTAATCCTCACCCTCTACCTAACCCTAACGAAACCAGAATTCAAGGTACAATGGAATGCTTATTCCCCATTCCCTCCCGCAGTATGAAGTTCAACAACAATACTGGGCAATGTCTTTTATGATGCGTTTGGCCTTGGCCACGCAACGCTGGTTGTATATATCCAGGAGGGAGGGGAGCTCACCTCCAACAATATACTGGGCCGTCCGCACCACCCTTTGAAGCGCTCTGCGCTCGAGTGTGGTGCAGTTCCCGTACCAGGAGGTGATACACCCTGTAAGAACACTCTCCATGGTGCCGGTATAGAATGTTCTCAGGATGCGGGGGCCCATGCTGAATTTCCTCAGGCGCCTGAGGAAATACAGGCGTTGGGCCCTTTCCACCACGTGTGTGGTGTGCGTGGACCATGTGAGGTCCTCGGTGCACACCGAGGAACTTGAAGCTGCTGACCCTCTCTACTGCAACACCGTCGATGGAGATAGGGCCGTGCTCTCCTCTCTGCTTCCTGTAGTCGACGATCTTGGTGTTCTTGACGTTGAGGGCGAGGCTGTTCTCCTGGCACCACTGCTCCAGTGATCCGACCTCCTCCCTGTAGGCTGTCTTGTCGTCGCCGGCGATCAGGCCCATCACTGTCGTGTCGTCAGCAAACCGTCAGCAAACCTGATGATGACGTTGGGGCTGTGCATAGCCATGCAGTCGTGGGTGTAAACATTACCAGCTATAAACATTACCATTACCTACGATATGCCATACTATTGTAGTATCACTACTGCCCTCTAGTGTTACATTGTAGTATCACTACTGCTCTCTACTGTTACATTGTAGTATCCCCACTGCCCTCTAGTGTTAAGTTGTGGGATCACTACTGCCCTCTAGCGTTACATTGTGGTATCACTACTGCTCTCCAGTGTTAAATTGTGGTATCACTACTGCCCTCTAGCGTTACATTGTGGTATCACTACTGCTCTCCAGTGTTAAGTTGTAGTATCACTACTGCCCTCTAGCGTTACATTGTGGTATCACTACTGCTCTCCAGTGTTAAGTTGTGGTATCACTACTGCCCTCTAGTGTTACATTGTAGTATCACTACTGCCCTCTATTGTTACATTGTAGACAGGACACAAAAAATGTCAAAATATATCATCTGAAATCTCACAAAGGGTGTCCTCTTCTGTATAATATCTCATTTAATATCATTTAATATCGTAATAAAAAAGTAAACTTGGGCTAACTCTGCCCTACAGGTTCTCATATATAGTAGTTGTAAATAGTAGTAGTATATAGTAGTAGTAGTATATAGTAGTAGTAGTAGTATATAGTAGTAGTAGTAGTAGTAGTATATAATAATAATTATTATTCAAATTTGTCAGTAGAAATATAGTAGTAGTAGTAGTAGTATATTGTAGTAGTAGTAGTAGTAGTAGTAGTATAGTAGTAGTAGTAGTAGTAGTAGTATATAGTAGTAGTGGTAATATGTAGTAGCATTTAGTAGTAGTAGTAGTATATAGTAGTAGTAGTAGTATATAGTAGTAGTAGTAGTAGTAGTATATAATAATAATTATTATTCAAATTTGTCAGTAGAAATATAGTAGTAGTAGTAGTAGTATATTGTAGTAGTAGTAGTATATAGTAGTAGTAGTAGTGTAGTAGTAGTAGTAGTATATAGTAGTAGTGGTAATATGTAGTAGCATTTAGTAGTAGTAGTAGTATATAGTAGTAGTAGTATAGAAGTAGTATATAGCAGTAGCAGGTGGGCCTTCTCTGCTGGCCTAAACATCATCAGAATATCAATTTAATTTTGATATATATTTTCCACAAATATGTATTAAATTATTCCCCATAGTCTATTATCTTCATTTCATAGCTTTCCTCTTGGTTGCGCTGCTTCCAGCCTCAGATCGAGGTTTGGAGGGCTGGCCTTTACGTTAGAGCTTTTATCCAATCATATCTCAGCCATAATGTGTTGCCAGGGTCAAATAAATCTGCCCTTAGGCCTTCAGAATCAACAGTGTGGGTGCCTGGAGCTTAAAGTGAACGGAAACAAAACTGTGGCGTTAACAATCAGATTTTGAGTTGGCGACGCCGGTGCCAGCTAGAAGGCGTACGATAACGTCAGCACGTGCACGTCTTTTGATTGGATACGCGCTATTGAGAGGCGGAGCTATGCAGAGCGAGCAAACTGAACTTGAACGAGCTAATAGGCCTATGTCACACTTCCTGCTTCCGGAACGTTAAGATTCGCTGAGCAGTGCACTCATACTTCCGGTAGTTACCCCAGATACGTGACAAACTGCGGCCGCCTCCTCTCTTCTCTGTTATCGTAGTGTACCGGGCTGCTCAACGTCAAAACAAAGACAGCCCTACCTCAGTTTACACCATTTACCCAAAGACAAACTCCTCCGCAAGTCTTGGGTGAGGCTGATAAGGAGGGATGAATTCTATCATTCTATACCGGCACCATCAAGAGTGTTCTTACAGGGTGTATCACCGCCTGGTACGGGAACTGCACCACACTCGAGCGCAGAGCGCTTCAAAGGGTGGTGGGACGGCCCAGTATATGGTTGGAGGTGAGCTCCCCTCCCTCCTGGATATATACAACCAGCGGTGCGTGGCCAAGGCCAAACGCATCATCAAAGACATTGCCAAATACAAATATATAAAAAATAAATGTTTGATGCTTCTGCAAGAGATGTAGAGATATGTGAGGTGACCGACACGTAACGAGGTGAACGACAGGTAACGAGGTGACCGACACGTAACGAGGTGAACGACAGGTAACGAGGTGAACGACAGGTAATGAGGTGACCGACAGGTAACGAGGTGAACGACAGGTAACGAGGTGACCGACGTAACGAGGTGAACGACAGGTAACGAGGTGACCGACACGTAACGAGGTGACCGACACGTAACGAGGTGAACGACAGGTAACGAGGTGACCGACACGTAACGAGGTGAACGACAGGTAACGAGGTGAACGACAGGTAATGAGGTGACCGACAGGTAAGGAGGTGACCGACACGTAACGAGGTGAACGACAGGTAACGAGGTGACCGACAGGTAACGAGGTGACCGACACGTAACGAAGTGACCGACACGTAACGAGGTGACCGACACGTAACGAGGTGACCGACACGTAACGAGGTGAACAACAGGTACCGAGGTGAACGACACGTAATGAGGGGTAACGAATTGAAGGACAGGTGGGACGAGGGTATCGGGGTTAAAGGTTAGGGGCCCAGGGTCAAAGGGTAACAGGGTGTGGGTGGTGGTGGGCTCCAGGGGGATGTAGCAGTAGGACTTCCTGACCAGGGGGCCTGACGGAACCAGCACTCTCTCACTCCCTGTCTCTCTAGCTCTCTCACTCCCTGTCTCTCTACCTCTCCCACTCCCTGTCTCTCTAGCTCTCTCACTCCCTGTCTCTCTAGCTCTCTCACTCCCTGTCTCTCTAGCTCTCTCACTCCCTGTCTCTCTAGCTATCTCACTCCCTGTCTCTCTACCTCTCTCACTCCCTGTCTCTCTCACTCCCTGTCTCCCTGTCTCTCTCACTCCCTGTCTCTCTACCTCTCTCACTCCCTGTCTCTCTACCTCTCTCACTCCCTGTCTCTCTACCTCTCTCACTCCCTGTCTCTCTAGCTCTCTCACTCCCTGTCTCTCTAGCTCTCTCACTCCCTGTCTCTACCTCACTCCCTGTCTCTCTAGCTCTCTCACTCCCTGTCTCTCTAGCTCTCTCACTCTGTCTCTCTAGCTCTCTCACTCCCTGTCTCTCTACCTCTCTCACTCTGTCTCTCTAGCTCTCTCACTCCCTGTCTCTCTACCTCTCTCACTCCCTGTCTCTCTACCTCTCTCACTCCCTGTCTCTCTAGCTCTCACTCCCTGTCTCTCTACCTCTCTCACTCCCTGTCTCTCTAGCTCTCTCACTCCCTGTCTCTCTACCTCTCTCACTCCCTGTCTCTCTAGCTCTCTCACTCCCTGTCTCTCTAGCTCTCTCACTCCCTGTCTCTCTAGCTCTCTCACTCTGTCTCTCTAGCTCTCTCACTCCCTGTCTCTCTACCTCTCTCACTCCCTGTCTCTCTACCTCTCTCACTCCCTGTCTCTCTAGCTCTCTCACTCCCTGTCTCTCTACCTCTCTGTTGTCGGGTATTGCACACAAGAATTTCACATCACTGCTTTATACTAAACTGTAAACTGTGAAGTGACAATAAACTTGACTTGACTTGACTTGACTCTCTCACTCCGTCTCTCTAGCTCTCTCACTCCCTGTCTCTCTAGCTCTCTCACTCCCTGTCTCTCTAGCTCTCTCACTCCCTGTCTCTCTAGCTCTCTTAGTATCTCACTGTCTATACAAGATACACTTTGATTTGCCATTTGTAACAAGTCCATAGGGACGCTTACTCCCCATTCCCTCCACAGTACGAATCTCAAAAACAACACCATACAAATAAAAATAATATATACAATAAAATAAACAAAGAAAGAGCAGCAAAGTGACTTAAATTATATGTACGTTTTTTAATTTTTTTACAAGAATTCATCAAAAGCATGTTAAAGTGCCAGTAGTGCAGCAGCATCATGAATCCAGTGCAGTACAGAGCAGTAACTGTGATGAGTCCAGAAAGTCCAGCTCAGTATGACAGAGTAATGTTAATGACATGCATCCAGAACGCAGCAGCACGCCTGGTATTCAACCTACCAAAATTCTCCCACGTGACCCCTCTGCTCCGCGATCTCCACTGGCTTCCGGTAAATGCTCGCATCAAGTTCAAGACTCTGGTGCTGACCTTCAGGGCAGTCAATGGAACTGCCCCAGCCTACCTCCAGGCGTTGGTCAAGCCCTATATCCCAGCCAGAGCGCTCCGCTCAACTTCTGCCAGGCCACTTGTTCGACCTTCACTGATGACAACCAAGCATCGCTCGTCCAAGACCCAGCTCTTCACGGCTCTGGCTCCACAGCGGTGGAATGAACTCCCGTCTCATGTCAGGACGGCAGAGTCCCTCGCCAGCTTCCGCAAGAGACTGAAGACCCACCTGTTCAGAGTCCACCTGGACTCTCCTTGAACCCTCCTTCTCCTTTGTGAACCCCTAACTTGCTTAAGTCTTGACATTAATAGCTCTTAGCATGTTGTATATTCTAGCAAGTGTATATCCTTAATGTTGATAACACGCTCTTATCACAGCTACTTAAGCAGGTGACCTGGCTGTACGAAATTGTGTTATTCATCTTGTTAATATGAATACTTGTGAACTGCTCTATTGTTATGTTGGCGTACCTCAGTGTTATGCTATTGTCTGCTTCAACAAATGTACACCTTGTAAGTCGCTTTGGATAAAAGCGTCTGCCAAATGCCCTAAATGTAAATGTAAATGTGAATGTGTGGGCACTGGCTCAGCTGTGCAGTAAAAGTACTCCAGGAGAATTGTGAATTGTTGAATTGTTTTGGTTGAACCTTTATCAAAGTGGACATTGAAGGCTCGGAATACACTTTCACCACTGTCGCAAATATATCCTCATCAACACATTTGTTTGTTTTCTTTTAATTTCAGTGAATAGTTGATGTCTTTATCGTCACGTTTCTTAAATGAAACGGCTTTGGGTGTGACCATGCGCTGTTTAGTGAACAAACTTGTTAAAGCTCACATACTTTTGGTGGACTTAATAAAACGTTGTAGACTAATCCCTTAAAAGCGCCTTTTATTTAGAAGTTTCGACAGTATCCAAGCGATCTTAAAGCTGGTAGATTAACACTCTTAATTGTAAATGCGGATTTATTGATTATAAATGCTTCGGAAATATTAATATAACTCTGTTGTACTTGACTATGTTACGGTGATGCAACGCCCGGTTATACTGCGTTTCTGTCTAAATGTATAGTTAGTTATATAGTTATAGCCATGGCGTCATAATGATGGTATTAAGAGGTGGAATAATTCAGGTAAAACTGTGTGGGACATCACTGAAGGCCTAGGTGAACTGCACGGCCCGCCACTGAGTAGTAGTAATATGTAGTAGTATATAGTAGTAGTAGTAATATGTAGTAGTATATAGTAGTAGTGGTAATATGTAGTAGTAGTAGTGGTAATATGTAGTAGTAGTATTTAGTAGTAGTATAAAGTAGTAGTAGTAATATGTAGTAGTAGTAAATAGCAGTAGTATATAGTAGTAGTAGTATAGTAGTATATAGTAATAGTCGTATAAAGTAGTAGTAGTAGTAGTATGTAGTGGTAGTAGTAGTAGTATAGTTTTATTATATATAGTAGCAGTAGTCGGATATAGTAGTAGAAGTAGTAGTAGGACTGCTGGATTCAAGATAAGATAACTCTAGGATAGGTTAGATAACTGCAGGATAGGTTAGATAACTATATATTATATATATATATTATGAACTATATATACATATTTATTACTAAGATACCTGTTTACTGTACCTGCATATATATATATACTTAAATCTGTTGATATAACTGCTCCTACTCCTGTATATACATATACATTTATATCTGCCATACATTTATATATGCTCACTTGTATATACATGTACATCTATATATTTGTATCCTGTTTTCAATAACTGCATACCCCTGATCACTACCTGTTAAATTATCACTTACCTGTATATACATATACCTATTATTATGCTCATATCACATTTATACCTAGACTACTAGTCTTTTAACCTGTAAATTTAAACTGTAACTTATATATTACCATGCATTTACTGCAACATTTGCACTCTGGTTAGATGCTAAATTATTTTCGCTGTACTGTACTTGTGCTGTGCAATGACAACACATTTTAATCTAATCTCCATCCATCCATCCATCTTCTCCCGCTTATCCGTAATCGGGTCGCGGAGGTAGCAGCTCCAGCAGAGGACTCCAAACTTCCCTCTCCCTGGCAACCATCGACTAGCTCTGACTGGGGGATCCCGAGGCGTTCCCAGGCCAGTGTGGAGATGTAATCACCCCACCTGTACCTTGGTCTGCCCCGTGGTCTCTTCCCACCTGTACCTCGGTCTGCCCCGTGGTCTCTTCCCACCTGTACCTCGGTCTGCCCTGTGGTCTCTTCCCACCTGTACCTCGGTCTGCCCCGTGGTCTCTTCCCACTTGTACCTGGGTCTGCCCCGTGGTCTCTTCCCAGCTGGATGTGCCTGGAAAACCTCCCTCGGGAGGCGACCAGGAAGCATCCTTACTAGATGCCCGAACCACCTCAACTGGCTCCTTTGTACGCGAAGGAGCAGCGGCTCTACTCCGAGTCTCTCACGAGTGACTGAGCTTCTCACCCTATCCCTCAGGGAGATACCAGCCACCCTCCTGAGGAAACTCATTTTGGCCGCTTGTATTCGCGATCTCGTCCTTTCGGTCATTACCCATTGTTCATGGCCATAGGTGAGGGTAGGAATGAAGACTGATCGGTAGATGGAGAGCTTTGCCTTCTGGCTCAGCTCTCTTTTGGTTACAACGGTGCGCCAAAGTGCACCCAATACTGCTCCCACTGCACCTATTCTCCTGTCAATCTCACGCTCCATCCTCCCCTCACTCGAGAACAAGACCCCGAGATACTTGAACTCCTTCACTTGGGATAAGGACTCCCTCCCTAATTGGAGTAGACAATCCACCGGTTTCCTGCTAAGAACCATGGCCTCAGATTTGGAGGTGCTGATCCTCATCCCAGCCGCTTCACATTCCGCTGCAAACCGATCCAGTGAGTGCTGAAGGTCACACACTGATGACGCAAACAGGACCACATCATCTGCAAACAGCAGTGATTCAAAAAGGGTGAATCTAATCTAAAGCCTTTATTGTTCTACTGTAAACCCTTAATGTTCTACTGTGAACCCCTTAATGTTCTACTGTAAAGCCTTTAATGTTTTACTGTGAACCCTTAATGTTCTACTGTAAAGCCTTTAATGTTCTACTGTAAACCCTTAATGTTATACAGTGAACCCTTAATGTTCTACTGTAAACAATTCAGTATTCTACTGTAAACACTTATGTTCTTCACATATTTTAGATTCTTGTGAACATTAGGATGTTACTTGTTGCTAAGAAATACAGTATTTATATTTTCAGATGTTTTTTACTCAAGTACTTACTGTCTATACAGGAGGGTAGTACTCTAGATAATGTACTACATACTACTACTGCAGTATGTTCAACTTTCCATTACAGAAACTCCAGTTGTATATTGTTTTAAATAAACTTTATTCATAAAGTGTCAAGTATCATTCTGATTATTCTATATACTGTTCAGTTTCAACAAATAAAATCTGCCAACGTAGTCCAGGACCCCAGGACCCCAGGATGAGTTCTCTCTGGTAGGCCAGTACCACTCTGGTAGGTGAGTACTACTCTCTGGTAGGGGAGTACTACTCTCTGGTAGGGGAGTACTACTCTCTGGATAGGTTCTCTCTGTTAGGTGAGTACCACTATGAAAGGAGAGTACGACTCTCTGTTGAGAGTACTACTCTCTAACCCTCTGGATGGGTTCTCCCTTACCCTCTCGAAGGGTTCTCTCTAACCCTCTGGGTGGGTTCCTTCTAACCCTCTGGGTGGGTTCCTTCTAACCCTCCGGGTGGGTTCTTTCCAACCCTCCGGATGGGTTCTTTCCAACCCTCCGGATGGGTTCTTTCCAACCCTCCGGATGGGTTCTTTCCAACCCTCCGGATGGGTTCTCTCCAACCCTCCGGAGGGGTTCTCTCTAACCCTCTGGAGGGGTTCTCTCTAACCCTCTGGAGGGTTTCTCTCTAACTAAGGTAGGTGAGTACTACACTCTGGATGGGTTCTCTACAGACTGGACACAGCTTGTTCCGTTTCTTCAACTTCTTGGCGCAGGAGTAGCAGGCTATCAGGTGTCCGGTGCGTCCGTGGACGATGCAGCCGTTCTTGGGTCTGCTCTGGCAGATCACACAGGGTTCTACGCAGGAGTCCGGCAGACCACCTTCCACCCAAACACCCCTCTCCGGGGGGGGAGGGGAGACTGGCTGTTTAGAGGAGGAAGGAGGTGGGTGACTCCTTCTCCCATCAGGAACATCCATCTCCTCCTCTGCTCCTGAAGGAGAACATCCGTCACCGTGGTTCTACTGTACAGGTAACATCACCTAGTGGTTCTACTGTACAGGTAACATCCCCTAGTGGTTCTACTGTACAGGCAACATCACCATGTGGTTCTACTGTACAGGTAACATCACCTTGTGGTTCTACTGTACAGGTAACATCACCTAGTGGTTATATTACCTGGACAGGTGTCTTGGTGTGTGGGTATTTGGTCCACAGCAGGTTTGGGGGGCAGGACTTTGGGATCAGAGGGGGTGGAGTCTGGTTTGCTGACTGACAGCTCAGGGAGCCAATCCTGACGCAGCTCCCAGCAGCGGTTACAGTTCCTAGGCAACGGAGGGTTCCACTCCTTGCACTTCGAACACCGCCAGTAGTCCTACACACATACACACATACTTTAGCTCCCTCCAGTGTGATGACCCCCTGTTGACTGATAAAGAGGAGCAGGAGGAAGGTACTCACAGCCTGAGTGATCTCAGTATCTTCATCAGAAGAGTCTTCCTCTGCCTCGAAGATGGTGACCTCATAGACCTGAGGAAATAGTAGATATTTATACTAATATATATACACATCACTACTCTACAGGTAATTTTATATATATTATATATATTATATATATAATATATATTATATATAATATATATATATATTATATATATATATATATATATATTATATATAATATATATATATATTATATATATATATATTATATATAATATATATATATATAATATATATATATATATATATATATATATATATATATATATATATATATATATTATATATATAATATATATATATAATATATATATATATATATATATACAGTGCTGCTCGAAAGTATGTGAACCCCCTAGACATGGTCATTGTAATTGTACAAAAATGTAAAATAACCTTATTAAATGTATATCCAAACACCAATTTGTAAAGCAGGACTTTCCAAATAATGGACACAAACAAAGAAAAATGATGTATTTTCATTATTTATTCAAAAAAAGTGGTTTCTCCCACAAAAACTGAAAATATGACTTGTGCAAAAGTATGTGAACCCTTTTGGTTAATAGCGTGTGGCACCTCCTTTTGCAGCCATTACTGCAATCAAACGTTTTCTATAGCCACTGACCAGTCTCTCGCATCTGCTGTGGGGGATTTTTGCCCACTCTTCCTTGCAGAACTCAGCCAGTTGAGAAAGGTTGGAGGGACATCTGGCATGTACCCCCCGCTTCAGGTCTAGCCACAACATTTCAATTGGATTGAGGTCCGGACTTTGACTTGGCCAATCCAGAGTACGAATCCTCTTTTTTCTGAACCATTCCTTGGTAGATTTGCTGGTATGTTTTGGGTCGTTGTCTTGTTGAAAAACCCATTTACGGCCCAGTTTCAACTTCCTGACTGATGGCTGGAGATTCTTATCAAGAATTTGCTGATACACTTCAGAATTCATGTTTCCCTGGATGATATGGAGTTGTCCAGGTCCAGAAGCAGAGAAGCAGCCCCATACCTTAACATTTCCACCACCATGCTTCACTGTTGGGATGAGGTTCTTTTCTTCATGTGCTGTGTTGGTTTTTCTCCAAACAAAGCGCTTACGATTATGACCAAATAATTCTATTTTGGACTCATCTGTCCAGAGAATGGACTTCCAGAAGGCCTCTGGTTTGTCCAAGTTCTCTCTGGCAAAGTTTAAACGGGCAGCTTTGTTCTTTTTGGAGAGCAGAGGCTTCCTTCTAGCAACCCTCCCATGAATGTCGTGTTGGTTCAATTTTCGTCTAATTGTAGACACATGTACATTTACACCTGACGCTGCCAGAGAGCTCTGCAACTCTTTAGAGGTGATGTGTGGGTTGTCCTTTACCTGATTTATTATTCTACGGGTGCTTCTTGATGTTAGTTTTAATGGGCGTCCACTTCTAGGCAAAGATGCGGTCATCTTGGACGCCCTCCATTTGTAAATTATTTGCCTCACCGTGGATGGATGGAGCTGGAATCGTTTGGAGATTGTCTTGTAGCCTTCTCTAGACTGATGGGCTGTCAGTACCATTTTCTTGATTTCCTCGGGTATCTCCTTTCCTCTTGGCATGGTTGATTCGTATGGGTACACCCTGGCACTGCAGTCGTTTGGTTGTTTTTCTCTCTCTTTTAATCTGTGTTGTCCAACCCTTTTCCTAATGATGTCTCATTTGATTGGTTTGCTTAATTGACTAATTAAGCACCCAAAAGTGTTTCACCTGAATCTGTTACCTCCTTGACTTTACCAATACAGCTGGGGGTTCACTTACTTTTGCACATCCACTAATTCCATGTTTCATGTATTTTTTTGGCTACTCACACAATTCCCTCTAAAAAAAGTACATGGAACTGTTAATAAACCTGACATTTCATATATGTAAAACTTGTGATGATAAAATAGGAAAATCATGGTAAAACAACAGAAAACTCTTAACTGTTCAAGGGGTTCACATACTTTCGAGCAGCACTGTATATATATATATATTATATATATATATATATAATATATATAATATATATAATATATATATATATATATATATATATATATATATATATATATATATATAGTGTGTATGTGTATGTGTACCTGGTCATCTCCAGATAAGGACGTTTCTTCTTCACTGTAGTCATCAGAGTCCAGAGACTCAACTTCAAACTCCACGCTGAAGATATCACTGACCTACACATTCAATTTTTGTTTGCAAACATGAGCATGTACAGTAACACAGACTCTGTTTTCATTGCACCGGTCTCATTCAGCTTTTTGCTCGGCATGCGCCACGCCTGTGGCATGGTCTTCCTCACCATTTAAGGACAACACACAGACCCCTGGACTCTTTTTAAGACGGGCCTCAAAACCTTTTAATTTAGAAAGGCCTTTGGGATTTTTAAATGAATATAAATAAATGCAATATAAATAAAATGCATAATTATTATTATTATTATTATATAATACACATTTAATACACATTGAATGAACTTTAAATACACTTTAGAAATACACACACACAATATAAATACACACACATTATACATACACTCACATTACACATACACATTAATACTCACACACACATTATAAATACACACATACACACTTTGACAAAGAGAGAGAGACAGACAGAACTCACCGTACTGTGTGTGTCAGATGAGTGTGTGTGTGAGTCTGTGTCTGTTCTCAGACCACCAATCACACACCAGGACAGACTGTCATCGAAGGTTAGAGAGAAGCTATCAGACCTCCTTCTCTTCCCCTCCTCCCCCTCATCCTCCTCTTCTTGCGCATCTTCCTCCTTCTGCTCCTCTTTCTGGTCCACTACTGAACATGACGGACCTGGAACAGACCAGACCAGTCTCAACACGGACCACAGACTAGGACCACAACAGACCAGGACTACAACAGACCAGGACTACAACAGACCAGGACTACAACAGACCAGGACTACAACAGACCAGGACTACAACAGACCAGGACCACAACAGACCAGGACTTCAACAGACCAGGACCACAAAATACCTGATCAGAGACAAGGCTTAACACAGATTACAGACCAGATTACCACAGACCAGACCACAACATACCAGATCACAACAGACCAGGACCACAACAGACCAGATAACCGGACCAGGACCACAACAGACCTGATCAGAGACCTGGACCACACACCAGATCCCAACAGACAGGACAATAGACCATGATTATAGACCAGATCAGGTTCACACACCAGATCACAACAGACCAGTAGACCGATGACAGACCAGGATCACAGAAAAGGATTACACACACAGCAGGACCACAGACCAGGATCAGCTGTAATTATCAGTATTTAGGTCTTCACTGAAGGCTGAGGAGCCGCTGGTGTGTTCTATGTTACTTCATGTTTACATATCTATATCTCTAGATCTGTTACTTCATGTTTACACAACTATATCTCTAGATCTGTTACTTCTTGTTTACACATCTATATCTCTAGATCCGTTACTTCATGTTTACACACCTATATCTCTAGATCTGTTACTTCTTGTTTACACAACTATATCTCTAGATCCGTTACTTCATGTTTACACATCTATATCTCTAGATCTGTTACTTCTTGTTTACACAACTATATCTCTAGATCTGTTACTTCTTGTTTACACAACTATATCTCTAGATCTGTTACTTCTTGTTACACATCTATATCTCTAGATCTGTTACTTCATGTTTACACACCTATATCTAGATATATCTCTAGATATGTTACTTCATGTTCACACACCTATATCTCTAGATCTGTTACTTCTTGTTTACACACCTATATCTCTAGATCCGTTACTTCATGTTTACACAGCTATATCTCTAGATCTGTTACTTCTTGTTTACACAACTATATCTCTAGATCGGTTACTTCTTGTTTACACATCTATATCTCTAGATCTGTTACTTCTTGTTTACACATCTATATCTCTAGATCTGTTACTTCATGTTTACACTCTATATCTCTCATACCGTTTCATACAGTACTCACCAGGTTCACTGCTCCTTCTGCTTCTCCTCCTGCGCCTCCTGGTGTACTCGGGAGCAACAGACACCTCCTACACACACACATTACAATTATTGTTTAAATAATACACTTTTTATATATATGTACTTTTACAATATTATTTCCTTTTCCATTGATTGTTACATTATTTTATTGTATTATTTCTGTTTCTATCTACTGTAAGATATTATATTATATTAAGTTATATTGCAATATTTCAGTTCTATCTCCTGTTACATTAAGTTATGTTATATTAACTATATATTTACTACATTATTTCTGTTTCCATCTACGGTTACATTATATTATGTTATATTATATTATATTATATCCGTTTCCACCCGTTACATGATTGTGTTATATAATGTTTTGTTATATTATGTTATATAGATTAGATTCTAATGTATTGTCATTGTACAGCACAAGTACAGTACGGCAGTACAGTTGCAGTAAAGTGCATGATAATATAATATACAGTTTAAATGTACAGGTTAAAAGACAGTCTAGGTATAAATGTGATATGAGCATCATAATAATAGGTATATGTATATACAGGTAAGTAATAATTTAACAGGTAGTGATCAGGGGTATGCAGTTATTGAAAGCAGGATACAAATATATAGATGTACATGTATATACAAGTGAGCATATATAAATGTATGGCAGATATAAATGTATATGTATATACAGGAGTAGGAGCAGTTCTATCAACAGATTTAAATATATATGGCAGGTACAGTAAACCGGTATCTTAGTAATAAATATGTAAACTATAGAGAGGAAGGTCGTTGTGATACAGTTTGTTTTTACAGTTATTTTTTATTTTTTTACAGTTAGTCAGAGACATTGGTGGTGATTGTTATAGGTGTTGATGTAATATTTCTGTTTCTATCTACCGTAACATTATTATGTTATGTTATATTATTTCTGTTTCCATTTACTGTAACATTAACATGTTATGTTATATTATGTTATATAATTAGATAGAATTTGGCAACTAACCAGAGTGCATAGTAATATATAATGTAGTGGTAAAATAAGATAAGTAATGTTATGTTATATTATTTCTGTTTCCATCTGTTACATAATTATGTTATGTTATATTATGTTATAACATTTTATGTTATATTATATATATTATTTTACATTATTTCATAATATATTGTTATATTATATAATGTAGTATTATTTTACGTTATATTATATAATTAGAAATTACATATTAAATGATTTACATTATGTTATTTTATATTATATTACATTATAATAAATTATGTTATATTATTTCTGTGTGGTTGGTTTTACCTCCTTCTGAACGTCACATTGTTGGGAGACTTCTGGTGAGGACTCTGAAATAAAGACACACACATTAGTCTCTCTCTCTCTCTCTCTCTCTCTCCCTCCCCTCCCCCCCCTCTTCCCCTCTCTCCTTACCGTTACTCGTGACTGCTACGAGGTTCTTGGTGATTAAAGAAAACAAAACTCTGAAACACACAAATAAAAACATTACTTCACGCACACAAAGAAAAAAATCGACACTCATAAAACTTTATTTATATACACACCTTGGCTCTTTGACAGAGAAGCTGTGGACTCCTAGCACCTGCCCCAGAGCATCATGGGAGCAGTGGATGATGTGTTGCTGAGTCTGGTCATACAGCTGCTTCTGTTTAATGTACTGACCTAGGTAATGCATGACCTATGATAATAATACATATTCATATTATATCATGTACTGACCTAGGTAATGCATGACCTATGATAATAATAATAATGATGATATGAATATGTATTATTATCAAGTCAAGTTTATTGTTGACTTGATGACAATAAACTTGGCAATAATACATATTATATAATGTAATGACCTACATAATGCATGACCTATATATCAATACATTTTCATATTATATAATGTACTGACCTAGGTAATGCACTACCTATGATAATAATAACTATTCATATTATTAATGTACTGACCTAGGTAATGCACTACCTATGATAATAATAACTATTCATATTATTAATGTACTGACCTAGGTAATGCACTACCTATGATAATAATAACTATTCATATTATTAATGTACTGACCTAGGTAATGCATGATCTATGATAATAATAACTATTCATATTATTAATGTACTGACCTAGGTAATGCATGACCTATGATAATAATAACTATTCATATTATTAATGTACTGACCTAGGTAATGCATGACCTATGATAATAATAACTATTCATATTATTAATGTACTGACCTAGGTAATGCATGACCTATGATAATAATAACTATTCATATTATTAATGTACTGACCTAGGTAATGCATGACCTATGATAATAACTATTCATAGTATTAATGTACTGACCTAGGTAATGCATGACCTATGATACTAATACATATTCATATATGTAATGTACTGACCTAGGAAATACATACCATATGATACATGACAATGTATATATATATATATATTCAGATTAATATATATTGTACAATAATTACAACAATTATTATGTACAATAATATATATAAAATAATAAAGTAGGCCTACATAACAGAACATAATCCTATAGTGTGGTTTCCATTGTTACCTCCTTCATGGTGAAGAGGTCTTTAGTTGCTCCAGCGAGATGGAGGAGAGACTGGAATTCAGCCCTGGGCCTCACCTAACACACACACACACACAACACATTAATAATCCCTTTTACATCAGAGTCTTGTGAAATTTCTACCTTTCTAGGGCTGTTCTCTGGTCACGTAGCACCAGTTATCTATGGCTGTTGTTCTCTGGTCACGTAGCAGCAGTTCTCTAGGGCTGTTGTTCTCTGGTCACGTAGCACCAGTTCTCTAGGGCTGTTCTCTGGTGATGTAGCACAAGTTCTCTATGGCTGTTGTTCTCTGGTCACGTAGCACCAGTTATCTAGTGCTGTTCTTTGGTCAGGCAGCACCGGCTAGTAGATACACTATATACTACAATAAATACATTATACTATAGTATATATACATTATACACTATACTAGCATTAAGACAGAGGGGAGACTTAAATTGACAACTATACAGACAGACAGGGTCTTACCAGTTTGCTGTCCTGGTCAGTGTGGTCATCTTCTGACATCTTGATTGTTGTCTGGAAGATAGGAGGGGTTAGCTTTAGCCTTTATCAAGTTGACTTTACTATAGCTAATTATAAAATAAAAATATCTCAAATAAATATTTGAGATATTAAAGAGAACGTTTTCAGTTACCTTCACACGACAGATGATAGATTACAAAAATATAGAAATGAAGCTCTGTAAAATAAATATCTACATTTAGATAAATGAAAACATGACCTCACATAAGAAACGACGTTCTACATTCAATAGGATTCTTTATTTAGATGTAAAACATCACTTAGATCAATAAAAGTCTTACCTGGTGAATCATGTTATCCATTTAGAGTTAAAACAATATTTAGATAATAATAATAATAAAAGTCTTACAGAGTGAACAACAACAAGACATGTTGCGTATATAAAGTGCACAGAACAGCTGGAGACAAGAGGCTATAAGACGAGACACTGCTCAACATGTCAGGACTAGACCGGCGTCTGGACCGCCTCTCCGGCTAGCCCCGCCCCGCAACATGGAAAACGTGGTTACATGACGGGTCTAGCCCCGGTCTAGCCCCGGTCTAGCCCCGGTCTAGCCCCGGTCTAGCCCCGGTCTAGCCCCGGTCTAGCCCCGGTCTAGCCCCGGTCTAGCCCCGGTCTAGCCCCGGTCTAGCCCCGGTCTAGCCCCGGTCTAGCCCCCAAGTCATCCAAACTGTAGTGGAGTCAGATACATGCCCAGACATGTTTAGGCCTTGTCTGGTCTAATCAGGTCTACTATAATATTCATGCCACCCTATACAACACTAAAGCGCACGCCATAATATTACATATATACAATATGTAATATTATGAGTATGTTTGCCATCAAAACTACATCCATCTACGGGCAAATTCTCTCTCTATATATATATATTCACTATACTCATTATGAACATAACTTATGAATATATGTTAGAACTATATATATATATATATATATATATATATATATATATATATATATATATATATATATATATATATATATATATATATATATATATGATGATTAGATAAGATATATTATGAATGCAACACGAGCATGTCTGTTCCATCAGTAAATTAAGCCGCTGTTGGTCGCTGGTCGGCCGGTTCCTCCAGCAGGAAACGCCGATGCTGCTCCGAGGCCGCTAGCATAACAACACCCGACGGGTCCCTCTGTTAGCATGAGGCTAATACTGCAGTATCCAGGAGATCATTATAACTTATAACGATGGAATACTGACTTCATAACTGGATTATAATAAATGATTAATAACTTGTTATAATAACGTGTTAGCTCTGTGGTTACCTGCTGGCCTGACTGCTGCTCCGCTGCTCGGGGTCGGAGTTATTATCGTTATTATAGCGGTTATGATAACTGTTATTATTAATGTTTTCTTCCGGAAGAGTCGCTGATGTTGTTATTGTTCCTTTGTTTATGGACATTTATGGTTCTTCTATATGTCAATAAAGATCATGGGCTACTTGCATAAACACTTCCGTGTTCTACTTAATGCTCCTCGACTGTTTCCGGTTCAACGGCGACATTCTATATATACATATGTGTATATATACATATGTGTATATATACATATGTGTATATATACATATGTGTATATATACATATGTGTATATATACATATGTATATATATATATACATATATATACATATGTATATATACATATATATACATATGTATATATACATATATATACATATGTATATATATATATATATACATATGTATATATATATATATATACATATGTATATATATATATATATACATATGTATATATATATATATATACATACCTATTATGCACATATCTCACACATACTCTAGTATGTGTGACTCTAGTATGAGTATGTGTGAGATATGTGCATAATATGTATATATATGTATATATATATATATTATTATTATTTTTTTATAAAAAATATATACATATATATACATGCATACCTATTATGCACATATCTCACACATACTCTATAAGTAACCAATTATTATTATTATTATTATTAAGTAACCTTATAACTGTTTTTATACCTAGTAGAATTTTAGCAACTGTAAATATAGTATATATTACCTGCACTTTACTGCAACATCTGCACTCTGGTTAGATGCCAAATTATTTTCGCTGTACTGTACTTGCAATGGGAATACATTTGAATATAATCTAAACTTATAATAAAAAGGTTTCTTAACCAAATGTCAAATAAGAAAAGTTTAACATGTCAAATAATAAAATAGTTTAACCACGTCTGATAATAAAAGTGTCTCAAATAACACTTTTAGATAGTTCTTCCTGACTTTTTAATGTTAATCTTTCTCGTACTTTTGGGAGTAAACCGTGACCTCTTAATCCTGATGGATGTTTGTCTAGAGTTTGTTTGGTCTTCCCCTCAGTCTTGTTTGAAGTGTTTTATTAAGTCTCGTCTTCCCCTCAGTCTTGTTTTAAGTGTTTTATTAAGTCTTGTCTTACCCTCAGTCTTGTTTTAAGTGTTTTATTAAGTCTTGTCTTACCCTCAGTCTTGTATTAAGTGTTTTATTAAGTCTTGTCTTACCCTCAGTCTTGTATTAAGTGGTGGGGTCAGAGGGCGTGTCAATCTCACATGACCTCTAGTCTCACATACATATTAAATATTATTACATCCTACCTACAGCACTTTAAATGACCGTTATACACTTAATCAAAATGCCTTTATAAACGCTTCGTCTGTAAAATTACTTTATTCACAATAGATATAAACGGAATAGAAAAAGTTCTGAAATGACAATGACGATGTGAAGACCAATCACATCAGTCGCTGGGACGATTCATATTTTAAAAGACTATTTCATAAAAAAACATGTCAAAAGAGAGCACCAATAGCAGGAGTGCAGCGGGTGATTGGCAGCTAGGTGAGCCTATGGCCTCTGAATCAGGCGGCTAGGCCCCGCCTCCTGCTCCGACAGCTTGAGGTGAGTGTAGCTCAGAATACCGGCCAGCGTGCACATCATGCCCAACACCTGAGAGAGAGAGACACACACACACACACACACACACACACACACACACACACACACACACACACACACACACACACACACACACACACACACACACACACACACACACACACACACACACACACACACACACACACACACACACACACACACACACACACACACACACACACACTATTTTCTCGATTTAAAAACACACTTGACTAATATTGAAGTTGATCAAAAGATTCACAGGTTGAAGAGAGTCAGATGGAATCTGTTGAATATTAGATCATTGATATTTATTTGTTACATAAGCTCCTCCCACTGCCAGAGTGGGAGGGGCTTAGAGGGTCTTACCTGATTGGATGACAGCGGGTCTTGGAAGAGCAGGTATCCTCCGATCAGAGTGATGCAGAATTTAAAGTGACCAAACATGTTGTATCTGGCAGGTAAACTCAGGAAAAAAAGTAACCACAAACAACCTAGCATCATGGTGAGTGGTTAGCCTAGCATCATGTCAAGCCTAGGTTAGCCTAGCATCATGTGTCAAGCCTAGGTTTGCATCATGTCTAGCCTAGGTAAGCCTAGCTTCATCATGTCTAGCCTAGGATCATGTCTAGCGGTTAGCCTAGCATCATGTCTAGCGGTTAGCCTAGCATGGTAAAGATACGTGACCGCAGACGTGTTCCCGATGATCCAGTAGATAGACAGGTTGACCAGGAAGGCAACCGCACAGGACAGCATCACCATCACCTAGCAACCACACGTCACATACATGTATACACAACATGTATACACAAAGTGAAATGAGTTTCTCTGCATTTCACCCATCCTAGTATTGGGAGCAGTGGGTATCAGCTATTGTCTATACAGCTGCCCAGGGAGCAGGGTAGGGGTCTGGTGCCTTGCTCAAGGGCCCCTCGGTACTTGAAGCGGTGACCTTCCGGTTCCCAAGTTAAGTCCCAACAGACTGAGCTACTGTGTGTGTGTGTGTGTGTGTGTGTGTGTGTGTGTGTGTGTGTGTGTGTGTGTGTGTGTGTGTGTGTGTGTGTGTGTGTGTGTGTGTGTGTGTGTGTGTGTGTGTGTGTGTGTGTGTGTTACCAGAACAGGAAGTGACCAGGGTCCTATTATTCCTCCGTCTCCACTGAGAGGCTCAAACCAAGGAACCACAGCCCCCAGAAACACTGAGGACATGGGAGCCTACAGACAGATAATATATATAATTATATATATATATTTATATAATTATATATATATTATATATATATATATAATTATATATATCTTTTTTATTTATATTTATATATATATATATTTATATATATATTTATATATATACACCGGTATAGATTATAAACATGTATACCTGGTAGTACAGCAGCTGCATTGAGTTCACCTGGAGCTCCTTTTGTTTAGACCCCACCCACTGAGAGAGAGAGAGAGAGAGAGAGAGAGAGAGAGAGAGAGAGAGAGAGAGAGAGAGAGAGAGAGAGAGAGAGAGAGAGAGAGAGAGAGAGAGAGAGAGAGAGAGAGAATTAACTAAAACTACAAAAGATAAAGTGATATTGTTTTGATGATAAAGCTTGTCTCTCTCTCTCTCTCTTACCACTTGGTAGAACGAGGTCACCAGGACGCCCAGCATGGCGAACATCATCCCCATCACATTGAAGCTGAGATCATACATGGAGTTGAGCACCACACCTAGTGTGATGGGTACCTGGAGGCGAGAGAGAGAGAGAGAGAGAGAGAGAGAGAGAGAGAGAGAGAGAGAGAGAGAGAGAGAGAGAGAGAGAGAGAGAGAGAGAGAGAGAGAGAGAGAGAGAGAGACCGGAGGGGTGAGGCATGAGAGAGAGGCAGGGGGGGAGAGTGACAGGAGAGTGACAAGAGAGAGAGACAGGAGGGGTGAGACAGGAGAGAGAGAGACATGAGGGAGAGAGAACCATGGAGGGGAGGGAGAGAGACCAAGAGGAGGGGAGGGAGAGAGACCAAGAGGAGGGGAGGGAGGGAGAGACATGGAGAGGACATAGGACATAGGGTTAGAGAAGACCTAGGACTTGGGGTGAGAGAAGACATAGGTGTAGCGTCCCCACCAGGGTGAGCTTGATGCGTCCGGAGTACGTCTTGCCGTAGCAGGCGGTCTGCAGGCCGATGATGACCGGTGTGGTCATGGCCTTGGCCAGCTGGTAGCTGCCGATCGAGTTGTTCTGCAGCGACAGGTTGGTGAAGACCACGAAGCCGCAGAAGCTCAGAGACAACAACACCACCTTCTGGGGCTGGAGGCTCTTGGGGGAGAATACGTCCAGCTTCTGGCACACGTACAGGCCCAGCCAGGTCACCACGAAGTGGAGCAGAGTCAGCGTCATGTTGGGGAACCCGTAGTGGACGTAGATCCACTTGTTGAGGAACACGATGCAGATGGAGGACAGCAGGTTTACCAGCAGCCCGCCGACCAGACGCTTGTTGGCCGACAAGTCTTGCAGACGCCCCATGGCTCAACTAATGGAAGAGAACTAACAAAGTGATAAACTAATCCAGTTTAGAGGGAACCAAGCATCCGTACCCTTTAAAACACTATAGAAACTAACACACACACAATAGCAGCTGCTCCGCTGCCACGCAGCAAGAAGGGACTTCTGTCCCCGTCTCTGCGGCTCGTAGCCCGGGTCTCTGCGGCTCGTAGCAGCGGGTCTCTGCGGCTCGTAGCCCGGGTCTCTGCGGCTCGTAGCAGCGGGTCTCTGCGGCTCGTAGCCCGGGTCTCTGCGGCTCGTAGCAGCGGGTCTCACTGCAGCCTCTGTAGGGTACTGCAGGGACGCACGGAGCTTCGTCCCGGTGAGTTGGCAGTTTGACTCCGAGACAGCAGTTACATTGTGAGCATTGGGCAACATATGGAGCCGCTCCGCACTCTGGTTGAAACGAGTTGGAGGCGATAGCGCCCATGTGGCCAGGAGGGCGACTAACAACCGACATAAAGAACAGAGAAGACAGCTAGACATGACATAGTTAGAGAAGACGGGGTTATCGAAGACATAGGACATAGAGAAGACATAGGACAGTTAGACATAGGGTTAAAGACAGAAGAAAAAAGGTTAGCGAAGACATAGGACTTAAGGTTAGAGAAGACATAGGGCATAGTTAAAGAAGAGATGGGGTTAAAGACATAGGACTTAGGGTTAGAGAAGACATAGCACAGTGCCCTTGTGGCCAGGAGGGTGACTTACAACTGACATACAGAACAGGAAGAAAGAGCTCCTAACTCATGGAAACCATACTAATTATATAAAAACATACAGTAATCATTAAACCATGTAGAACAGTAATCATTAAATCATTAATGAAGAACCAGCAGGAAACAATCCACTTCAAAAGATTCTTTAATCACAAATTGTGTGTGTGTGTGTAAAATAGTAAGACATTAAATGTGTGTACTAGATATTAATATTTGTTTTTTTATATTATATAATATCTTGTACACACATTTATTTTTATTTTTATTTTGTTTATTCAGATTTTATATCCCAGTGCATCCAGGTCCTGGTCCAGCAGCATCAGAGAAGACTCTCTGATCTTCTGAAGAAACCTCCTCAGATCCTCCTGACTAAACACCTGCAGACAGACAGGAGGTGAGACAGACAGGGGATCAGAGAGACAGGGAGTCGGAGAGATTAGGGATCAGACAGGAGGTAAAACAGACAGACAGGGGGATCAAACAGGTCAGACAGAAAGGGGGTCAGACAGACAGGAGGTCAGACAGACAGGGGATCAGACCTGGTACAGGTGATGCTGTTCAGAGGCCAGGACCTGGGCCAGCTGCAGGGCCTCCTGGTGTCTGGAAGAGGAGGCGAGGACGCTGAGCAGCAGGAAGGTGAGCCTCGGGAGGCACAGCGACCGCAGCAGCTCCATCTGGTGGCCGCGCTCACTCACTACATCCTGGAAAATTATAATTTTATATATATTATATATATATATATATATATATATATATATATATATATCCTGCAGCCTGAATATATACTCAAAGACCGGTACAGACAGACAGACAGGTACCTCTTGGGCGTCTATCATCCAGCCCCCGTTAACGAACAGCAGAACGTTATAGACTCTCTCCTTCACCTCGTCTCCTAAGAGACTTAGACGGCCCTGCCAAGCCTCACTCTGCTCCTATACATGAAATATACATTATTCCACATTATATACAGTATACAGGTACCAGGCCTCACACTCATATGAAATACACACTAATATACACATTATATACTAGATATACATAACACACTCCTATACACTAGAGTGTGTGTGTGTGTGTGTGTGTGTGTGTGTGTGTGTGTGTGTGTGTGTGTGTGTGTGTGTGTGTGTGTGTGTGTGTGTGTGTGTGTGTGTGTGTGTGTGTGTGTGTGTGTGTGTGTGTGTGTGTGTGTGTGTACCTGGTACTCCTTCTCTCTCATCTCATTTGCTACTCTCTCTGTAAATTTAGCCTCGGGGGCGGGGACAGGCTTCTGAGGGGCGGAGCTACTGTGGCTGAACCAATCATTGAAGGCCTCATGGGCTTCCTAAGATGGGAAATTAGAAAAAAAATTAAGACAGACCGGTATGCTGATCAGACAGACAGGTATGCTGATCAGACAGACAGGTATACCAATCAGGCAGACTGGTATGCTGATCAGACAGACACGTCAGACAGGTATGCTGATCAGACAGACAGGTATACCAATCTGGCAGACTGGTATGCTGATCAGACAGACAGGTATGCTGATCAGACAGACAGGTATGCTGACCAGATAAGCACGGATGCACAGGTGTTCCCGGATGGCGTTCTCGTCCTCGGCAGGAAGAGGCGTGTCCGGATTAAGCCCCTCCCATTGGCGGTAAATCTCCCTCATAGAATCCTCTGGAACCTTTGAGAACACTGCCTTAGCTGCTTCATGCTTTTGGAGGGCTGAAGACGGGTAGTCAGACAAACAGGTAGTTAGACATTTAGTCAGATAGGTAGTCAGACAGGTAGACAGACAGGTAGTCGATCGTGTAGATACCTAGGAACCTCCTCATGATGGCGTTCGACTGTTTCAGGGCCTCAGCGCGGTGGGCGGAGTCAAACAGCAGCCAATCAATCACATCAATTTTCTTCTGGTCGTCCTATCACAGCACACAACCGTCAGAGTATAAGTAGTAGTACTGGTATCCAGGGTGTGTGTAGTACTGTAGTAGTACCTGTGTAGTACTGGTATCAAGGGTGTGCGTATTACTGTAGTAGTACCTGTGTAGTACTGTATCTAGGGCGGGTATTGTACTGTAGTAGTACTGGTATCCAGGGTGTGTGTAGTACTGTAGCAGTACCTTTGTAGTATTGGTATCCAGGGTGTGTAGTACTGTAGCAGTACCTTTGTAGTATTGGTATCCAGGGAGTGTGTAGTACTGGTATCCAGGGTGTATGTAGTACTGTAGCAGTACCTTTGTAGTATTGGTATCCAGGGTGTGTGTAGTACTGTAGCAGTACCTTTGTAGTATTGGTATCCAGGGTGTGTGTAGTACTGTAGCAGTACCTTTGTAGTATTGGTATCCAGGGTGTGTGTAGTACTGTAGCAGTACCTTTGTAGTATTGGTATCCAGGGTGTGTGTAGTACTGTAGCAGTACCTTTGTAGTATTGGTATCCAGGGTGTGTGTAGTACTGTAGCAGTACCTTTGTAGTATTGGTATCCAGGGTGTGTGTGTGGTGGCTGAACTCTGGTGCATCTCTCTCTCTCACAGCCTTCACCACCAACTTTGTCACTGCAGCAACATCGAGTCCTACAATAACAACATTCAACAATAACATTACTGTAACATGTAGTCCTACAATAATAACATTACTGTAACATGTAGTCCTACAATAAAAACATTACTGTAACATCTAGTCCTACAATAACAACATTCAATAATAACATTACTGTAACATGTAGTCCTACAACAATAACATTACTGTAACATCTAGTCCTACAATAACATTCAATAATAACATTACTGTAACATGTAGTCCTACAATAATAACATTACTGTAACATCTAGTCCTACAATAACATTACTGTAACATGTAGTCCTACAATAACATTACTGTAACATGTAGTCCTACAATAACAACATTAATGTAACATGTAGTCCTACTATATTAACATTACTGTAACATCTAGTCCTACAATAATAACATTACTGTAATGTTATTATTGTAGGACTAGATATTAGTGTAACATCTAGTCCTACAATACTAACATTACAGTAATGTTATTATTGTAGGACTAGATATTAGTGTAACATCTAGTCCTACAATACTAACATTACTGTAACATGTAGTACAACAATAATAACGTTCAATAATAACATAATGTATGTGTGCTAGTTATATGGAGATACGGGTAATGGTACTGCTAATGTTGATGCTAATGTACTAGTGCGCTGGTTGTCCCACCAGCATCGGCGGCAAGCTGCAGAGCTCTGCGTTGGAGCTCCGTTTGGCTGATGCCCTCCAGGTAGTTAGCATAGCACTGCACCGCTAGCGTAGTCGGTAGCTGGCTAGCGTAGCTCGCTATCAACTCTGACTGCTGCTCCTCAACCAGCAGCGCAATGTAAGACTGCATTACAGCCACACACACCTCCTCCTGTGAACATATCAAATATATGTTTTATATATATATATATAGTTAGAAATATAATATACACTCCTGTAGATGAATGTATAAAATATATAGTTACATACATATTAGATGTATTTGTAATTATAATTGAGTGCAAATGTTGCAGTAAATTGCATGGTACTATATCATGTACAGTGGTTAAATAAGATGTAAAAACAGGTACTAGGTATAAAATAACTTGAATATAACTATTTAGCGATTTATATATATATATATATATATATATATATATATATATATATATATATATATATATATATATACACACATACACACATACATACATACATACATACACACACACACACATACATACACACACACACACATACATACATACATACATACATACATACATACATACATACATACATACATACATACATACACAGGTATACAGGTAGTAAGCAGGGATATGCAGTTATATCAACAAGATAAATATGTAGATGAATATATAAAATATAATAAATACTTACATATATAATACTAGTATTGATGAGGTATTGGTAACATATTGGTGTATTAAAATAGTAGTATAATAGTAAAATAGTATGTGTAGTAGTATAATAGTATAATGTGTAGTATAATAGAAGTATAATGTGAAGTACAATAGTAGTATGTGTAGTATAATAGTAGTACAATAGTATCATGTGTAGTATAATAGTAGTATGTGTAGTATAATAATAGTATGTGTAGTATAATGTGTAGTATTATAGTAGTATAATGTGTAGTATAATAGCAGTATGTGTAGTATAATATTATGTGTAGTATAATGTGTTGTATAACAATAGTATAATAGTATGTGTAGTATAATGTGCAGTAGTATAGTAGTATGTGTAGTTTAATGTGTAGTATAATTTACATTTACATTTACATTTAGGGCATTTGGCAGACGCTTTTATCCAAAGCGACTTACTTATAATAGTAGTATGTGTGGTTTAATGTGTAGTACAATAGCAGTATGTGTACCGGTAGTATAATGTGTTGTATACCAGTATGTATAGGTATAATAGTATAATAGTATCATGTACCTTGAGAGCCACCCCCAGGCTGTTATAAAACAGCACCAGGTGAGTCATGAAGCGCAGAAGGTGAGCGGGGAGGGGCTTAGAGCTGCTCAACCAATCACTGAACTCCTCCATCAGACCTGAGCACACAGGGAGCACGGCGACCCACACCGTGGTCACATGACGGATAACGTGAAGAAAAACATGACGTCGCACCGTGGTCACATGACCTCCATATCTATACATCTATATAGATAACATAATATTAACCGTCCAGATCTCCCAGGATGACGAGCCTCTGGATGACATGGTGATGTTCTCCGTGTTCCTCGAGGACCCTCTACAACACACAATAAATATACATTATATACAGTATATATTTAATAGATTAGATAAGCACAATATATACACATAAAAGATACATTATATACACACACACACACACCTTTGACTCTGTAGCTTGAAGCTCTAGAAACACCTTCTCCATACTCCAGCTAGAGGTAGAGTGGTAGACAGGTAGAGTGGTAGACAGGTAGAGTGGTAGACAGGTAGAGTGGTAGACAGGTAGAGTGTTGGACAGGTAGAGTGGTAGACAGGTAGAGAAGTAGACAGGTAGAGTGGTAGAGGTAGACAGGTAGAGTGGTAGACAGGTAGAGTGGTGGACAGGTAGAGTGGTAGACAGGTAGAGTGGTAGACAGGTAGAGTGGTAGACAGGTAGAGTGGTAGACAGGTAGAGTAGTAGAGTGGTAGACAGGTAGAGTGGTAGACCGGTAGAGCAGTAGACAGGTAGAGTGGTAGACAGGTAGAGTGGTAGACAGGTAGTGTTGGACAGGTAGTGTTGGACAGGTAGTGTTGGACAGGTAGAGTGGTAGACAGGTAGAGTGGTAGACAGGTAGAGGTAGACAGGTAGACAGGTAGAGTGGTAGACAGGTAGAGTGGTAGAGGTAGACAGGTAGACAGGTAGAGTGGTAGAGGTAGACAGGTAGAGTGGTAGACAGGTAGAGTGGTAGACAGGTAGAGTGGTAGACAGGTGGATTGTGGTTAAATAAATGTACTCGGCAGCCGTTTCAATGGAATGAGGCTATAGATCAATATGAAACTATCATGAGAGGAGTACCAGTGGTACCAGGCACTACCTTGGTACCACTGACCCGGTACTACCCTGGTACCACTGACAGGGAAGTACCACCGTACCAGGGTAGTACCGGGTCAGTGGTACCAGGGTAGTACCGGGTCAGTGGTACCAGGGTAGTACCGGGTCAGTGGTACCAGGGTAGTACCGGGTCAGTGGTACCAGGGTAGTACCCGTTTATTTTTAAAAAAGGTCAACAACAATGCCAAGGCTTTTGACTTCATCAATAGTTTCAATAAACCAGAACAGAGCAGAACCAGAACGGAACCAAACCAGAACCTTTTTAGTTGGACTGGTGGATCATCCACACAACTTAACAGTGAACACATAGCTGTAGTAGTGGCTGTAATAGTAATACTAGTATTAGTGGTAATAGTAATAGTTGTATTATTAGTAATACTACAATTAGTGGTAATTGTAATAGTAGTTATTATTAGTAATACTAGTATTAGTGGCAATAAAGCATTAGTAGTAATAATAATGCAAGTAGAAATAATAGTACAAGTAACAAAAGTATTAACAATAGTATTACTAGTAATAATAGTGTCAGTAGTACTTGGCCTCTGTGAATTCTCTGGGCAGCTGTTCTTCTTCCTGATTGGCCAGCCCTGATGAGGTCACTTCCTGTTCCACCAGAGAGTCCACCAGCACTCTGAAGTAGGCCCACACACAGTCCTCCCAGGAGACACACACCGACAGGAGCTACACACACATTACCACTGTTATTGATCATGTATAAATACTATATTTATATTGATCATATTGTATTATTGGTCATGTATGGATACTATATATTGATCATATTGTATTATTGATCATGGATACTTTATATATGAATCAGATTGTATTATTGATCATGTATATATATTGATCATATTGTATTATTGGTCATGTATAGAGACTATATGTATTGATCATATTGTATTATTGATCATGTTGTATTCGTGATCATATTGTATTATTGATCATGTTGTATAATTTATCATGTATAGATACTATAGTGACGATATTGTATTTTTGCAAATGTATAGATAGTAAATCGTGATCATATTGTATTATTGATCATGTTCATCTCACAGTCTTCAGGTTTCCACTCAGAGCAGCGTAGATGGCCCTCTCATATCGGTCAAACTGTTCCTGAACATTATGAACACATGAATACACTATTAACACATTAGAATGAATATTATGAACACCATTAAAACATGACATATTCTGTAATATATTAACCTCTTCAGAGAGAGACCAGCAGCAGAGCTTCCAGATCCTTCTGTTGGGATTCCCTTCAACAGGAGTCAACCGGCCCAAACCTACACACACACACACAAAGAGGTTACCTGTGGTCATGTTGGGGTCATGGTAACGGTTACCGAAGGTCATATTGGGGTCAGAGGTTACCTGAGGTCATGTTGGGGGTCATGGTAAAGGTTTCCTGAGGTCATGTTGGGGGTCATGGTAAAGATTACCCAAGGTCATGTTGGGGGTCATGGTAAAGGTTACCCAAGGTCAAATTGGGGGTCATGGTAAAGGTTACCCGAGGTCATGTTGGGGATCAGAGGTTACCCGAGGTCATGTTGTTGTCATGGTAGAGGTTACCTGAGGTCATGTTGGGGTCATGGTAGAGGTTACCTGAGGTCATGTTGGGGTCAGAGGTTACCCAAGGTCATGTTGTTGTCATGGTAGAGGTTACCTGAGGTCATGTTGGGGTCATGGTAGAGGTTACCCAAGGTTATGTTGGGGGTCAGAGGTTACCCTGGTCATGGTAGAGGTTACCTGAGGTCATGTTGGGGTCATGGTAGTGGTTACCTGAAGTCATGTAAGAGTCATGGTAGAGGTTACCCGAGGTCATGTTGGGGTCATGGTAGTGGTTACCTGAAGTCATGTTGGGGTCATGGTAGAGGTTACCTGAGGTCATGTTGGGGTCATGGTAGTGGTTACCTGAAGTCATGTTGGGGTCATGGTAGTGGTTACCTGAGGTCATGTTGGGGTCATGGTAGTGGTTACCTGAGGTCATGTTGGGGTCATGGTAGTGGTTACCTGAGGTCATGTTGGGGTCATGGTAGATGTTACCCGAGGTCATGTTGGGGTCATGGTAGAGGTTACCTGAGGTCATGTTGGGGTCATGGTAGTGGTTACCTGAGGTCATGTTGGGGTCATGGTAGTGGTTACCTGAGGTCATGTTGGGGGTCAGAGGTTACCCAAGGTCACTTTGTTGTCATGGTAGAGGTTACCTGAGGTCATGTTGGGGTCATGGTAGAGTTTCCAGCCCTCCAGAGTCGCTGCCCTCCAGGCCTGTCCACAGCGTTTACACAACCGCTGAGCCTACAGCCAAACACACACGCACACTCAGGTCAAGAGGATCACCTCTTATCTTATCAAGAGGTTCTCCTCTCTAAAGCAGCAGGTTCTCCTCTCTAAATCAGGAGGTACTCACCTCCTCCGTCATGCCAGCTCTAATCAGGGTAAAGAGGTTCTTCAGGAGTCTGGTGTCATCCTCTCGGTCCAGATTGGCCAGGGGTCGTTGTTGTCTCAGGGGAGCGTCCGGGTCCTACAGACCCAAACAAACGGCTTCAAGTTAGAGCAAAACACACAACGATGAACACTTCTACCAAGGCTCCAATGTCTGACGGTTCCTCCATGGTGTCTCACCAGCTCTGTGACCAGAGGGATGGAGACGCCCACAGGTCCAGACCTCCTCAGCTTCAGGGCATGGAGGGTGTTCTCCCTACACACAACACAGAGAGTTAGGGTCTGTAGGGTCTGTACCCTGACCACACAGAGGGTTAGGGTCGGTAGGGTCTGTACCCTGACCACACAGAGGGTGAGGGTCGGTAGGGTCTGTACCCTGACCACACAGAGGGTTAGGGTCTGTACCCTGACCACACAGAGGGTTAGGGTCTGAAGGGTCTGTACCCTGACCACACAGAGGGTTAGGGTCTCTTCCCTGACAACACAGAGTGTTAGGGTCTGTACCCAGACAACACAGAGAGTAGGTATACACAGGGTATTTTACTCACCAGCAGACATTCTTGGCATAGAACTCAATGTTATCGGAGAAATCTCCAATCTGGTCCTTGGCAATACTCTCCAACCAATCAACAACGAGCTAGAGAAAAACAACCAATCAACAATCAGCTAGACACAAAATAGGTCCAAATAGGTATTTTGAAACCGGTCTATATTTAGAACATCTAAAAAACAGGTCTATATTTGGAACAGATATATATATATATATAGAACAGGTCTATATTTAAAACATCTTAGAATCTGTCTATATTTGGAACAGATCTATATGTAGAACAGGTCTATATTTGGCGTGTGTGTAAGTGTGTAGTAGTGGGTAATAATTTGTAGTAGTGTGTTACCTGACTCTGTCTGATGACATCATCTCGTTGAAACAGATGTTCCACCACCACCTTCTCACTCTCACTGGCAACCTAAACACACACAGGTCACAGTCATAAATATTAACGTTTTAAATCAAGTTTAAACTATTAATGTTTTTAAAAAGTTGTAACTTACAGCCATGTCAACGTCATCTACAATTGCAGACTGAACTCTGTCCCTGTAACAAACCGAGAAAGACAGGTTAAAGAGACAGACAGGTAGAGACAGACAGGTAGAGAGAGACAGACAAATACCTGTATAATGATGTCATAAGCCTCCAGGTGGAGCTCTCCTGTTGGAGGATCCATCGGACCCCCGCAGTCCTGCTTGAAACCCCAGCTCTGAGAATCACCTTCTGGAGCACCTCCACCTACACACACCCAGAATTGATTATTAAATTATTTAGATTTTTCAATTGGCGTTATCACACACACACACACACACACACACACACACACACACACACACACACACACACACACACACACACACACACACACACACACACACACACACACACACACACACACACACACACACACACACACCACACACACACACACACACACACACACACACACACACACACACACACACACACACACACACACACACACACACACACACACACACACACACACACACACACACACACACCTTGTCCAGGCAGAGGTTGTGATAATCCTCCAGGAGGTCAAACACCCCAGAAGAAGAATGTTTTAGGAAGGAGGACAGGAAGTCACCAAGGAGACTGGAGGCAGCTGGAACACAGTAATACTACAATATTAACACAGTAATACTGTAGTATTTTACATAGAATTACTGTATTAATACTGTAGTTTTACCGTGTTAATGCTGTAGTATTTGACATAGTACTTTTACTGTTAAAAATGTACACAGTAATATTATATCAAATACTACAGTATTAACACCATAATACCATGTAAAATACTACAGTATCAACATAGCAATACAATAATAAAATACGTACGGAATAAGTAGATCATATTTTCCTTACCAGACTCGCCGGGGTCGTCCTCTTTGAGGAGGGCAGAGCTAACGTTGGTGATGTCATCAGTGAAACTGGTGTCAGCCAATCCCGACAAAGGTGAAGGGTACAGGCTGTTGGTCCAATCACTGTCGTCCAAGTTCTACACACACACACACACACACACACACACACACACACACACACACACCTTGTTTAGTGTGTGTATGTGTATGTGTATGTGTATGTGTATGTGTATGTGTATGTGTGTGTGTACTAACTCGTGTAAAACGCTGGCTTCTGCTTCCAGTTCCTAAAATAGCCGAAACATCCGGATTCAGCCTGGGAGTCACTGAGAGCGATAGGTAGAGAGACAGGCAGAGAGACAGACAGGCAAGTGGGACAGGAGCCATAAGAGACAGGCGGGTAGAGACATCACATTTTATCTTGTAATATAATATGTTGTTCAGTGGAATGCCCATTTAATTGACCAAATAATATGTAATATACTCTTCAAGAGGTGACCACTAACTGAAGAAAAAGCTTCAAACTGAGTGACCACTACCTGAAGAAGCTTCTAAAAAAGTAAACACTACCCGAAGAAGAAGCTTCAAACTAAGTGAACACTACCTGAAGAAGCTTCACACAAAGTGAACACTACCTGAAGAAGAAGCTTCAAACAGAGTGAACACTACCTGAAGAAGAAGCTTCAAACAGAGTGAACACTACCTGAAGAAGCTTTAGACAGAGTGAACACTACCCAAAGAAGCTTTAGACAGAGTGAACACTACCTGAAGAAGCTTAAGACAGAGTGACCACTACCTTAAGAAGAAGATTTAAACAATTTATCAATCTTGCCAATCACTTGCCATGATGCTAAACTCAAGTGATCCATCAGTCCAACTACGTGGTATGGACTAGCCTAACTAGGTGTAATGGACAAGTCCAACTAGGTGTAATGGATTAGTCAAACTAGGTATATCTTAACATGGGTCATACCAGCGTATCTCAAGAGTGAACCAGAACCAGGACCAGGAGTCCTCAGCATGGACCGGGCGGGGGTTACCATGGATACCCTGGGGCTTCCGTCGCTGGGAGACGGTACTGGGGTTGGTAGTCATGGTAACTAACAGAAGCTAACATCAGCTTTGTACACTCAGGACCTCTACGTTGTTAGTGAGGTCACTTCGGGTTATCCCTGAGGGACCTACATGTTAGTGAGGTCACCTCAGGTTAACCCTGAGAGACCTACATGTTAGTGAGGTCACCTCAGGTAACCTGAGAGACCTACATGTTAGTGAGGTCACCTCAGGTTAAACCTGAGGGATCTCCAGGTTAGTGAGGCCACTTTAGGTTAATTGAGGACTACAAGCAGGATGTGGGGTTAGTGATAAAGTGTTAGTGATAATACAAGGGTCCTTTATGAAAGACATTTTAGACAGAGCTTTCCCTGACGACTATCTGTAGGAAAGATAGATTATTATTATATAGATACTCAGCGGAAGGAGCCGTACACTTCCAGTAAGTGTGAACAAGACATTAGCTAGTTATAACTAGTTGTTATAGTCAACTAGTTGTTGACTGTTACCACTAGAGGATAACTAGTTAAAAGAAAACAAGTTAAAAGGATACCGAGCCTGGGGGTCAGCATCTTGCGGCGAGCGGCTCTGGTCACCGCTGTGTCCCGAAGAACCGGCGACATCAGCTCATCCTGCCTACACATAACAATAATAATAACATAAGTAATAACATAAGATATAAACACACACACACACACACACACACACACACACACACACACACACACACACCCCCCCCCCCCCCCAGCGGAATAGAAAAACAAACAAACACACACAAATCAAGTAATAACATAAGATATAAAACACACACACAAATCAAGCAATAACATAATATAAACACACACACACACACACATCAAGTAATAACATAAGATATAAAACACACACACACACACACACATCAAGTAATAACATAAGATATAAAACACACACACACACACAAATCAAGTAATAACATAATATATAAACACACACACACACATCACATCAAGTAATAACATAAGATATAAGATATAAAAGGTAAATAATGTGTGTATAATAACCAACGTGTATTTCCTACCACTCCATAGTAGCTTCGGTCACTCCCGCTCCACGAGGCGCGCAGCCAATCACCGATCAGAACCAACCGACCGCTACAAGACAACAGCTAGCCCTCCAGCTTACAGTACACAGACCGGAGGTCTGCTAGGGATGATCGATCACTTATACCGGGACCAGTCCCGTCTCGGTCGGTTACAGTAGAACTAACAGGAGGACTTACAGAAGGACTATTCAATTATTAATAGTCCTATTACTATTAAATGCTCCAGATGTCATCAACGTATTCGGCTGGTCTAGTAGCCAACTTCTTCTTCTGCATCGTTTTCTTCTTCTTCCTCTGTGGTTGGCGTGCCTTCATTAGATCAGTTCCCTGTTTGCGCCCCTGCTGCTGATACTGAGCACAGCACCATATCAAGTCAAGTCAAGTTTATTGTCACTTCACAGTTTACACAAGTATAAATCAGTGAGTGAAAATCTTATGTGCAATACCCGACGACAGACAGCAGTTATAAAAAATAAGATAAAATAAAAACAGAATAGAATAAAATATGTAAAAAAAGTACAAAACTGTATAAAGTTAAGATATATAAAGTAAAAATGCAATTTATAAAATGCAATATATCAGCACAGAAAAAGAGCAATATGTATATATAAATCAATGTAATAAAATATACATTGTTATATGCTATACGCCCTTGTTCAGCAGCCTGATGGCCTGACTGTGGAAGTCAAGTCAAGTCAAGTTTATTGTCACTTCACAGTTTACACAAGTATAAAGCAGTGATGTGAACATCTTATGTGCAATACCCGACGACAGACAGCAGTTATAAAATAAGATAAAAAATAGATAAAAATAGAATAAAAATAGAATAAAGCCTGATGGCCTGACTGTGGAAGCTATCTCTAAGCCTATTTGTGCGGCACTTGATACTGCGGTATCGCCTGACGGTAAAAGTGAGTACAGTTCGTGGCTGGGGTGGGCATTGTCTTTTATGATGCGTTTGGCCTTGGCCACGCATTGCTGGTTGTATATATCCAGGAGGGAGGGGAGCTCACCTCCAACGATACACTGGGCCGTCCGCACCACCTTTGAAGTGCTCAGCGCTTGAGTGCGGTGCAGTTCCCGTACCAGGCAGTGATACATCCTGTAAGAACACTCTCCATGGTGCCGGTATAGAATGTTCTCAGGATGCGGGGGCCCATGCTGAATTTCCTCAGACGCCTGAGGAAATACAAGCGTTGTTGGGCCCTTTTCACCACGTGTGTGGTGTGCGTGGATGTGAGGTCCTCGGAGATGTGCACACCGAGGAACTTGAAGCTGCTGGTCCTCTCTACTGCAACACTGTAGATGGAGATAGGGCCGTGCTCTCCTCTCTGCTTCCTGTAGTCCACGATCAGCTCCTTGGTCTTCTTGACGTTGAGGGCGAGGCTGTTCTCCTGGCACCACTGCTCCAGCAATCCAACCTCCTCCCTGTAGGCTGTCTCGTTGGTCGCCGGCAATCAGGCCCATCACTGTCGTGTCGTCAGCAAACTTGGCGATGACGTTGGAGCTGTGCATAGCCATAGTCGTGGGTGTAGAGGGAGTAGAGGAGAGGGCTCAGCACGCATCCCTGGGGGGCTCCCGTGTTGAGGGTCAGTGGCTCTGAGGTGGTGCTGCCCATCCTCACCACCTGGCGGCGGTCCGACAGGAGGTCCAGTATCCAGCTGCACGTGGATGGGGGCACGCCTAGACCTCTAAGCTTGGTGTCGAGCTTGGCAGGAACTATCGTGTTGAACGCTGAGCTGTAGTCCACAAACAGCATTCGCACATAACAGTTCTTTCCCTCCAGGTGGGAAAGGGCAGTGTGGAGGGCCATGGCAATTGCGCCATCCGTGGATCTGTTTTGACATGGGTCCAGTGTGGCAGGTAACACAGAGCAAATAAAGTCCTTGACCAACCTCTCGAAGCATTTGCTGACAATCGAGGTGAGGGCTACAGGTCTATAGTTGTTCAGGCAAGTTACCTTGGGTTGTTTAGGGACAGGCATGATGGTGGACATCTTGAAGACCGCGGGAACAACAGCCTGGGCCAGGGAGAGGTTGAAGATGTCTGCAAAGACTCCTGCCAACTGGTCTGCGCATGCTCTGAGGACGTGGCCCGGGATGTCGTCAATATTAGTACAGTATGAATTTCTACAATTTAACACTATATACACTATACTACGTAATATACTTGTATACATTGATATATATATGTCACATATATATATATATAACACAGGGTTACATATATATTCATTCATATTGTTGATATAACTGCATACCCCTGCTCACTACCTGTTGATACTTGGATACGTACCTGTAGATATATATACCTATAATTCTGCACATGTCTCAGAGAGAGAGAGAGAGAGAGAGAGAGAGAGAGAGAGAGAGAGAGAGAGAGAGAGGAGAGAGAGAGAGAGAGAGAGAGAGAGAGAGAGAGAGAGAGAGAGAGAGAGAGAGAGAGAGAGAGAGAGAGAGAGAGAGAGAGTTTTATGTGGAGTTGTTTGTTTTGTTTATTATCTAGTCGGGTGGTGTCGGTACTTGGCTCCTCCTCCTCCTCCTCCTCCTCCTCCCCCCCTCCCCCTCCCCGGCTCGTCGTCTCCTCCTCCCGGCTCCTCCACTCTGATCCCCGCCATGGTTTCTACTGTGAGCCGCCGTGTTGACCGGAGTACCGGGCCAGGACCCACCGGAGGACAGGGCCGATGAGACAGACAGCGGGCCGGGGAGACAGAGAGGAGGAGGAAGAGGAGGAGTGGATGTGAGGAAGAGGAGGAGTGGATGTGAGGAGGAGGAGGAGAAGGAGGAGGAGGAGCAGCAGCAGGAGGTGTTAGGAGTCTATTTGTGACCAGAGGAGAGGAGCGGCCGCCATGTTAACCAAGAAGCCGAGCGCCTCCTCGCTCCCTCCGACGGGTGAGCTCCTCTTGTCCACCCGCTGACGGCTCCATAAGACGATACTAAGATATACATATATGTATATACACTATACACTATAGAATACGAGTACAATATAAATATACTATGTATCGTAGAATACGAGAATCATTTCTATACTATGTATCATATTCTAGTATAATAATAATATACGATATAATAGGAGTATAATAATATACTCTATCGTATAATGGTATAATAATAATACACGATATATTTTCGAAAACGTGTATAATGTAGACAATAATACAGTACAATATAATACACTCAAGAGGTGTATTCTATTAATACTAGCTCTATATATAAACACTAGGCTTATGTTATAATACCCTATATATAGAGCTAGATGTTATAGTAGGTGTTTTGTGTATACTGTGTTATATATATAGATGTTATAGTGTATTTGTTGTATATACTGTCTTCTATCTATATATATATATATATATATATAGCTAGATGTGGAAGTGTTTAAGTTCTGCATTCTATATACTGTAGATCTAGATGTTATAGTATATATGTTGTTTATATACTGTCTTCTATATAGAGCTAGATGTTGTAGTATATATGTTGTTTATACTGTCTGTTCTATATAGATCTAGATGTTAAAGTATATACAGTATGTTGTATATACTGTCTTCTATATAGAGCTAGATGTTGTAGTATATATGTTGTTTATACTGTGTGTTCTATATAGATCTAGATGTTAAAGTATATACAGTATGTTGTATATACTGTCTTCTATATAGAGCTAGATGTTGTAGTATATATGTTGTTTATACTGTCTGTTCTATATAGATCTAGATGTTAAAGTATATACAGTATGTTGTATATACTGTCTTCTATATAGAGCTAGATGTTGTAGTATATATGTTGTTTATACTGTCTGTTCTATATAGATCTAGATGTTAAAGTATATACAGTATGTTGTATATACTGTCTTCTATATAGAGCAAGATGTTATAGAATTAGGAGTGCCTTCTTTATAGAGCTTGAAGGTGTAGAAGATGGATGTCATCCAATATATTGACATTATTAGTATTATGATACTAGTAGAACCTTGCTAGGCTAAGGAGTCTTCCTGTTAGCACCTGGCTATGCTATGGTAGGCTAGGCTAGGCTAGTTGTCAGTCCTGTTGAGCCGGTTTGACAACAGACTGCTTCAAAACACAACACGCCTCTTCTGGCTGATATAAACATTAGGGCTTAGTTAGGGTTCGTTTTAGTGTTAGGTAAGTCATGTTTAGTGTTATGGTCAGTTATGTTTAGTTAGTGTTAGTTTAGTTAGGGTTAGGCTGAGTGTTAGTGGTTAGTTATGTTTAGTTAGGGTTCGTGGTGGTTAGTTAGGGTTGTGGTTAGGGGTAAGTTATGTTAAGCTAGTGTTAGTAGTTTGTTACGGTTAGTGGTTAGTAATGTTTAGAAAGTGTTAGTAGTGAGTTATGTTTAGTTATGTCTAGTTAGTTATGTCTAGTACACCTTGTAAGTCGCTTTGGATAAAAGCGTCTGCCAAATGCCCTAAATGTAAATGTAAATGTAGTTAGGGTTAGTGTTATGGTTAGTAGTTGGTTATGTTAAGCTAGTGTTTGTGTAAGTAATTCGTTATGCTTAGTTAGGTTTAGTTAGGGTTAGTGGATCATTTCATTAGTGTTTAATTAGGGTTAGTGAGAGTCTGTCTAACGGCCTGTCTGTCTGTCAGGTAAAGGTGGTGAGACCGGTCATCTGCAGCGTGGAGGAACATCTAGTCAGACGGGATCCCCTCTCACCTTACCACCCCTCCCAATGGTTGGTTCACTCACTCACTCACTCACTCACTCACGCACTCACGCACTCACGCACTGTGTGTGTGTGTGTGTTGGGGGTGTGTGTGTGTGTCTCTCTCTCTCGCTCTCTACTTTTAGCCCTCTGCTGTCTAAACACATTCTGTCAGTTGAGTGTTGAAGCTCAGTCAACCGAAACAAGCTAACCAATCTGCTAGCTCTCTGTTAGCCACTGTGTGTGTGTGTGTGTGTGTGTGTGTGTGTGTGTGTGTGTGTGTGTGTGTGTGTGTGTGTGTGTGTGTGTGTGTGTGTGTGTGTGTGTGTGTGTGTGTGTGTGTGTGTGTGTGTGTGTGTGTGTGTGTGTGTGTGTGAGAGAGACAGGTGTAGGTTGAGCGGTAGGTCATGATGACTGACAGAAATATGATATGGACTATACTGCTTAATTAGGATACATACATATATCGGCCTACATACATACACACATATGTACAAACATACATACATTCATACATACATATATAGGCCTATATACATACACACGTGTATATATATATATATACACACACACATACATATACATATATATATATATATATATATATATATATATATATATACACATATATATATAAACAAAGGCCTACAAACATACACACATACAGCTCCCAGTGCTCATGGTATTCTAATGGTGAGCTCGCTCCCAGTGCTAACGTTATGCTAACGTATTTGCAGGGCGGGCCGAAGGAGCAGCTCTATGAGGAGAACAGCAACAAGCGACAGGTTCTGACATCACAACCCAATGGACTGGCTGCTCTCACATCCCGGCCCGACCGCCAATCATCCGCTGACCCCGCCCACGCCCGGCAGGGCAGCGGAGCAGCTGTCAAATCAGCCGACGGCAAGAGCAAGGCTCCGCCCCTCAGCCCTGAGCAGGCCATGAGGCAGTTCATGTCCAAACTGTCTGCCTTCGAACACCATGAGGTCTTCAGCTACCCAGAAGGTAGGTGAACGGGTGAAGGTGTGAGGGTGAAGGAGTGAGGATGAAGGAGTGAAGGGGTTAAGATGAAGGAGTGAGGATGAAGGGGTGAAGGGGTGAGGGTGAATAAGTGAAGGAGTTAGGGTAAGTGTGAAATGGTGACGGAGTGAGGGAGTGGGGGTGAAGAGGGGAAGGAGTGAATTCATGTCTGCATGTCTAATGTATTCTCACTCTATTATCTCTCCAGTGTATTTCATTGGTCCGGGTGCTAAGAAGCGTGCAGGTGTGGTGGGCGGGGCCAACAACGGTGGCTACGACGACGAACAGGGCTCCTACATCCACGTAGCACACGACCACGTAGCCTACCGCTACGAGGTGCTCAAGGTCATCGGGAAGGGCAGCTTCGGACAGGTACAACTACTAACTACTAGATACCACTGGTACTACAAGTACTACTACCACTATAATTAGTACAATTAGGTACCTAACTACTTGATACCACTACTAAGTACTACTAGTGTTGAGTTAGTGCCAACTAATTAGGTACCAGTACTGATTACTAGATACCAGTACTACATACTTCTGCCATTAGAATAAGTACTATTAGGTATCAGTACTAACTACTACTAACTACTAGATACTACTACCACTAGAGTTAGTACAAACAAGTAGGTACCAGTAACTACTATGAAGTACTAGATACCACTACTAAGTTATACTACCACTAGAATTAGTACTAACTATAATGTAACACTACTAACTACTAGATACCACTACTAAGTACTACTACCACTAGAGTTCCAACAATATAATACCAGTACTAACTACTAGATACCAGTACCAAGTACTACTACCACTAGAGTTAGTACTCACTATTAGGTACCAGTACTAACTACTACTAACTAATACCGACTAGTACCACTAAGACTAGAGTATCACTTTTATTATCTTACTTGTACTAATACTAATGGAGTATGACCTGACTAAAGTACAAGTACAGTATTATCATGAACATACTCTACTAGTATGAGTATTATCACGATTATACTAGTACTAATAGAGTATGACCTTACAAAAACAAGTACTAGTAGAGTATTACCTTACTAGTACTAGTACTAGTAGAGTATAAGACTAGTACTAACAGAGGATTCCTCTTACCTGTCTAGGTGGTTAAGGTGTTTGACCATAAGAACCACACCCACCTAGCGCTGAAGATGGTGCGGAACGAGAAGCGGTTCCACCGCCAGGCGGCTGAGGAGATCCGGATCCTGGAGCACCTCCTCAAGCAGGACCACGACTCCTCCATGAACGTCATTCACATGCTGGAGAACTTCACCTTCAGGAACCACATCTGTATGACCTTTGAGCTGCTGAGCATGAACCTGTATGAGCTCATCAAGAAAAACAAGTTCCAGGGCTTCAGCCTGCCGCTGGTCCGGAAGTTCGCTCATTCCATTCTGCAGTGTCTGGACTCGCTGCACAGGAACCACATCATCCACTGTGACCTGAAGCCGGAGAACATCTTATTGAAACAACAGGGACGTAGTGGCATCAAGGTAAACCAACGTTATCCATATCATATCATGATCAATATCATTATATCATGATCAATATCATGATATCATAATTAATATCATTATATCATAATCGGTATGATCAATATTATATCATGATTAAAATCATTATATCATAATTATTATCATTATATCATAATCAGTATGATCAATATTATATCATGATCAATATCATATCATGAACAATATCATATCATGATCAGTATCATATGATCAGTATCATATGTTCAATATCATTATATCATGATCAGTATCATATCATGATCAATATAATTATATCATGATCAGTATCATATGAACAATATCATTATATCATGATCAGTATCATATCATAATCAATATCATGATATCATGATCAGTATCATCAGTATCATATCATAATCAATATCATTAGATCATGATCAGTATCATATCATCAGTATCATATCATAATCAATATCATTAGATCATGATCAGTATCATATCAATATCATTAGATCATCACTAGCATGTGTTAGCATAGGTGTATTAGCGCATCATGAGCCCTTCTGTCCAGGTGATCATATGTATCATATTGCAGTAAAAACAAAGGATCAGTAACTTGATCAATAATGTCTTGTGTCCAGGTGATTGACTTCGGCTCAAGTTGTTATGAACACCAGAGGGTTTACACCTACATCCAGTCCAGGTTTTACCGAGCACCAGAGGTCATCCTGGGTAAGACGAGACACACACATCTAGTACTACTAGTATATGAACATACTAGTACCCGTACTAGCACCAGTACTGGTACTAGTACGTTCATATTGCACTAGTATTACATTACATTTCACTAGTACTAGTATATAAACATACCACTACCGGTACTATTATTGGTAGTACAAGCACTAGTACCAATACTGATATCTTCATACACTAGTACTGGTACTAGTATATGAACATACTAGTAATAGTATTGGTAGTACTGGTACTAGTACCAATACTAGTACTGCTATGTTCATGTACTAGTAAATGTCCTTGTGTGCAGGTTCCCGGTACAGGATGCCCATAGACATGTGGTCCCTGGGCTGCATCCTATTAAACTGTTCTAGTATTAGAAGTACTGGCACCATTACAACTAGTACTAGAACCAGTACTAGTATATGTTCCTATGTGCAGGTTCCCGGTATGGGATGCCCATAGACATGTGGTCCCTGGGCTGCATCCTAGCAGAGCTGCTGAGTGGCGCCCCCTTGCTGCCTGGGGAGGACGAGGCGGACCAGCTGGCCCTCACCATGGAGCTGCTGGGGATGCCCAGCAAGAAACTGCTGGAGGCCTCCAAGAGAGCCAAGAACTTTGTGTCGTCGAAGGGCTTCCCTCGGTACTGTGTGGTAAGCACGCTAGCCGACGGCTCGGCGGCGCTCAGTGCCGGCCGGTCCCGGAGGGGGAAGGCCCGCGGCCCGCCGGCCAGTAAGGACTGGAGCGCCGCCCTCCGGGGCTGTGAAGACCCTCTGTTCCTGGACTTCCTCAAACAGTGTCTGGAGTGGGAGCCGGCGGCCCGGATGACCCCCAGCCAGGCCCTCAGACACCCTTGGCTCCGCAGACGACTGCCCAAGCCCCCCGCCACCACCACCGCCTCCTCCTCCTCCTCCTCCAAGAGGAGCACAGAGAGCACCTCTCTCTCCAAGCTGGCCCCCCCTTCCTCCTCCTCCTCCTCCTCTAAGACCATAGCCCCCTCCTCCTCCACCATCTCCTCCTCCAAGACCAGGACTAACCTCGCGGTCATCACAGACGCTAACGGAAATATTCACCCCAGGACAGTGCTGCCCAAACTGGTCAGCTGAGAGAGAAGACCTGGAGCCGGAGTTTCAGGACTGGAGGTGTGTTTAAAGACCTGGAGCCGGAGCGTCAGGACTGGAGGTGTGTTTAAAGAACTGGAGCCGGAGCGTCAGGACTGGAGGTGTGTTTAAAGACCTGGAGCCGCAGTGTCAGGACTGGAGGTGTGTTTAAAGACCTGGCACCGTAGTGTCAGGACTGGAGGTGTGTTTAAAGACCTGGAGCCGCAGGGTCAGGACTGGAGGTGTGTTTAAAGACCTGGAGCCGGAGTTTCAGGACTGGAGGTGTGTTAAGCTTCTACCAGAATGGAACAACCGTTCAGGCTGCTAGCGTGGTTCGCCTGCTATATGGACACCACACTGCTGTGTAGCCCAGTGTAACACACACACACACACACACACACACACACACACACACACACACACACACACACACACACACACACACACACACACACACACACACACACACACACACACACACACACACACACACACACACACACACACACACACACACACACACACACACTACAACTACTACTACTAAAGCATACTTGGTGCTGATGAAGGGAACAATGTTTTTATGTATTCAGCAGCGCTACACAAACAATCTGAGATGAACTGGTGAAGCTAGCAGTTTAGTTTGAAGCTGCTGCTGCTGTTGTGCCTGTTAACCGACTGTTAGCCAGTTAAATAGGCAAGGGAATAGCCAACAAGTTGCTGCTGGTTAGTTATTTTTACTACCTATTTTTACTTTAACTGGTGGATAATTTACCTATAGCTGTTGGCTATAACATTTTAACTAGCTAACTAGCTAACTTAGCTATCGTCTAACAGTTAGACGTCGGCAGTGGAATTAGCCGAACATGTTTTAGCACAACACTGCCCTGCTTACCAAGCACAGGACACAGCCTACCGTAAGACCTCCTAGAGACAGGCTTACCTGTAGACTGTACCATCACAGGGTAGGACTGGTTGAACTATACCATCACCTGTAGGACTGTACCATCACCTGTAGACTACCATCACCGGGTATGACTGGTTGAACTAAACCATCACCTATAGGACTATACCATCACCGGGTATGACTAGTTTAACTATACCATCACCCGTATGACTGTATCATCACCTGGTAGGACTAGTTGAACTATACCATCACCTGTAGGACTGTACAATCACCTGTAGGGCTATACCATCACCTGGTTAGACTGTACATCACCTGGTAGGACTGTACCATCACCTGGTAGAACTGTACCATCACCTGGTAGAACTGGTTGGACTATACCATCACCTGGTAGAACTGGTTGGACTATACCATCAACTGGTAGAACTGGTTGGACTACACCATCATCTGGTTGGACTGGACCATCACCTGGTTGGACTGGACCATCACCTGGTAGGACTGTACCATCATCAACAACAAGAGGTGAATGCTCTGTGGTCACCAGTTAGCAGCCTTTTATTCAGGTCATCAGCCTGATTTGAAACCTCCCAAAGAAACCTCGGACTCTACGTTCACGACTAGCATGACGGATTATGTGGGAAATAAACCTGAAAGTATGAAAACATGTCTGCTAGCAGGAAGTAAAGGTTAAGGATGCCACGATGCCTATAAGATCTTACATTCCACAAGTGCTGTAGACAGACATATAATCATTAAGTTCATACAGAGCCAATCGTAGCTAAATCACATCATCCATTCACCCAGTCATGTATCACCATATAACACAGACATCTGGGCTATTTGGTTTTGCTGCCGTCAAACGGGTAACAGCATAAATGGTTAAAGACTACAGGTATAGACGGGTAATGATATGGACCGGTAAAGATATAGACTGGTAAAGGTGACAGACAGGTAAAGAGACAGACAGGTGAAAGTGACCGACAGGTAAAGGTGACAGCTACTCCTGTGTAATTAAGATGAAGATTATAAACAAGCCCTCAATCCTTCACATTGTTATTGTTACGTGTGTGTACGTGTGTGTGTATCTGTGTGTGCGTGCGTGCCTGTGTGTCTTTATAGAAGCAGCACCGTGAAAACAAGTCGCCATAAGTATGCCTAAAACACAGTTGTTATGACAACGGGGTGTGACCTCTGACCCCAGGCGATGACATCATGAATGCAGTTTATTAAAATATTGAAGTTTGGTTTAAGACCTTGTTTATTTGTTACCCTTTCACAACCACGTGTGTTAATCGTACATACCAACCAGTGAGCTTACAGTAGTGAGCTTACATTAGAAAATAATAAACTATGAATAATAAACAATGAATGACGATTTGCACCATAAAGATGATGAGGTTCTATTAATAATGTTCTGTTAAGAGAATGAGGTTTGAGTTTCAGGAAATGCATCCAAGCGATTGAGACAACTGCAATAGGGTTAGAAATATCACTGTTTCATCAAGAATATATGACTAAATCTGACAACACACACACACACACACTCTCAGTCACACACACAGTCTCACTTACTCAGTCACTCACACACCCTCACTCGCACGCAAAGTTTTTCTACAGATAATCTCTCGCTGGCCTCTAGAGGGAAGCAGACTCTATGCTTCAGTAGTTTAACTGTCTGTGAGTGAACAGAACAAGTTAAACAGCCAGTATAAACCAGATCAACAGAGCCAGTACCAGATCAACAGAGCCAGTATAAACCAGATCAACAGAGCCAGTGTAAACCAGATCAACGGAACCCATATAAACCACATCAACAAAGCCAGTATAAACCACATCAACAGAACCAGATTAACAGCCAGTGTAAGCCAAATCAACAGAGCCAGAATAAACCAGATCAACAGAGCCAGTATAAACCAGATCAACAAAGCCAGTGTAAACCAGATCAACATAACCAGATTAACAGAGCCAGTGTAAGCCAAATCAACAGAGCCAGAATAAACCAGATCAACAGAACCAGATTAACAGAGCCAGTGTAAGCCAGATCAACAGCCAGAATAAACCAGACCAACAGAGCCAGAATAAACCAGACCAACAGAGCCAGAATAAACCAGATAAACGGAATAAACCAGATCAACAGAGCCAGAATAAACCAGATAAACGGAATAAACCAGATCAACAGAGCCAGAATAAACCAGATAAACGGAATAAACCAGACCAACAGAGTCAGAATAAACCAGATAAACGGAATAAACCAGACCAACAGAGCCAGAATAAACCAGACCAACAGAGCCAGTATAAACCAGATAAACGGAATAAACCAGACCAACAGAGCCAGTATAAACCAGATAAACGGAATAAACCAGACCAACAGAGCCAGTATAAACCAGATAAACGGAATAAACCAGACCAACAGAGCCAGTATAAACCAGATAAACGGAATAAACCAGATCAACAGAGCCAGTATAAACCAGATCAACAGCCAGTGTAAACCAGATCAACGGAACCCATATAAACCAGTTCAACAGAGCCAGTATAAACCAGATCAACAGAAACAGATAAACAGAGCCAGTATAAACAAGATCAACAGAGCCAGTGTAAACCAGATCAACGGAACCCATATAAACCAGATCAACAGAGCCAGTATAAACCAGATCAACAGAGCCAGTATAAACCAGATCAACAGAGCCAGAGTAAACCAGATCAACATAACCAGATTAACAGAGCCAGTGTAAGCCAAATCAACAGAGCCAGAATAAACCAGATCAACAGAACCAGATTAACAGAGCCAGTGTAAGCCAGATCAACAGCCAGAATAAACCAGACCAACAGAGCCAGAATAAACCAGATAAACGGAATAAACCAGATCAACAGAGCCAGAATAAACCAGATAAACGGAATAAACCAGATCAACAGAGCCAGAATAAACCAGATAAACGGAATAAACCAGACCAACAGAGCCAGAATAAACCAGATAAACGGAATAAACCAGACCAACAGAGCCAGAATAAACCAGACCAACAGAGCCAGTATAAACCAGATAAACGGAATAAACCAGACCAACAGAGCCAGTATAAACCAGATAAACGGAATAAACCAGACCAACAGAGCCAGTATAAACCAGATAAACGGAATAAACCAGACCAACAGAGCCAGTATAAACCAGATAAACGGAATAAACCAGATCAACAGAGCCAGTATAAACCAGATCAACAGCCAGTGTAAACCAGATCAACAGAGCCAGTATAAACCAGATCAACAGAAACAGATAAACAGAGCCAGTATAAACAAGATCAACAGAGCCAGTGTAAACCAGATCAACGGAACCCATATAAACCAGATCAACAGAGCCAGTATAAACCAGATCAACAGAGCCAGTATAAACCAGATCAACAGAGCCAGTGTAAACCAGATCAACATAACCAGATTAACAGAGCCAGTGTAAGCCAAATCAACAGAGCCAGAATAAACCAGATCAACAGAACCAGATTAACAGAGCCAGTGTAAGCCAGATCAACAGCCAGAATAAACCAGACCAACAGAGCCAGAATAAACCAGACCAACAGAGCCAGAATAAACCAGATAAACGGAATAAACCAGATCAACAGAGCCAGAATAAACCAGATAAACGGAATAAACCAGATCAACAGAGCCAGAATAAACCAGATAAACGGAATAAACCAGACCAACAGAGCCAGAATAAACCAGATAAACGGAATAAACCAGACCAACAGAGCCAGAATAAACCAGACCAACAGAGCCAGTATAAACCAGATAAACGGAATAAACCAGACCAACAGAGCCAGTATAAACCAGATAAACGGAATAAACCAGACCAACAGAGCCAGTATAAACCAGATAAACGGAATAAACCAGATCAACAGAGCCAGTATAAACCAGATCAACAGCCAGTGTAAACCAGATCAACGGAACCCATATAAACCAGTTCAACAGAGCCAGTATAAACCAGATCAACAGAAACAGATAAACAGAGCCAGTATAAACAAGATCAACAGAGCCAGTGTAAACCAGATCAACGGAACCCATATAAACCAGATCAACAGAGCCAGTATAAACCAGATCAACAGAGCCAGTATAAACCAGATCAACAGAGCCAGAGTAAACCAGATCAACGTAACCCATATAAACCATATCAACAGAGCCAGTATAAACCAGATCAACATAACCAGATCATCAGAGCCAGTGTCAGCCAGATCAACAGAGCCAGTATATACCATATCAACAGAACCAGTGTATAGCAGATCAAAAGAGCTAATATAAACCAGATCAACAGATCCATTATAAACCAGATCAACAGAACCAGTGTATAGCAGATCAAAAGAGCTAATATAAACCAGATCAACAGATCCATTATAAACCAGATCAACAGAGCCATTGTAAAGCAGATCCAGGCTGACCTGGCTTAGTTGAAGTCCATGACTCATGTTCCTATAGCTGTAAACGACGTCACGACCTACTGGTCTGGATTACTGTGTGTTCCTGTCGGTTGTCCTACTTGCATGGTTCCATCTAGTGGTTCGCAACATACCGCTGAGTCAGAACAGAGGAGAGCATCAGTAAGCCTTCTTACATGCTTCTTACCATAACTTACCCCTACTGATCATAAGCAGCCCTAACTAACACTTACTTCCACAAACTAAATATAACTTACCCTAACTGATCATAAGCAGACCTAACTAACACTTACTTCCACAAACTAAATATAACTTACCCTTACTGATCAAAAGCAGACCTAACTAACACTAACCACCACAAACTAAACCTAACTGATCATAAGCAGCCCTAACTAACACTAACCACCACAAACTAAACCTAACCAACCCTTACTGATCATAAGTAGCCCTAATTTACACTAACTTCCACAAACTAAACCTAACTAACACTAACTTACCCTTTCTGATCATAACTAGCCCTAACTAACATTAACGTACCCTTACTGATCATAACTAACCCAAACTAAGACTAACTACCACAAACTAAACCTAACTAACACTACCCTTACTGATCATAACTATCCCTAACTAACATTTCCTACCACAAACTAAACTTCACTAACGCTAACCCTCACTGATCAAAACTAGCCCTTAATAAGACTAAATACCAAAAACTAAACCTAACTAACACTAACGTACCCTTACTGAGCATAACTAGCCGTAACTTACACTAACTATCACAAACTAAATCGAACTAATACTCACCAACCCTTACTGGCACTAACTAGCCCTATCCCACACCAACCCTTACTGATCATAACTAACCCGTACTAACACTCACTACCACAAACTAACACTAACTAATCCTTACCGACCATAAATAGCCCTAACTCACACTAACTAACCCTTACTGATTATAACTAGCCCATCCTAACACTAACTACCACAAACTAAACCTAACTCAAGTGTATTGTCACTTCACAGTTTACACAAGTATAAAGCAGTGAGTGAAAATCTTATGTGCAATACCCGACGACAGACAGCAGTTATAAAAATAAGATAAAATAGAATAAAAACAGAATAGAATAAAATAAGTTAAAAAATAAAAATAAAAATGCAATTTATAAAATGCAATATATCGGCACAGAAAAAGAGCAATATGTATATATAAATCAATGTAATAAAATATACATTGTTATATGCTATAGGTTAAATCAATGTAATAAAATATACATTATTATATGCTATAGGTTACCATGGCAACATGAGGAAACTGCAATTACGGAAGAAGGTGCGGCCTCATCACCAATCAGGACCAATCAGGACGAAGCAGGTCTCAGAAACTCCACATCCAATCTCTTTGTCAGGAGTTCCAGACAAAGATATAGAACATAGTCCTACCAGTGTTCCAGATATAGAACATAGTCCTACCAGTGTTCCAGATAAAGAACATAGTCCTACCAGTGTTCCAGACAAAGAACATAGTCCTACCAGTGTTCTAGATATAGAACATAGTCCTAGCAATGTGTTCCAGAGTATAGAACATAGTGCTACAAGTGTTCCAGAGTGTAGAACATTCAGCAACAGCAACATTCAACAGTCTATCTGTAGGACTAGTCTGTCTGACGTGTTGGAGCTCAGAAGCGATGAGAGGTCTGGGCAAGAGATGACCTCTGACATGGGGTCACTGTCTACTGAACATAAAAACAACCTGTTGGTAGGGTAAGACAGTACAGAGACGGGTCATTAAGGAGCAGGTAGGGGTTAGACGGTACAGAGACGGGTCATTAAGGAGCAGGTAGGGGTTAGACGGTACAGAGACGGGTCATTAAGGAGCAGGTAGGTTTTAGACGGTACAGAGACAGGTCATTAAGGAGCAGGTAGGGGTAAGACAGTACAGAGACAGGTCATTAAGGAGCAGGTAGGGGTTAGACAGTACAGAGACGGGTCATTAAGGAGCAGGTAGGGGTTAGACAGTACAGAGACGGGTCATTAAGGAGCAGGTAGGGGTTAGACAGTACAGAGACGGGTCATTAAGGAGCAGGTAGGGGTTAGACAGTACAGAGACGGGTCATTAAGGAGCAGGTAGGGGTTAGACAGTACAGAGACGGGTCATTAAGGAGCAGGTAGGGGTTAGACAGTACAGAGACGGGTCATTTAGGAGCAGGTAGGGGTTAGACAGTACAGAGACAGGTCATTAAGGAGCAGGTAGGGGTTAGACGGTACAGAGACAGGTCATTAAGGAGCAGGTAGGGGTTAGACAGTACAGAGACGGGTCATTTAGGAGCAGGTAGGGGTTAGACAGTACAGAGACAGGTCATTAAGGAGCAGGTAGGGGTTAGACGGTACAGAGACAGGTCATTAAGGAGCAGGTAGGGGTTAGACAGTACAGAGACGGGTCATTAAGGAGCAGGTAGGGATTAGACGGCACAGAGACAGGTCATTAAGGAGCAGGTAGGGGTTAGACGGTACAGAGACAGGTCATTAAGGAGCAGGTAGGGGTTAGACGGTACAGAGACGGGTCATTAAGGAGCAGGTAGGGGTTAGACGGTACAGAGACGGGTCATTTAGGAGCAGGTAGGGGTTAGACGGTACAGAGACGGGTCATTAAGGAGCAGGTAGGGGTTAGACGGTACAGAGACGGGTCATTTAGGAGCAGGTAGGGGTTAGACGGTACAGAGACGGGTCATTAAGGAGCAGGTAGGGGTTAGACGGTACAGAGACGGGTCATTTAGGAGCAGGTAGGGGTTAGACAGTACAGAGACGGGTCATTTAGGAGCAGGTAGAGGTTAGACAGTACAGAGACGGGTCATTAAGGAGCAGGTAGGGGTTAGACAGTACAGAGACGGGTCATTAAGGAGCAGGTAGGGGTTAGATAGTACAGAGACGGGTCATTAAGGAGCAGGTAGGGGTTAGATAGTACAGAGACGGGTCATTAAGGAGCAGGTAGGGGTTAGACAGTACAGAGACGGGTCATTAAGGAGCAGGTAGGGGTTAGAGGTCATTAAGGAGCAGGTAGGGGTCGCTGGTCTACGTGGTGCTGATTTAAAACCTTTTCAGACACGTTACAACTGCTGGTCCAGTTTGTTTTCACCAAACATGTCCGCTGAACAATCAATCAATCACAGGTGAATCAAACACACACACACACACACACACACACACACAGCAATCTGTACACCTGTACAGATTGCTGTGTGTGTGTGTGTGTGTGTGTGTGTGTGTGTGTGTGTGTGTGTGTGTGTGTGTGTGTGTGTTTGGAACTGTGGAACTCCATTGCTGTGGATTCCCCTGAAAAAGATATGACCTAGACAAACAGCACACACAAATACTATGTACTGTACGTGTGTGTGTGTGTGTGTGTGTGTGTGTGTGTGGTGATGTCATGTTAAACAGAACAAACAGGATGTTCACTTATACAATGATTCAGGTAAGAAAGGTCCCTTTATTTTGGAAGTTTAATAAAGGAAGTATTTTAATTTAGTTAAGTTTAGGTTTTTTTAGTAGTTCATCTATTTTCTATTCATCTGTACAACACACACACACACACACACAAACAAAAAAATACACACACACACAATTCATTTCCTTTCCTGTAATTAACAGTAAATAGAGCAAACAGAGAGTGTGTGTGTGTGTGTGTGTGTGTGTGTGCGTTCTATATTTTGGTGACGGGGGCGTTGACACGTGGTCTCTTCCTTTGTGTATAAAAAGAGCAGAGAGGTGAAGTTAGTGCAGTGAAAGGGTTAGTGAACTCCAGTGAAAGCATTACTCCAGTGAAAGGATTAGTGAACTCCAGTGAAAAGGTTAGTCCAGTGAAAGGATTAAAACTCCAGTGAAAGGATTAGTGAACTCCAGTGAAAGGGTTAGTCCAGTGAAAGGATTAGTGAACTCCAGTGAAAGGGTTAGTCCAGTGAAAGTGTTACTCCAGGAGAACATGCTGCTGTGTGTGTGTGTTGCGTGGCTGCTGTGGTTTTGTCAGCACTCTGCTGCCCGGCCAATGAGTGGTGTGCTTCAAAGCCATGACACGTACCTGGCTGCCCAGGACGTCTCTAAACAGGTATAGCTATATATATATATATATATATATATATATATTACATATTATATTGTAATATATTGGTCTATATATAACATATTATATTGTAATATATGTGTCTATATAATATTTGAGTTATATGTGTGTATATATTACATTTTATATTGTAATATATTGGTCTATATATTACATATTATATTGTAATTTATTGGTCTATATATTACATATTATATTGTAATATATTGGTCTATATATTACATATTATATTGTAATATATTGGTCTATATATTACATTTTATATTGCAATATATTGGTCTATATATTACATATTATATTGTAATTTATTGGTCTATATATTACATATTATATTGTCATTTATTGGTCTATATATTACATATTATATTGTAATATATTGGTCTATATATTACATTTTATATTGCAATATATTGGTCTATATATTACATATTATATTGTAATATATTGGTCTTTATATTACATTTTATATTGTAATATATTGGTCTATATATTACATATTATATTGTAATATATTGGTCTTTATATTACATATTATATTGTAATATATTGTTCTATATATTACATATTATATTTTTAGATATTGGTCTATATTACATATGATTGTTGTCATATATTGGTGTATATATCACATATTATTTAAGTCATATTATGGTGTATATGTTACATTTTATTTTAGTTATATATTGGTGTATATATGACATTTTGCTTTTGTCATATATTGGTGTATATATTACATATTATTTGAGTCATATTATCCTCATGTTTCAGGCCCAGGATGTGGAAGCTGCTAATGCTAATGCTAATGATTCCAGCATCAGACTGATCTCAGGCAAAGTCCAGGTGTCTCCAGACCATCACCTAGACCAGGTGAGTTACTGTCCCCCTAGGCTAGTTTCTAACGTGACTACTCACTGGTAACTTGGTTATTAAACGATGTGTTGTGTTGGTTAGAACCGTCAGATCTGCTGTCTCCATGCCAACATCCTGGACTACTATTTGCGCAACATCCTCAACAACCATAGTAGCAGTTTCCACCACAGGATGCCTCACCTGAAGACAGACCTGGCCCGAATCAGCCTGGACCTCAGCCACCACGGCTGTGTATGTTACCTGCCTGTCTCTTTACCTGTCCGTCCACCTTTGAATTGTTATATCTGTCTACCTGTCTGTCTACTTGTGTATTTACCTGTCTGTCCACCTGTGTATTTACTTGTCTGCAGAATGTCACTCATTACCATGACCACCACAATGCTGTTGAGTTCAGAGAGAAACTCATCAAGGTAATCACCTCATCCAATAACTAATCATTAACATGTCAATCAATAACCATCAATAACCGTATCAATACCCAACTAAATACAACATTCTCCCATTCCATTTTTTCAATTAATCCCAATATGTTTTGTCGTCTTTTTTGTTTTTGTTTATTGTTTTGTTGGTGTGTGTGTGTGTGTGTGTGTGTGTGTGTGTGTGTGTGTGTGTGTGTGTGTGTGTGTGTGTGTGTGTGTGTGTGTGTGTGTGTGTGTGTTAGATGCAGGGACATCGTGGGATAACTAAAGCGATTGGAGAGATTGATATTCTCTTCTCCTACCTGCAGGAGTACTGTGTCCAGAACTAGAACACATAGATAGTATCTACTGTGTCCAGAACTAGAACATTTATTATTCAACATATTGTTTTTTGTATTTCTGACCCTTTTTTTATGCATTTAATTATTTTTAGTTATTTATTATTTGTAGAGAACATTATTTGTAAAACTATAACCTAAAATTGTTATTTATTTATTGAACAAGTAAAATTTCTTCATATTCATAGGATATTGATATGTATTTATATAATATATATATTTGGTATTTAACACTGAATGTTTTTATAACATAAATGTTGCCATGGTGATTACAAATGATTGACAGTTGACTGTTATCTCCAAATAAATTATTTTGAATATTTAATTCTGTTTGATTTTTACAATGATGGGAGTTGTCCACAAACAGAGAGACAAAGGTCAAAGAGACAAAGAAACAGACAGACAGAGACAGACAGACAGACAGAGAGAGAGAGAGAGAGAGAGAGAGAGAGAGAGAGAGAGAGAGAGAGAGAGAGAGAGAGAGAGAGAGAGAGAGGTAGTTATGTACTTCCTGGTATGGGAGGAGTCAGGATCTACCTGGTGACGATATCACCAGGTGGACTTTCCCAGAGAAAATACTTCCTGCTAACTGCTAAATATAGTGACACTAAGAAATAGACTATAGAAATAGAGAAACTATTTTATAAAATATAAACATTTTATAAAATATCATGTAATTATAAAAGATTAAATACAGAATATATAGTTAGAACAGATAAAAAATGAAATATAATGGCACTAAAAATAGATTGAAATATACTAGAGAGGAGAGGAGAGGAAGGGGGAGAGAGAGAGAGAGAGAGAGAGAGAGAGAGAGAGAGAGAGAGAGAGAGAGAGAGAGAGAGAGAGAGAGAGAGAGAGAGAGAGAGAGAGAGAGATGAGATGAGATGAGAGGAGAGGAAAGGAGAGAGAGAGAGATGAGAGAGAGGAGAGGAGAGGAGAGAAAGAGAGAAAAGGAGAGAGAGGAGAGGAGGAGAGGAGGAGAAAGGAGAGAGAGAGAGATGAGAGAGAGGAGAGGAGAGGAGAGAAAGAGAGAAAAGGAGAGAGAGAAGAGGAGAGAGAGGAGAGGAGGAGAAAGAGGGGAGTGGAGGAGAGAGAGGAGAGGAGAGGAGAGAAAGAGAGAAAGAGAGAAAAGGAGAGAGAGGAGAGGAGAGGAGAGAGAGGAGAGGAGATAGAGAGAGGAGGAGAAAGAGGGGAGTGGAGGAGAGAGAGGAGAGGAGAGGAGAGGAGAGGAGAGGAGAGGAGAGGAGAGGAGAGGAGAGGAGAGGAGAGGAGAGGAGGAGAAAGAGGAGAGAGGAGAAGATGACCTGGTTAACAATTGTAACTTTCCGGGAACTTGCAAAGCAAAAACACACACAGCTCATATTTCCTGACAGTAATAAGTAATAATGAGGCCAGCGCCTCCTCTGAGGTGAGGCAATCTCCTCCTCTTCCTCTGAGGTGAGGCCAGTGCTTCCTCTGAGGTTAGACCAGCTCCTCCGCCTCCAGGTGAGTGTTTCTCTTAGTCATGACCTCATAGCCTAATCCACTTCCTCCCCACCTCCTCCTCCCTGACCTCCCCCACCCCTCCTCTCCTCCCCACCCCCTCTCCCTCCCCACCCCCTCCTCATCATCCTCTTCCTTCACCTCCTCTCCGCGCTGGAAGGTGTCGTTATTCAGGTATACAGCTGAGGCTTTGGGGAGGGGTCGACCATAGGCGGAGTTTGTGGGAGAGCAGGGGGGGCCCCCTCCCTAGTGGCCGAAATGTGTTGCTGCATCGAGTCTAAAATAGTCTAAAATAGTTCAATCCAAAGAGTTCTGGTATATATATATCTACAAATATTTTAATAGAAAAATAAAATGATTCTAGCACAACAATCTTAATTATATTATGTCAAACGTCAAATGTCAAACCTCGCGTATATGGAGTCGACGGCAGGTCAGGTAAACAGCGGTGACTTTGGTGGTGAAGTCATTCAGGTAAATAGCGGTGACTTTGGTGGTGACGTCACGCAGGAACAGCGGAGAGTCCAGCGGAAATTTGGCGCACGCTCGCGTTTCTATAGACGATGGAAGTTTTGAAAGATGAGAGGAGGAGAAGACAAGAGAGAAGAGGAGAGAGGAGGAGGAGAGGAAGAGAGGACGCCGTATATAAAAGGAGGTGTGAGAGGACTCGGCACAACAGGAGAGGAGAGAAGACGGTAGACTCGTGTGTTAAAGTGTTAAAGGAGGAGAAGAGGATAACTGGTGTGTTAAAGTGTTAAAGGAGGAGAAGAGGAGAACTGGTGTGTTAAAGTGTTAAAGGAGGAGAAGAGGAGAACTGGTGTGTTAAAGTGTTAAAGGAGGAGAAGAGGAGAACTGGTGTGTTAAAGTGTTAAAGGAGGAGAAGAGGAGAACTGGTGTGTTAAAGTGTTAAAGGAGGAGAAGAGGAGAAGACTCGTGTGTTAAAGTGTTAAAGGAGGAGAAGAAGACTCGTGTGTTGAAGTGTTAAAGGAGGAGGAGAAGAGGAGAACCGGTGTGTGAGAGGAGCGACAGGCAGTGATGCTGATGCTGTGCTCCCTGGCGGGGATGCTCATGGTGGCGACAGCCGCTCAGAGTCCCTCGTGCGGCCAAGACGTCCCCGCGGAGGTGCTGGGCGAACTGTGGATGAAGACCAAGGAGCTGATCAACTCCCTCCCGGTAATCGATGCCATCCCACCCCCATGATACATTAGGACATTAAAGTCATTGACAGTATACGGTCATTCACAACAGGCAAGAGTATACTACAACCAACGGTATATACACATATATAATAACATTACATTACATCATACATATAAAATAACATACTAAATAATACATGACATGACATCATACGTACACACTATGTATACTAACATAATATATAATACATTACATTACTTTATAATACATCATATATAATACATTGCATGTCAGAGCAGAACCAGAGCTCGTAAAGGTTCAATGAGTTGTCTCTCTAGATTTGACACAATAATAACAAACAGGAACCACAATGACAAACAGGGTGAAGCCAACAGACACACAGAGAGTGCTTAGTGCTAAGAGGAAGGATTAGGGCTTCCATATCCTCAAGATCTGTCAGTATAAATATGTATGACGCGTGCACACTGAACTTGTGCCTACTGAACTGCTCGGAGTGCTGTCACTATCACAACACTGTCATTAACGTGACAGTTTCAAACTTTTTTGCTAGACTTTCTGGACTCATTACGGTCACTGCACTGTACTGCACTGTATTCATGATGCTGCTGCACTACTGGCACTTTTAAATGCTTTTAAATGCTATTTGCACAATTCACCACATGTACATATCATCCACCAGTCACTTTATTGTTATTTTGATCATGTACAGTATAGTAGAGTGTTGTGTAGTATCAGTATAGAACATAGTATTGTAAAATACTAACAATTGTAACAATTGTAAAAGTCTTCAATCTTAAATAAATATTGATCAAGATCTATCAATATGAATATCTAATATTTATATAAAATATCTATAACAAAAGCTATCGATATTTTTCAATATCTATCAATGTTCATGAATAATGATCAAGATATCAATCATATATATCAATATAAATATCTATCATAAACATGAATGTCTAATTGATGTATACTTATACAAAATGAAAATACAAAATACAAAAATCAGTCTAATAGCAAT
>CM051022.1:5005357-5072857 GCA_027704905.1 Muraenolepis orangiensis | reverse complement strand
GCTGCACTTTGTCACCCATCCTGCTTGTGATATTCATGGGCAGGATTTCAATGCGTAGTCATGGAGGGGAGGGGTTGCAGTATGGTGAGCTCAGGATTGAATCGCTGTTATTTTGTCTTGACCAAACTATGGACCCGAACCCAAATGCACGACTAGAGACAAAAAGTATCAAAATAAAGAGTCTTTACTGATGAAATGCAAAGTACAACACAAAAAACACTTAGATGAGGGAAAAGCTTAAAGCCAAAATGCAAAAGACCAAATAACAAAACCTGACAATGACGTAGCATGACTTGAAAACCAAGTGCTGCTTCTCTGGCATAAAACAAGACGAACTGGCACAGATCAAAGGAAGACGCAGACTATTTAAACACAAGGGAACAGGGAACAGGTGGAAACAATCAGGTGCGGGGAAGACAATCACACAGGCGGGAAAATATGAGGGGGAAGTTACATTTCCAAAATGAAACAGGAAATCACGAAACACCACAAGTAGAGTCTATGATGAAGCTGGAGGGAACCCACGAGCGCTCCTCAGGACCATATCCCTCCCAGTCCACGAGAAACTCTTTACCTCGTCCACGGTTACGCACCGCCAGGAGTGAGTAAGCTGGACCGCCGTCAATCATTCGGGGGGGTGGAGGGGGTTTGGTTGCGGGAACCATCAAGCTCTCCTTAACAGGCTTTAACTTGCTCACATGGAAGGTGGGATGGACCTTCAGGGACCGGGGAAGGCGCAGGTGAACCGCGACAGGGATGATCACTTTGGAAACTGAGAATGGACCCACAAACCTGGGTGCCAGCTTCCGGGAGACGCCCTGGAGAGGTAAGTCCTGTGTAGAGAGCCAGACCTTCTCGCCTGGCCGATACGCTGGAGCTGGTCGGCGCCTCCGATCTGCCCAGATGCGATGGCAACGCCTTACCAGGGCGTGAGCGGACGGAACGGTGACCTCTTTCTCTGTCTCCAGGAACACAGGAGATTGGTAGCCGAAGACCCACTCGAAGGGAGTCCGGTGGCCGTGGTAGGAAGGGAGTTGTGGGCGTATTCCACCCAGGTCAAGTGACGGCTCCAGGATGATGGGTTCTGAGACACCAGGCAGCGAGGGCACGTCTCCAGCTCCTGATTCAGGCGCTCCGTCTATCCGTTAGACTCCGGATGATAACCGGAGAGACTGGCGGTGGCACCGATAAGGCTGCAGAACTCCTTTCAGAAACAAGTGATGAACTGGGGCACCCGGTCCGAAACAATGTCTCTTGGGAAACCATGAATAAGAAACACAATATTCATCATGACTTCTGCCGTCTCTTTAGCAGATGGCAATTTAGGCAAAGCAATGAAATGTGTCAATTTGAGAAATGGTCCACTACTATGAGAACAGTGGTTACCTTCAGAGACCGGGAGCCCCGTGACGAAGTCCAGAGAGATCTCAGCCGAAGGTCGACTGGGTACAGGGAGTGGCTGCAACAGCCCCATCCGTGCACTGGAGGAGGTTTTGTTTCTTGGACAGACGGGGCACGCCTCAACCTTCCTTGAAGCCAAGGAAAGACACAGAGTTGGCATTAAATTCACTTTTTTCGGTTTTAACATAGAGCTGGTTCTCCAGCAGGCACTGGAGAACCTGATATCAGGTGAAAAGATCAGAATATCGTCTAAATAGACAAACACAAACTGATTAAGAAATTCCATAAGAACATCATTAATCATGGCCTGGAAGACAGCAGGGGCGTTGGTCAGCCCAAACGGCATAACAAGGTACTCATAATGACCAGAAGGTGTATTGAATCCTGTTTTCCATTCATCTTCATCTCTGATGCGGACAAGATGATCTAGCTTAATGAAACTCTTGGCTTGTTGCAATTGCTCAAAAGCTCATTAAGGGTCCATAATCAATGCAGGGTCTAAGGGGGCCATCTTTTTTCCCTACGAAAAAAAATCATGCTCCTGCTGGGGAACTGAACTGAACTGTTGTATCGCCTAGCAGCGGGACATCAGGGAGTGTTGCGCCATGATTTTTACAGAGACGTGGCTGTCCTCCATGATTCAAAGCAGTGAAACCACCGGGATTCTCTTTGTTTCGAACCGACAGAACAGCTGAGTCTGCGGTGAAGAACAAAGGTGGGGGCGTATGCTGCTTGGTGAACAACAGCTGGTGTACGGACGTTCAGGTGCTTTCTCAACACTGCTCATCTAATCTGGAATTACTGACTATCAAGTGTCGCCCTTTTTACTTGCCGAGGGAAATCTCCGCTATTCTCATTTCGGCGGTTTACATCCAACCACAGACTGATGCGAACATTGCATTGGACAAACTTTACATTGAAGTGAGAAAACTTCATAATCGCTACCCCAAGGCAGTCCCCATTGTAGCAGGGGACTTTAACCACTGCAATTTAAAAAAGGTATTACCAAAATACTATCAACACATCTCATGTCCCATATAAACTTTTCCATCCCTGAGGCCCTAGACCCACTCCAGTTTGCATACAGACCAAACAGGTCTGTAGACGACGCCAACTCCCTGGCACTACACACGGCCCTGCATCACCTAGACAGGAGGGACACCTAGGTCAGACTGCTGTTCGTTGACTACAGCTCGGCGTTCAACACCATCATTCCCTCCAAGTTGGTTCTGAAACTGAGGGACCTAGGTCTGGGCACCCCTATCTGTAACTGGATTATGGACTTCAGCATCAGTACTACCAGGTTTAAGGATATTTTTTATCCACAGGCAGTGACCTACTGAACTGCTAGGAGTGCTGCCACTTTCACTTTCATAACATTGTCATGTTATAAATGTCACGAAATAAGTTCGATGGAACAGTCATAAGGTCGGTGTGGTGGAAGAACTAGCTACTATACTCTTGCTGAATAGTTCCCGAGGTCGTAGTAACAGCTTGGGACGGAGGTCAAGTATGTCTGTAATGGGACTGACAGAAGCAGAGTTAAAATCAGCAAGGACACAGATTTCCATTTTTTCATTTGGTGCCACACATTCACCCACACAGGACCCTCCCCACCCCATCACCCTCCCTGAACACCAAGCGATGTGAGGGTTATGCTGCTTAAGCCAGGGGAAACCTAGGATAATCGGGTGCTGAGTGAAACAGTTTAAATTACATTTGTTCGTGGTCATTAATACACACTTCCAGGCGATCAGTCTTGTGTTTCACTCTGAAAATAAGTGTGCCATCTAAGGCACTGGCTTCTAGAGGTTGGTATAGCAGTTCGGTTTGACTAATAAGGCACTAATAAGTCTTGAAGTTTGTCAGAGTCCGTAAACAAACGCATCAAACAAAGCCGGAGAATTCCATCCACTATCAGTGGCTAGTGTGCGAAAACGATGGCATAATCAGAGACAGAGTCCATACCTTGCTTGATATTGCTCAACCCACGTTCTGCCTCTCTGCCTGGTGCTGTTGGGTCAAAAATCATCCTCAAAGCCGCTTCAAACCGCTCGGCGATTCCCTAGCCCATTCTGCCGTAGCCCACGCTGCCGCTCGGCCGGTGAGATGGGAAACCATGGATTTTGTTGTGGGAAAGGCGGAGGACAGTTGTTCATAATGCAGACAACATTGAACAATAAATAAGCGGCATTGTCCGGACTCTCCCGAGAACTTCTCGGGCGGAGAGAGGAGAGGAGTCGAGGCGTGGACAACCGGGACCGGAGGTATTACAGCAGCCGGTCCCCGGACCCGGAGAGGAGTCGTCGTTCTTCAGGTGAATGAGGGTTTGATGAACCTGCAATGCCAGGTGACTCACTTGGGTAGTCATGGTGGATTTAAAATCGTCCTGGCTGTTTAGCAGCTCCTTCACTCCCTGTTGCAGGGATGACATCTATTCCTCCTGCTGCTTAAGGCGTCCGCCTTGGGAGCTAATGGAAGCGGTCAGTTGATCTCAGTCGGCTGGGTTCATGCCGGCCAGTTCGTTCTGTCACGACCGAACTATGGACCCAAACCCAAATGCACGACTGGAGACAAAAGTATCAAAATAAAGAGTCTTTACTGATGAAATGCAAAGTACAACACAACAACCACTCAGATGAGGGAAAAGCTTAAAGCTAAAACGCAAAAGACCAAATAACAAAACCTGACAATGGCGTAGCATGACTTGGAAACCATGTGCTAGTTCTCTTGCATGAAACAAGACGAACTGGCCCAGAACAAAGGAAGACGCAGACTATTTATACACCAGGTAACAGGGAACAGGTGGGAACAGTCAGGGGCGGGGCAGACAATCACACAGGCGGGAAAACATGAGGGGGAAGTTACATTTCCAAAATGAAACAGGAAATCACGAAACACTACAAACGCTTGCGTCATCAGTATGTGACCTTCAGCACTCATTGGATCGGTTTGCAGCAGAGTGTGTAATCTGAAGCCATGGTTCTCGGCAGGAAACCGGTGGATTGTCTACACATTTACATTTACATTTACATTTAGGGCATTTGGCAGACGCTTTTATCCAAAGCGACTTACAAGGTGTACATTAGTTGAAGCAGACAATAGCATAACACTGAGGTACGCAAACATAAAAATACAGCAGTTCACAAGTATTCATATTAACAAGATGAATAACACAATTTCGTACTGCTAGGTCACCTGCTTAAGTAGCTGTGATAAGAGATTGTCTACACCAAGTGGAGAGTGAGTCTTCCCCCCCAAGTGAAGGAGTTCATGTATCTCGAGGTCTTGTTTCCGAGTGAGGGGACGATGTGAGATTGCGTGAGATTGACCAGAGAATAGGTGCAGCTGTGGTATTAGAGTGGTATTGGGTGCCATTGTGGGGTCACTGTTGTGACCAAAAGAGAGCTGAGCCAGAAGGCAAAGCTCTCGATCTACCGGTCAGTCTTCGTTCCTACCCTCATCTATGGTCATGAACAATGGGTATTGACCGAAAGGACGAGATGGCGAATACAGGCAGCCAGAATGAGTTTCCTCAGGAGGGTGGCTGGTATCTCCCTGAGGGATAGGGTGAGAAGCTCAGTCACTCGTGAGAGACTCGGAGTAGAGCCGCTGCTCCTTTGCTTAGAAAGGAGCCAGTTGAGGTGGTTCGGGCATCTAGTACGGATGCTTCCTGGTCGCCTCCGGGGTTTTTCCAGGCACCTCCAGCTGGGAGGAGACCACAGGGCAGACCCACGGTACATGTGGGGTGTTCTCAACACCCCACATGTACCGTGGGTCCTGGAAACCCTTGGAGTCCCCTGCTGGTCGCGCTGCTCCGCGACCCAACCCGGATAAGCGGTAGACGATGGATGGACTATTACTATTACAAAGAATACTATTACTATTACTACACATACTATGAATGTAAATATTATGAATACTATTACTACGAATCCTATTACTATGAATACTATTACTTTTATTATGAATACTATTACTTTGAATACTTTTACTATTACTTTTACTATTACTTTTACTATTACTATGCCCCCTATTATGCCCCCCCCGGGGGGGGCAGTAGCCCCCCCCGTACTGAGCTACTGCTCAGTACGGGGCTACTGAGCTACTGCCCCCCCCGGGGGGGGCAGTAGCTCAGTAGATAAGGACTTGGCTTGGGAGCCACAAGGTCGCCGGTTCAAGACCCGGAAACACCAGGTTACTGCCTAAGTGCCCTTGAGCAAGGCACCCCCTACGCTGCTCCCCAGGCGCTGTACTAATGGCTGCCCACTGCTCCTAACACTAGGATGGGTCAAGATGCAGAGAAGTAATTTCCCTCGGGATAAAATAAGTAGTTAAAATTAAAATTTAAAAAAAAAAAAATTACTATGCATACAATACATACATAATCTTACAGCAAATACTATTTCTAAAAAGACTATTACTTACGTATACTAATACTATGACAACTATTACTATTAATATGAATATTAGTTATATTATATATTATTATTATATATTACTAGACTGTCTGTCTCTCTACATGTCTGTCTGTCTGTTTTCCTGTCGCCTCTCTATCTGCCTCTCTACCTGTCTGTCTGTCTCTCTTCCTGTCTGTCTGTCTCTCTACCTGTCTGGGGTCTGAAACCCCCTCAGGCTTCCTAGTAAGTGAGGTGGCAGGAAAACTGTTAGAGGAAACACACACACACACACACACACACACACACACACACACACACACACAAACATGCGCACACACACACACACACACACACTCACACCCACACACACTTTTTTAAAACAGCCAAAATACAGTGGAAAAAACTGTGTGGTATTATATACACAAAGGGTTAGGATTAAACACACATACACACATATATGTATATGTGTGTATGTGTGTGTATTTATGTATGTATATATACAGAATGTATACATATATATATATATATATATATATATATATACTGTATATATATATACATACATATGTATATATATATATACTGTATATATATATATACATACATATGTATATATATATATATAGTATATATATCAAATATATATATACATATATATAATATATAGAAATATATATATAATATATATAGTGAACATCAACAATATAAACAGTGTTAGTGTCCTCAGATGTTTCAACGTGTAGGTCTAAGTCGTGGAATACTGCACATTGAACACAAGCTAGGCTTACACTAACAGGCAATACATACACCCATGTGCGTGTGTGTGTGTGTGTGTGTGTGTGTGTGTGTGTGCGTATAATATAATATATATATATATATACATGTGTGGGTGTGTGGTTATATGTGTATGTGTGTGTGCGTATGTGTGTGTGTGTATACAGTATGTGTGTGTTGTGTATATCTACAGCATGTGTGTTTGTGTGTTGTGTATATCTACAGTATGCGTGTGTGTTGTGTATGTATATCTACAGTATTAGTGTGTGTGTATATACAGTATGTGTGTGTGTGTATGTGTGTATACAGTGTGTGAGCTTGTATGTGTGCATATAGTGTGTGTGTGTATATACAGCATGTGTGTGTGTGTGTGTGTATATACAGCATGTGTGTGTGTGTGTGTGTAGGTATGTGTGTGTGTGTAGGTATGTGTGTATACAGTAGGTGTGTGTGTATATACAGTATGTGTGTGTGTGTTTGTATGTGTGTGTGTGTGTGAGAGTGTGTGTTTATACAGTTTGTGTATGTGTGTGTATAATAATATGTGTGCGTATGTGTGTGTGTGTATACAGTATGTGTGTGTTGTGTATATATACAGTATGTGTGTGTGTGTGTGTGTATACAGTATGTGTGTGTTGTGTATATATACAGTATGTGTGTGTGTGTGTGTGTATACAGTATGTGTGTGTTGTGTATATATATATAGTGTGTGTGTGTGTGTAATATAATATATATATATATATATACATATGTGTGTGTGTGTGGTTATATGTGTATGTGTGTGTGCGTATGTGTGTGTGTGTGTGTATATACAGTATTTGTGTGTGTATGTGTGTATACAGTGTGTTTGAGTGTGTGTTTGTATGTGTGTGCATATAGTGCATATCGTGTGTGTGTGTGTGTGTGTGTGTGTGTGTGTGTGTGTGTGTGTGTGTGTGTGTGTGTGTGTGTACGTGTGTGTGTGTGTGTGTGTGTGTGTGTGTGTGTGTGTGTGTGTGTACTGTATATCTTAGAGATTTAGAGGAAATTGTCAACAAGCCACAGAACCCTCAGGTCTGGTCTGGGGGGGGGGGGGGAGATCTCTATAAAAGCCAGTTGAGACACCAGCTGCTTTCAGAGTCTGCAGGTTGAGAGGATGACGATGATGAAGATGATGAAGATGATGCTGGCTGTAGTTGTGGTCCTGATGCTGAGCTGCTCATCACTCGGCCGCTCCCACCCCGGGAACATCATCACAAAAGCCTGCCAAGAGGTCGAGAAATCACTAGTGAGGAAACATTCTCCTTCTCTCCTTTCCTCTCTCCTCCTCTGCTCTCTCCTTTCCTCTCTCCTCCTCTGCTCTCTCCTCTGCTCTTTCCTTTCCTCTCTCCCCTCTCTCCTCCTCTGTCCTGAAGTAGAAGTCTATGTGTGTGTGTGTGTGTGTGTGTGTGTGTGTGTGTGTGTGTGTGTGTGTGTGTGTACTCCTTGTCAGTCGCTTTGGATAAAAGTGTCTGCCTAAATGTAAATGTAAATGTAAATGTGTGTGTGTGTGTTTCAGGGCCTGAAGGCGGAAAACGACGGCAAAAAAATTACTTTCATCTTCGATCCTGTTCTCAAAATCATGTCATCTCTGAAGGTAAACACTATCATTATTATTAATAGTATTATTATTAATATTAATATTATTATTATCATCATCATTTATTTTCATTATTATCTGTGTGTGTGCAGGCGCAGCATGACAAGAAGTTTGTGATAAATGCTACCCTGGTAGTGTACCTGCGGATCATGTCCAGGTTCCTGGCTGGTCCTCAGGCTCCGGGTCACAGGGTCGGGGATGGTCCTCAGGCTCCGGGTCACAGGGTCCTGGCTGGTCCTCAGGCTCCGGGTCACAGGGTCCTGGCTGGTCCTCAGGATCCGGGTCACAGGGTCGGGGATGGTCCTCAGGCCCCGGGTCACAGGGTCCTGGATGGTCCTCAGCCCCCGGGTCACAGGGTCCTGGATGTTCCGGGTCACAGGGCTCTGGTTCAGCTGCAGGAACAACTGAGCCTCTTACAGAGAAAATGTTACAACAGCAACCAGGACAACCCACTGCAGACAGCCCTCGACCATCTAAACAACATACAGGTTTGTCTGTCTGTCTTTCTCTTTGTCTGTCTGTCTTTCTTTCTCTCTCTGTCTGCCTGTCTGTCTGTTGTTCTCTCTGTCTGTCTGTATGCCTGTCTTTCTCTCTCTTTCTGTCTTTCAATCTATCTGTCTGTCTCTAGGTCTGCTTCTCTGTCTGTCTGTCTGTCTGTCTGCCTGTCTTCCTCTCTGTCTGTCATTCTGGGTGTCTTTCTCTCTGTCTCTTTCTGTCTCTATCTCTGCCTGTCTGTCTGTCTGTCTGTCTTTCTCTCTGCCTGTCTGTCTGTCTGCCTGTCTCTCTGTCTATCTCTCTTTATCTCTGTCTGTCGCTCTGTCTGTCTGTCTCTCCGTCTGTCTGCCTGTCTGTCTGTCTGTCTGTCTGTATGTTTCAGTAGAGGATGTGTATCATATTAGTCTGTTCCTGTGCAGGTGGAAGACCCCCTGGTGCAGAAGCAGGCCCTAGCAGAGTTTCAGCAGGTGTACCACGCCGCCACCAGATCTGGGATGTGCAACCACACCTCACCTCACGCCCTGTCTGACCGTTGATGTGTTGTCTCAGTACAGTGCTTTTAGTTTAAATAAGGTGTTTATTTAATATTTAACTATATTTATTCATATCCTATTTAAAATATCCTATTTTAGTGATTTTGTGTAAATGCATGCAATGTAAATACAAATAACTATTTAAAGCTTTGTAATGTGTCATTTGATTGGTTGTGGTCATATTGTTTGTTTGTTTGTAGCCTTTATTTCAGATTCAGATTTCAGATTCAGATTACTTTATTAATCCCGGGGGAAATTAAGGTGCAACAGTTGACACAGGGGGAATAAATGCACACACAAAAATACTAATACCTAAGCTAAAAACGAAATAACAACAACTAACTAAATAAAACTAGTATAAACAAAAATATAGTTAAAATAATTCTAAATGAAATCTAAATGTATTGATAGATAAATTTACAGTATTATTACAGTAATACGTAGGTATATACAATACACAACAATACGTATAGTGCAAATTGGCAGTAATAATATATTAATAAATAACTCAGATGAATACTGAAAAGTGAAAAGTGAATTAGAATTTGAAATAGAATTTACAGTGCAAAGTTACAGTGAGATGATTTACAGTGCGTTGACCAAAAAATAATAATAATAAGTACGTTGGCCTCAGGTCACTGAGTCTCCACTGTCCCTCTCACGACCCGAGGTAGATGAGTTAAAGAGTCTGATGGCCACAGGAAGAAAGGACTTCCTGTGGCGTTCTGTGGTGCACCTGGGTGGAATGAGTCTGTTGCTAAAGGTGCTTCTATATGAGGTCAGGTATTTAACCAGGTGAAAGCCCCTTGAGATCAAAAGATCTCTTTTTCAAGGGTGACCTGCAGCACATTGGTTACACATGTAACATAACAACAACAGAACAACAATAAGGACGACATACAACATAAATTACAGGGTACAGTTTACAAACTCTATTTACAGTGACAGGTACCATGAGCATCAAACAGCATGTCACCCAGCCCAGTTTTAAAATGATGCAGGGGAACCAAAGTGCTCAGTTTTAAACATTTTTGCAGACTGTTCCAAGTTAGTGGAGCTGCACAACTAAAAGCTTTCTTCCCTAAGACAGTCCTAGCACTTGGCACATTTAATAAAACCACATCATGAGATCTCAGGCAATAAGTACTTTCAATTCGTCGAGAGATCAGAGAGCAGATATAAGAAGGTAGTTTACCCAGCATGGCTTTGTAGATGAACATGTACCAATGACTGAGCCTCCGTACAGTGAGTGAAGGAAGACCTGCCCTGGCATACAGGGTACAGTGATGAGTAAGTGCTTTACAGTTAGTAACAAATCTCAGAGCACTGAGATAGGCGGCATCTAACTTTTCCAGGTAATGGGCAGGTGCATTCATATAAATCCAATCACCATAGTCCAGCACAGGTAAAAAGGTCACAGTGACTAGCCTTTTCCTGGCTTCAAATGAGAAACAGGACTTGTTTCTAAAAAAGAAACCTAGCCTAACCCTCAGCTTTTTAAGCAGATGAATGACCTGAAGTTTAAAAGAGAGACAATCATCAAGCCAGATACCAAGGTGTTTATAACAGGTAACCACGGCGAGTACTTGTCCTTGCATGGTAACAATATCCAAAGCAGTCTCTGGAGTCTTTTTAGCTTTTGAAAAGAGCATTACCTTGGTTTTCTCAACATTTAAAAGAAGCTTAAGCTCAGCGAGCTGCATCTGAATAATGTTAAAAACAGCCTGTAATTTAACAACAGCCTCCTTAATGGAGGCTGTTGTTAAATTACAGGCTGCATATGTTGTCTTTGTTGTCATATACTGTATATATATATTCTGTATGTATATTGTGTATATAGAGACAGAGAGAGAGAGAGAGAGAGAGAGAGAGAGAGAGAGAGAGAGAGAGAGAGAGAGAGAGAGAGAGAGAGAGAGAGAGAGAGAGAGAGAGAGAGAGAGAGAGAGAGAGAGAGAGAGAGAGAGAGAGAGAGAGAGAGAGAGAGAGAGAGAGAGATATAGAGAGAGATAAAGGGAGAGATTGAGAGAGATAAACAGAGATAGCGGGAGAAAGAGAGAGATATTGATAGAGAGAAAGAGATAGAGATATAACGATAGAGAGCGGTAAAGATATAGAGAAAGATATATACCAGTATATATAGAGAGAGAGGGAGGAGAGGGTACTGAAAGAGAAAGTCTCCACCAACTGCAGTGTGGAATGTTCAAATTACTTCATGGAAATCCATCAAAATGATAAAGGCTACCCACAGACACATACAAATTGACATCGTCATATATTGTAGTCACAATAGTGTATTCTATTGTAAGATGACATCACAGAAATGTTGCAGTGATCACACACACACACACACACACACACACACACACACACACTTACCCACAAATGTTTGTGTGTGTGTGTACGTGTGTGTGTGTGTGTGTGTGTGTGTTGTGTGAAGGTTGATGATTTAAAGGAAACATTATACCACATTTTCACACCTCTCTCTCTCTCTCTCTCTCTCTCTCTCTCTCTCTCTCTCTCTCTCTCTCTCTCTCTCTCTCTCTCTCTCTCTCTCTCTCTCTCTCTCTCTCTCTCTCTCTCTCTCTCTCTCTCTCTCTCTCTCTCTCTCTCTCTCTCTCTCTCTCTCTCTCTCTCTCTCATATATATAGAGCTTATAACTCGGATGTCAGATCTATCTGAACTTTACACTGGACAGAGAGGCAGGCGTGGGGGCAGACAGGCAGAGAGACAGACAAGCAGGTAGAGAGACAGAACGACAGAAAGACAGAGAGACAAACAGAGGGACGGAGGCAGAGAGACAGGCAGGCAGAGAGACAGATAGACAAAGGCAGAGTGACAGACAGATAGTCTGTATTGTACCGCCAGGGAATCAAACCTGTGTCCTCCAGCGTTGGTGGTGGTGGGATGGTGGTTGTCATGGTGAGGCTGAGCTGTCTGTCTCTTTGCCTGTCTGTCTGCCTGTCTATCTGTCTGGCAGCACCTCACGTTCCTGACAAGATGAAGGAAACAATTAAGACCCTGTTACAAGGACAAGTAAGTACTGCAATACTACTATAGTACTTATATTATTACTTTTAAATAGTACTACTAATGCAGTATTATTATATAGTATAACTATAGTTGTACTATAATACGATATAGTACAGTATGTAATGGTACTGCAATACTACTACAGTACTATTACATAGTGTACTATATAGTACTACTACAGTAATATTATATATTATTTTAGATATATATATTATATATGTGTATCTAGTATATCATATATATGAGACACTACACATTCTATCATGCGATAAGACAGTACAGAGACGGGTCTTTAACGAGCAGGTAGGGGTTAGACGGTACAGAGACGGGTCATTAAGGAGCAGGTAGGGGTTAGACGGTACAGAGACGGGTCATTAAGGAGCAGGTAGGGGTTAGACGGTACAGAGACAGGTCATTAAGGAGCAGGTAGGGGTTAGACGGTACAGAGACGGGTCATTAAGGAGCAGGTAGGGGTTAGACGGTACAGAGACGGGTCATTAAGGAGCAGGTAGGGGTTAGACGGTACAGAGACGGGTCATTAAGGAGCAGGTAGGGGTTAGACGGTACAGAGGCGGGTCATTAAGGAGCAGGTAGGGGTTAGACGGTACAGAGGCGGGTCATTAAGGAGCAGGAAGGGGTTAGACGGTACAGAGGCGGGTCATTAAGGAGCAGGTAGGGGTTAGATAGTACAGAGACGGGTCATTAAGGAGCAGGTAGGGGTTAGACAGTACAGAGGCGGGTCATTAAGGAGCAGGTAGGGGTTAGACAGTACAGAGGCGGGTCATTTAGGAGCAGGTAGGGGTTAGATAGTACAGAGATGGGTCATTAAGAAGCAGGTAGGGGTTAGACAGTACAGAGACAGGTCATTAAGGAGCAGGTAGGGGTTAGACGGTACAGAGACGGGTCATTAGGAGCAGGTAGGGGTTAGACAGTACAGAGACAGGTCATTAAGGAGCAGGTAGGGGTCAGACAGTACAGAGACGGGTCATTAGGAGCAGGTAGGGGTTAGACAGTACAGAGACGGGTCATTAAAGAGCAGTCTGTCTGCAGGGTCTGTCTGACAGAGAGCGGATCACCGGGACTCCCGTCTTTTCCAGGGACCCACTGAACAAGATGGAGGTAAGATCTCTCTCTCTCTCTCTCTCTCTCTCTCTCTCTCTCTCTCTCTCTCTCTCTCTCTCTCTCTCTCTCTCTCTCTCTCTCTCTCTCTCTCTCTCTCTCTCTCTCTCTCTCTCTCTCTCTCTCTCTCTCTCTCTCTCTCTCTCTCTCTCTCTCTCTCTCTCTCTCTCTCTCTCTCTCGTCTCTCTCTCGAACCTACCAATAGTTAGTGAACTATGTGTTTGAATTATATTTAATAAAGGGCCATCTCTCTCTCTCTCTCTCTCTCTCTGTCTCTGTCTCTGTCTTACTCCCTGTCTACGTCTCTCTCTCTCTGTCTCTCTCTCAGGACGGAGACAAGAGGGTAGTTCTGGGAGCGGTCTTGGACGTTTATGACAAGCTGATTGGTCAGATGTTGAGTCAGCTGCCTCCCAGCAGCCTATCAGAGGAGGGGGCGGGGCTACGGTACTTGCACGGGGAGGTCCAACGGCTGATGAGACATAAGTACCAGAAACATCTGCTGGTCAGAACCGTACTGGACCAGCTGTCTCATATAGAGGTAATATATATACACTTACAAACATATATCATATCATATATCATTGATCATATATCATATCATATCATATATCACATCATATCATATATCATATATATCATATAATATATCAAATCATATATCGTATCATATATCATATATAATATATCATATATCATATATCAAATCATATATCATATCTCATATATCATATATAATATCATATATCAAATCATATATCATATCTTATATATCATATATCAAATCATATATCATATCTCATATATCATATATATCATATATAATATCATATATCAAATCATATATCATATATATAATATATCATATATTATATATCATATATCATATCTTATATCTCATATATCATATATCATATATCATATCTCATATCTCATACACTGTGTGTCTCCAGACTGAGAACTCTTCAGTGCAGAGCAAAGCCCTGTGGGAGCTCCCGTGGCTCTACGAAGCTGCAAGCTCATTGGCTGGGAGGGAGAGGAATAGGAGGAGACGGAGACAGGCCACGATGAGGAAGAGGACCTGAAGAGTTTCAGAACATGAGAAATGACATACTGGTACTTTTGATACAAGCCTGGAGATGTGTGTGTGTGTGGTCGTTCAGGTTCCAGTGTTTGAATACTTGTATACAGAATGATGACTTGTCTTCTTATTTTTCAGTTGGTTTATTTATATGAAATGTTATTCTATTTTTATATTTATAAACTATTTGACTACTCTATTTAATTATATTTAAATATTTATATGAAATGTGATTACTCTTGTAAAAGTATTTATATCAAATGTGATTGTTCAACTTAAAGTATTTTAGTATTTATAAACAATTGAATTACTCTAAAGTATTTTTATGTTCATATAAATGTGATTAAAATATGTATTTCTGTTATTTGAATTCAATGATATCAATGATGTTACCATCTGAGAATAATAATAATAATAATAATAATAGATTTAATGTCATATAGCGCTTTTCTGGACACCCAAGGTGCTTTAAAGACATGCACATACAGTAAAATCATATAGTTCTATGGATTAAAATGAGACAGATAAGATAGATAGAATAATAATAATTCAAATTAAATAAAAATAAAAAGGAGTATAATTGAAAATGTAAAGTCATGAGATGGATATTTAGCAGAGGAAAGCCAGTTTGAAGAGGTGGGTCTTTAGAGCGTGTTTGAAGGGTGGTAGGGTGGTTGTTTGAAGGATGGTAGGGTGGTTGTTTGAAGGATGGTAGGGTGGTTGTTTGAAGGATGGTAGGGTGGTTGTTTGAAGGATGGTAGGGTGGTTGTTTGAAGGAGGGTAGGGTGGTTGTTTGAAGGATGGTAGGGTGGTTGTTTGAAGGAGGGTAGGGTGGTTGTTTGAAGGAGGGTAGGGTGGTTGTTGTTGCTCTAATGTATACAGTTAGAACTGATAACTAAGAACTCTAATGTATACAGTTAGAACTAATAACTCTAATGTATACAGTTAGTACTAATAACTAATAACTCTAATGTATACAGTTATTACTAATAACTAAGAACTCTAATGTATATAGTTAGTACTGATAACCTGGTACTCTTGTCACGGTTACGGTGGTTGGCAGGGGCGTGGCCAAGCCGCGTGCGCTGGCGGCGCACACACACACCTGTCAACAATTGCCGTGGCTGATTACTAAACCTCACCTGGGGTATATAGACCCTGGCTGCCCGTTACCCCGGGGTTAGGTCGTACTTACTGTTACTTTGTACATTCTGGACGGAATCGCCACGCCGATGTCCCGGAAATCCAGATTCATTACCTGTCCCGCGTCACTCGCCTGTCTCGCGTCTATACGAGCTCCCCGGTCATTATAATTACCTGTCTGGTACCTGTCGCTACTCCGACCTCGTCCCTGACCACGCGCCTGTCTGGTACCGGTCGCTACTTCGACTTCCCGGTACCCAGACTCCTCTCCCGTCCCGGACTACTCACCGGTCTGGTACCTGCCGGTACTCCGCGGGTCGACCTCCGTCCCGGACCACGCGCCTGTCCGGTACCTGTCGCAACTCCGACCTCCCGGTATCCAGACCACGCGCCTGTCTCCTACCTGTCGGTACTCCGCTGATCGACTTCCTGGTTTGCAGACCCCTGGCCTGTCGATCACTCTTGTGTTTTGTGTGCTTTAAATAAAGCTTCACGTTGTCGCCTCCACTGTGTCTTGGTCTGCGTTCTGTGTCCCACCCAACTACCCCATACGTGACAACTCTAATGTATACAGTTATTACTAATAACTAAGTACTCTAATGTATACATTTAGTACTGATAATTAAGTACTAATGCCGTGTTTTTCAACCTTGTTTTGAGCGAAGTCACTTTTTTTTACATAAAATAAATCCTGCAGCCCACCACCAACCAAAAGTGTTCCATAATGACACATTTACAAGGACAATTAGTCGATGCTCACTTGTTAGTGAGAAACCTGGGCCTGTTCAGATGAACACATAGGGAGTTATATGTGATATATGATATGGATAGTTGGATGGACTGCCTTTTTTATATAAAGCGCTTTACAAGTCATGCCTCAGCGAAGCCGTCGGTGATGAGTGGGTGCATTCACCCATTCACCCATCCATACACCCATTGACCCACTGCCTGCGGAGTCAGCCATGCCAGGAGACAGCCAGCAACCTTCCGGATGCGAGGCCGCTGCTCTACCTACCTGAGCGACTGCCGCCTGCTAGCAGGAACTGAAGAAAGGCAGACACAAAGCTCTTCCTCAACAGCTCCGTCTCTGTTTTTGTTTTTTTATAGCAGGCACGCTTGAAAAGCTCAGCTCACCTACATGTGTTGTGGAAAATGGAAGCAATGTCGAAATATTAATTATAGTTAGCCAGAATGGAGAACTCCTTGATATCGGTCAACCAAAAACCACGGCCTTGCCTCAGTTCAGTTAGTTCCTCCTTCTCCTGCAAAGTCATATCCCTAACAATACAATGACAACTTATCAAGAGTTTTAAAATGTTAACCTATCATCTCACACAGTAAAGCAGTTTTGACATCTCCTTGTCATTTCTGAGTGAGTCAATGTCCGGCTAGGGGCATCCCTAGCAGTAACTAAATAAGAATTCGGTGAAATTGTATAATTTCCCACTGCACACTTGATCTCTGTACGGTGGTTGAACATCACTGCTGTAATGTATACAGTTAATACTTATAACTAAGAATTATTATGTATACATTTAGAAGTAATAACTAAGTTATTTATTAGTATATAAGTATAGTGTGTGTGTGTGTGGAGGACAAGGTGCTGCAGGAGAAAGCGATGGCTGAATTCCAGATGTTAAACGTTACATCAGAGGCTTCCGACAAGATGACATGAACTAATAATAGTAATGTAACTTAATATCTAGGTAATGTAACTTAATATCTCGGTAATGTAACTAATCTAGTTAATGTTACTAATATCTGCCATAGAAGGGCCATTATTCCTGGTATGAGATGAGCAGATGATTTACGAGAAGCCACGCCCTTTTACCGTGAACAAATCCCACCCACAAAAACCCCACCAAGTGTGTGTGTGTGTGTGTACGTGCGTGCGTGTGTGTGTACGTGCGTGTGTGTGTGTGTGTGTGTGTGTGTGTGTGTGTGTGTGTGTGTGTGTGTGACTGTGCTGTCTGGGGAAACCTGAGAGTTGTAAGTCATCATTTCCACACGCACCCACACACCGATGTAAATGAGATGTGTGGGGGTGTGTGGAAGTTCTTTGAAACCAAATGTATTTCCTGTTGAAGAGGAAGTGAACTGCTAATTTCTCACCACTCAGGAGAACGTTCAAAAAATGCGAACACAAAATGTAAAAAAAAAAATTGTTTTAAATCAATTACTTTTGTCATTGACATAGGACTTCTTGTGTTGACATAAGACTTCTAGTATTGATATAGGGCTTCTAGTATTGACAGTATTTCTAGTGTTGACATAGGACATCTAGTATTCATATAGAACTTCTAGTATTGACAGTATTTCTAGTGTTGACATAGGACTTCTAGTGTTGACATAGGACTTCTAGTATTCATATAGGACTTCTAGTGTTGACATAGGACTTCTACTATTGACATAGGACTTCTAGTATTGATAAAGAGCTTCTGGTATTGACATAGGACTTCTAGTGTTGACATAGGACTTCTACTATTGACATAGGACTTCTACTATTGATAAAGGACTTCTACTATTGAGAAATACATGTATACAATGCATATTCATTAAATGATCTTACCATTTGTTGTAGCATTTCATTTTCATAGTTTTCATATTTTACAGTACAACCATTTTGTATTTGCCATATGTTCTTTGCTTATCTTAAATGCCAATTAAAACACTGCATGAGATAACTATTTTCTCATTTGTTTTAATAAGAAACAAAGATTATTATGAGAAGACGGGTGGTGTCAAAAGTATAACGTTTCATAGTTCAGATTATTGATCACACGCTGCAGTTGGCAACCATCAGAAGTGCGTGAGTTAACAAAGTGTGTAACTTATTGAATAACATCACAGAACACGTAACATACTGTTACACCCTCTATTGTTACCGCCATTTAGTGTTACATTGTAGTATCACTACTGATCTCTAGTGTTACATTGTAGTATCACTACTGCCTTCTAGTGTTACATTGTAGTATCACTACTGATCTCTAGTGTTACATTGTAGTATCATTACTGATCTCTAGTGTTACATTGTAGTATCACTACTGCCTTCTAGTGTTACATTGTAGTATCACTACTGCCCTCTAGTGTAACATTTTTGTATAAATACAGCCTTCTAGTGTAACATTGTAGTATCAATACAGCCTTCTAGTGTTACATTGTAGTATCACTACTGCCCTCTAGTGTAACATTGTAGTATCAATACAGCCTTCTAGTGTTACATTGTAGTATCAATACAGCCTTCTAGTGTTACATTGTAGTATCAATACAGCCTTCTAGTGTTACATTGTAGTATCACTACTGCCTTCTAGTGTTACATAGTAGTATCACTAAATCCGGAGGATTTGAATCCTCTTTAGTGGTCACATAAATGTACACACAGTGACAATAGTTTCTCTGCATTCAAGTAGTGGGCTGCTATTGTATATACAGCTGCCCGGGGAGCAGTGTAGGGGTCTGGTGCCTTGCTCAAGGGCACCCCGGCAGGGCCAAGGTGTTTCGGGGACTTGAACCGGTTCCCTGCCACTACTTCTCTCTAGTGTTACATTGTAGTATCACCACTTCTCTCTAGTGTCACATTGTAGTATCACCACTTCCCTCTAGTGTCACATTGTAGTATCACCACTTCCCTCTAGTGTCACATTGTAGTATCACCACTTCCCTCTAGTGTCACATTGTAGTATCACCACTTCTCTCTAGTGTCACATTGTAGTATCACCACTTCTCTCTAGTGTCACATTGTAGTATCACCACTTCTCTCGTGTCACATTGTAGTATCACCACTTCTCTCTAGTGTCACATTGTAGTATCACCACTTCCCTCTAGTGTCACATTGTAGTATCACTACTGCCCTCTAGTGTTACATTGTAGGATCACTACTGCCCAATATACATATTCAATATGTATATTCACAGCACACACACACACATTTTCAATCTCTTTGGGTTGCAACATCAGACTCATCCATACAAGTTCGATTTTTAATTTGGGTTAGTGGATCCTTCACCGTACAGAGAAATCTGTAACGGATCTTATGGGTCTAAGAGGAAAACTTGTTTTGCATGTTTAATAAGGAATAATACGGAACGTAATAAGGTATAATAATGTGCTATGATAAGGAATATGAGGTATGATACAGAATATGTATTAAGGTATAATAATGTGGTATAATATAGAATATGAGATAGATTATGTGGTATAATATGGAATATGAGGTATAATAATTTGCTATATGGACATAATATATAGATCACATATCCCACAGGACAAGAAAGCATTGAGGAGATCTGTAGGACCAGATGTCAGAAAAAGGCCATGTCCATCATAAAGGACTGCAACCACCCTGGGCTCCATCTCTTCTCCCCCCTCCCGTCCGGTCGCCGCTTCCGCAGCATCCGACCAAGTACCAGGTTGAAGGATGGTTTTTATCCACAGGCAGTTGAGGCTATTGAACTGCTAGGAGTGCTGCCACTATCATAACATTGTCATCCATATTACATCATACTTTTGCTAGACTTTATGGACTCATTTCAGTTACTGAATTGTTCTGCACTGTATTTATGATGCTGCTGCACTACAGGCACTTTTAAATGCTTTTTGCACAATTCAACACATGTACATATCATCCATCAGTTACTTTATTGTTATTTTTATAATAGTGTTTTAGAAATTCACACTGCGGGAGGTAATGAGGACTAAGCATTCCATTGTACTTGTTGCATATGGCAAATACAAATTTCGAACCTATGACTAAATAACATTTCATTGGCTAGCCTTCAGAACAGGAACAAAGGGACAGAATCAGGCAGAAATGGACCTCTTTATTAGAGATAAACAAGAACACTCCCGATCACAGCAGAGCTAACACAGCTAACTGGAGCTAACACAGCCAACCAGTGTAGAGACAGGGTACATCAGTCTGTCAGTCTTTGAGCATGTGGTCTGCTCTAAAGGTTTAGTCTGTCTCGGGTCTGGTCTAGTGTCTGAACTAGTCTAGGAGTGTGGTCTGTCTCTGGTCTGGTCTAGGGGTGTGGTCTGTCTCTGGTCTAGTCTGTCTCCAGTCTGTCCTTGGTCAGGGCTAGTCTCCGGTCTGGTAAAGTCTGTCTCTTGTCTGGTATGTCCTTGGTCTGGTAAAGTCTGTCCCTGGTCTGGTCTAGTCTAGTCTAGTCAGTCCCTGATCCAGTCTAGTCTAGTCTCTGGTGGTCTACCGTTGGCTGTGGCCTGGTCAGTGATAGGAGTAGAAGAACCGACAGTCTTCTCAACTCGAAGGTTCCTGTCAACCGGTTTGACGGCAGCCCGTTAAAAAGAGCAAGCCCTTCTCCTATTGGCTGCCAGATCGCAGGCGAGCCTTAACCATTAGTGAGTTTGATCGCATGCCAACCGCCAGTCACTCCACCGGCCAATCAGGTCAAGGTACCTGCAGAACTCTCTGGAATTAGAAAAAAACAAACCCCAAAATAAAAGAACATCAGCCAATGGGCCGGCATTCTTAAAAAAAAATGGGAGGAGCTTCCACGCTTTGATTTCCTGTTCCTGTTTGTCCATGCGGAACTCCTCCAGCTGCAGTGCATCATGGGAAACCGGCGCTAGTAGAGGGTAAGAACGTGTGTCTGTGTGTGTCTGGTGGTGTGTGTGTGTGTCTGGTGGTGTGTCTGGTGGTGTGTGTGTGTTGGGAGCTGTAGCTTCTTAGCTAGTGTCCATGGACTCCATGTTGGCGGAGGTGGAGTCCCTCTGGATGGAGTCAAAGATGGCGGCCAGCTCCTGGTTGGAGGAGATCTGAGACTGGAACTCAGCCATGAGAGGAGACTTCTCGGCCTCGGGGATGGACAGTAGGGCCACCACCGCTCGCATAGCAGAGCGCTTCAGCTCATCCTGCTTCTCAAACTCCTGCTTCACCGAGTTGGCCTTCACCTGCACACACACACACATGAGTGAGTGAGTGAGCAAATAAGTGAGTGACCGAGTGAGTGAGTGAGTGACTGAGTGAGTGACCGAGTGACCGAGTGAGTAAATAAGTGAGCGAGTGAGTGAGTAAGTGACCAAGTGAGTGACCGAGTGAGTGAGCGAGCGAGCGAGTGACCGAGTGAGTGACCGAGTGAGTACCTTGGTAGTGCAGGTGGCCCTGAGAGGTTCTACCAGTCGGTCCAGTCTCTGGAGGACAGCACTGGGACACAGACAGGACAGTCTGGCCAACATCAGGAAGGTGAGCATCTGAGGACCAAGACATCAGACACCGACAGAGAGACATAAAGAGAGACAGACAGGCAACCAGGCAGACCGGTAGGCAGACAGACAGACAGAGATAGACCAACATAAGGTTATGTACAGTATTCTATATACAGTATTATATAAAGAACGTTGACCCGTTATATACAGTATAATACATATAATATAATATATATATTGTGTACCTTGAGGCTGTTATTCTATAATATTACTTGTATATATATATATATATATATATATATATATATATATATATATATATATATATATATATTTTTATTTTTTATTTTAAATGTATATAAAGTACCTTGATGTCGTAGTGGTCCTTCAGCCCGTCCTCTACGTGGTTCAGGAAGGTGAAGATGTCCAGCCGGTCCAGACAGCTGTCCAACAAGGTGTACATGCACTCAAACGCCGCCTTCCTCAGGTCCAGACCGTCATCCACCGTGTGTTTGAAGGGACCCATCTCCACCTGACACACACACACACAATAAGACCATCTGATTGGGCCTTTGGCCCTCCCCTCTGATTGGGCCTTTGGCCCTCCCCTCTGATTAAGTCTCTGGCCCTCCCTCCGAATTGGCCTCTGGGCCTCCCCTCTGACTGAGCCTCTGGGCCTCCTCTGATTGGGCCTCACCTCTCTGATGAGCTCCTTTCTGACCCGGGTCTCATTGTACAGGTGTGGTAGAATTGTATCCAGCAGCTCCCGGATCAGACTGGGCTTATTATGGGCTGCAGAGTTGAACGTTACCAAGGCAACGCGACGCACGTTCAGGTCCGGGTCCTCCAGGGTCTTCAGGAAGTCACCTGACGGAGGTCAGCCAATAACAGAGGATCACACACCGTGTGTGTCCAAAGTGTGTGTCCAAAGTGTGTGTGTGTATGCATTACCTATAGAGTTCTTCAGCAGGGGGTCTATGGGCTGCGGCTGGTCAGAGATGGTGAATTTAACAGCTGTTACTACAGAGCTCCTGGCATAGGAGGAACCTGTGACACACACACACACACACACACACACACACACACACACACACACACACACACACACACACACACACACACACACACACACACACACACACACACACACACACACACACACACACACACACACACACACACACACACACACACACACACACACACACACACACACACACACACACACACACACACACACACACACACGTTAAAACGGCATTGAAAACAAAATCTATAGTAGATCAGGTCCTAGGTCTATAGTAGATCAGGTCCTAGGTCTATAGTAGATCTGGTCCTCGGTCTATAGTAGATCCGGTCCTAGGTCTATAGTAGATCAGGTCCTAGGTCTATAGTAGATCAGGTCCTAGGTCTATAGTAGATCAGGTCCTAGGTCTATAGTAGATCAGGTACCTGACAGCAGGTAGTTCTTCAGGCGGGGCAGGAGGGTCTGGGGGTCGATGAGGGTCAGTTTCCCGAGACATTCAGCGACTACGTTCCGGGTTCCTTCCTCCTGACACTCGCAGTGTTTGAGGAGCAGAGTCCAGATGGACTCAACGTAGGGCTTTAGACCTGACACTGAGGAGGAGCCTACACACACACACACACACACACACACTTTACCTATTATCTCCTTAAATGTAGAGATAGTTGAACTAATCTCTTTAAGACAAAATAGTTTTAATTTAAGGGATGAGTTTACCTATTATCTCCTTAAGGGAGTGCAGCAACAGATATTGCCGTTTGGGTTGTGATGAAATCTCTTGCAGGACAAAAGGAAGATATTCTGGAAGGTTCCCCACAGCGATGCTGCCCAACGCATAAGATGCTGCAGACTTAACCTGGAGAGACAGACAGGGAGACCGATGGCCAGACACAGACAGACAGGATTAGTTCTGTAAAGACAGGCATGATGACAGAGGATGACAGTCAGCCTACCTCTTCACTGGTGGAGGAGAAGGCATCTAGGATGACCGTCTTGAGCTCTGGTTGGCTGCTGAGGTCCACATGGTGTCCCACCTCGCCCAATGAGAGAAGAGCTAGTAGCCTGATTGAGTCAGTGGAGCGACTGTTCTTCACATCCTGTTAAGACCAACACGGACAGACGAGTGGGTGGTCAGACAGACGGAAACACAACCAGGCAGGCGGTCAAACAGACGTGTGGTCAGACAGACCGGTCATCAGACATTAAGGTGGTCAGACAGACGGGAACACAGACAGACAGGCGGGTACCTGGATGAACTGGCCCACCACGGCGGGTCCCTCCCTGGGGCAGGCGGTTGTCAGAGCGGCGACACACTTAGCGATGGAGCAGTAGGCCTGCTTGTGGCCCAGTGCTGAGCTCTGGGCATAGACTGGACCAGTCAGCATCCGCAACACATCCATGTAGCCCAGCCCCACCGTCTCAGTTGTCACCAGGGCCTGGAACAGCAAGAGTCAAACCTGATTAGAGTCTGGTTGAAGCAGCCTCACCTGGCCCCAGTCAGACTGATTAGAGGCTAGTTGAAGCAGCCTCACCTGGCCCCCAGTCAGACTGATTAGAGTCTGATTGAAGCAGCCTCAAAATCTTGTGTCTTTGTGTTGTTTTATTATTACTTTGAATCGGCTTGGAAGGAGTAGAAGGAAATTGATAGACTGGAATGACGTTAGACAGACAGACCTTGTAGAAGTCCAGCATGGCAGCTAGCGCTCCTCCTTGCAGCAAAGGAGACCTGACGAGGACAATCAGCTGGCTGAGGATGGCCCCTCCTGCACTCAGCTGGCCCAGGGACGAGGGGTGGGTGTGGGCCAGCGTGGACAGGAAGCTGAGGGCCATCTGGCTCACGTGCATGTCACTCTCTGAAATGAGGGGAGGGAGCTCTGCCAGCACCGCGTCCACCATGGCTGGAGTCACCGCAGCACTGTGCGGACAGAACACACAGCACCTGGTCAGCACCTGGTCCACACCTGGTCAGCACCTGGTCCACACCTAGTCAAGACCTGGTCCACACCTAGTCAAGACCTAGTCAACACCTGGTACACACCTAGTACACACCTGGTACACACCTAGTCCACACCTGGTACACACCTAGTCAACACAACTACACCTGTATAGTTGACCTGTGTAGTTGACCTGTGTAGTTGACCTGTGTAGTTGACCTGTGTAGTTGACATGTGTAGTTGACCTGTGTAGTTGACCTGTGTAGTTGACCTGTATAGTTGACATGTATAGTTAACCTGTGTAGTTAACAGTACCTGTAGTTGCGGAGCAGGATGTCCAGGGCGGCCAGGGTGCAGAGCTTCAGAGCTCTCTGGTTCTTGCGGAGGAAGGACGCCAGGATGGGGACGGCGTCGGTGAGGACCGACCGGAGATCAATGCTCAGCCTGGAGCCAGCGATCAGCGTCAGGGCTGGGACCACACATCAGAGCTTACCACACAAATAGAGCTTACCGGGCAATAGAGCTTACCGAGCAATAGAGCTTACGGCGCAATAGAGCTTACCACCCCGATAGAGCTTACCACGCCGATAGAGCTTACCACCCCGATAGAGTTTACAACGACAAACACTTTTCTCTTTCTCTCACCCTTCACGGTGGTCAGCCTGGTGATCTCGTTCTTCAGACGTTCCAGGAAGATGAGCAAGGTTCCAGGCAGCTCATTGGGCAGGTGGTCGCCTAGACAACAGAGACAGACTTAAGACACTACCCAGCGATTTGCACGCAGCTAGCTCCTTGCTAGCATCTACAACCTTTAAAAGAACATCTAGTTTATTTCTACACCCTTTACTAAAACATTTAGCTTATATCTACACCCTATATTAGAACATTTAGGTTATATCTAAACCCGTTCTTAGAACAGCTAGCTTATATCTACACCCTATATTAGAACATTTACGTTCTATCTAAACCCTTTATTAGAATATTTTGTAACGTTAACCGTGTGTTCCGTTACCTAGGTTACAGATGATCTGCCCCATACAGGAAATGGCGCGTTCTTTAACTTCCTGGTCAATGTCGGCAGCTTTTAGGCGTTTGATGGTACAGTTGAAAACGTCGTCGATGTAGGGGGAGGGGTCAAAGCTGTCCGGGCTCCCCGCTGGGCCCTCCAGAGGTCTGATGACCTAGTAAAATAAGAAAAACACCAATAGGAAAACATCAGGTCTGAACCAGCAGAACCAGTGAATGAGGTGAAAAGCAACACTTGTCAACGTCTCACCTTGACCAGCTGCTGCGTGACCAGCAGGGCCTCGGACGTGATCTTATAGAAGGGGTCTCCCACGCAGGCCACCAGGGGCGGCACCAAGGCGGAGACATGCGGGTGGAAGGCGGAGGCGGGGTGGTTACACAGCACCACGTAGAGACAGGCCAGGGCATCGATCTTCAGGTTGGAGCTGCTGGACTTATCGTTCAGAGAGAAGATGATACCTGGACACATAGGGCAGACACCTCAGATCACCATATAGGGCAGACACACTTCAAATTACCATATAGGGCATAGACACACCACACCTCACCATACCATACAGCATAGGAAGACCTCACCTCACCAAATGGGGCACAGACACACCTCACCTTATAGGGCACAGACACACCTCACCTTATAGGGCACAGACACACCTCACATCACTGTGTAGATCACAGACACACCTCACATCACCGTGTAGATCACAGACACACCTCACATCACCATACAGCTCACACACACCTCACATCACCATATAGATCACAGACACACCTCACATCACCATACAGCTCACACACACCTCACATCACCATATAGATCACAGACACACCTCACATCACCATATAGATCACAGACACACCTCACATCACCATATAGATCACAGACACACCTCACATCACCATATAGATCACAGACACACCTCACATCACCATATAGATCACAGACACACCTCACATCACCATATAGATCACAGACACACCTCACATCACCATACAGATCACAGACACACCTCACATCACCATATAGATCACAGACCTCACATTACCAACATGACCATACATCAGGTGTATCTACTTCCTGGGCTGGGTTAGGGTTCCATATACAGTACCAGTCAAAAGTGAAAACTATGAAAGAACACTTATGGAATTATGTAGTAAACAAAAAAGTGTTAAACAAATCAGAATATGTTTTATATTTTAGATTCTTTAAAGTAGCCCCCTTTTGCTTTGATGACAGCTTTGGACACTCTAGGGCATTCTCCCAATCAGCTTCATGAGGTTGTCTCCTGGAATGGTTTTCCAACATTCTTGAAGGACATTCCCAGAGGTGCTGAGCACTTGTTGGCTGCTTTTCCATCGCTCTGCGGTCCAACTCATCCCAAAGCATCTCAATTGGGTTTAAGCCGGGTGATTGTGGAGGCCAGGTCATCTGACGCAGCACTCCATCACTTTCCTCCTTTGTCAAATAGCCCTTATATAGCCTGGAGGTGTGTTTGGGGTCATAGTCTTGTTGAAAAACAAATAATGGTCCCAGTAAGCGCAAACCGGATGGGATGGCATGCGCTCTACAATGCTGTGGTAGCCATGCTGGTTCAGTGTGCCTTGAATTAAGAACACATCCCCAACATTGTCACCAAAACATCACCACTCCTCCACCTTCTCTGGGACTCAAAGACACAGCGGTCGGAACCAAATATCTCAAATTTGGACTCATCAGACGAAAGTTCAGATTTCCACGAGTCTAATGTCCATTCCTTGTGTTTCTTGGCCCAAGCAATTCTCTTCTTGTGGTTGTTCATCCTCAGTAGTGGCGTCTTTGCACCAATTTGACCATTCATTTGGCCTGATTCTCCTCATCCATGTATCTGGGCTCTAATCTGAGGTAACTCTAATGAACTTATCCTCTGCAGCAGCAGAGGTAATCTTGGTCCTACTTTCCTGGGGCGGTCCTCATGAGAGCCAAGTACATCATAGCTTTGGTGGTTTTTGGGACTGCACTTTGAAGGATACATTCAAAGCTCTTGACATTTTTCAGATAGACTGACCTTCATGTCTTAAAGTAATGATGGACTGTCGTTTCTCTTTACTGAGTCGAGTTGTTCTTGCCATAATATGGATAACAACAGTAGTCAAGTAGGGCTATCCACTGTGTACTAACCCCTACCTCTGCACAACACAACTGATGGTCTCAAACGCATTAAGAAGGATAGTAATTCCACAAATTGACTCCAGACACAAGCCTGACCTGTTGATTCAAAACCATTCCAGGAGACAACCTCATGAAGCTGATTGGGAGAATGCCCTAGAGTGTCCAAAGCTGTCATCAAAGCAAAAGGGGGCTACTTTAAAGAATCTAAAACATATTCTGGTTTGTTTAACACTTTTTGGTTTACTACATAATTCCATGTGTTCTTTCATAGTTTTGATGTCTTCAGTATAAATCTACAATGTAACATTTTTTTTTATTTATAAATAAACACATTGAATGAGAAGGTGTGTCCACACTTTTGACTGGTACTGTACATCAGGTGTATCTAGTACTACAACCTGGTATTACATGTGTATATTACCTGGTATTATAAGTGTACATTACAGATGTATATCATAGGTATACCGTACCTGGTATTACAGGTGTAGGTTACCTGGTATGAGGACAGGTATGTCCCCATTCCCTGGTATTACAGGTGTGGGAATGGGAATAGGGAGTAAGCATTCCTATGTACTTGTTACAAATGGCCAATAAAATATCTTGTACGTTACCTGGTATGAGGACAGGTATGTGTTGGGTCACATTACCTGGTATTACAGGTGTAGGTTACCTGGTATGATGTTATGTCTTTGTTGAACGCACAATTGTAAGTCGCTTTGGACAAAAGTGTCTGCTAAATGACTAATGTATGGAACAGGTATTTGTTGGGTCACATTACCTGGTATTACAGGTGTAGGTTACCTGGTATGAGGACGGGTATGTGTGCGGTCAGGGCTCCAGGTAGCACCGTCACCAGCTCCGTCAGCATGTTAAAACAACACTGTCTGGTCTTCACACTCTTCTCCTTCAGCTGGCGGTGGAGCGCTTTTACTATCATAGGAACCTGAACACACACACACACACACACAGGTCAGTCAGTCTGAACCTACACCTGTATAGAACAGCTTTTACTATCATCAGTATATAGTAATATAGTATATATTTACAGTATATATACTATATATATTATGTTTGGCCTGGTACAGCCCTATAGTGTATATTTATAGTAGAGGTGGGACGATCGATCGGCTTCCGATCATTATCGGCCGATTTTGAAGAAAAATGCGCAATCGGAGAATGCCGATCTTTCTTTAATGTTGCCGATTTCATAGCCGATCCTGCACGTGAGAAACACGCGAGCTCATCTCTTTACCAGCGAGTAAAACACGTGGGGCCCCGCCTCTTTTCTAAACAGAGTGATACTCGCCCTGCCTCAACATGTCAGCGGTGTCTGCAATGTGGAGTTTCTTCAAAGTGTGTGATACAGATGTAACATTTGCCTTCTGTAATGTGTGCAAAGAGAAAATATCTCATGGAGGAAGCAAGGTAAACAAATTTAATAAGACAAATTAAAAAAGACACCTGAAAACCCATCACCCAGCGCAGCATGGCGAGTTTGTTAAACTGACCGTGGAGAACGAGAACCCCAGGAATGCATGATGGATGAAACTGTTCTATAATACAGGGGGTTCCCACCCTTTTTGTGCCACGGACCGGCAGATACATGAAAAAAATCTCGCGGACCGGTTGTCAATTTTCGCGGACCGGTTGTCAAAGTGTGTGTCAACACACACCCCTAACAAAACGGCAGGGCTCGATTTCAGTATAAACGCGCATGTACGCGGAGCGCCCGTAACACAAACCGGCTCGTTCACGACCGACACGTCACTAGCGCGTCTCTTTAGTAGCGCGTGTAACTGAAAGTCTCTCGTTATGCCGCCGATATATATTTAATCTATAAATATAGATTATACCGCTATATAATCTATATATATAGATATATATATATAGATTATATTTCTCATTGTGATCGGTGATCGGTGGCAAAAAAACGTGCTCGTCCCATCCCTAATTGATAGTACACATGGAGTACATATTGTGAATCACCTGGTTCTGCAGCATGGTGAGAGGCGTTTCTCCCTGCTCCATAGCATCGGGATCGTTTAGCCACGCCTGGGCCGGGCGTGTTTGTTTCAGCAGAGAAAGGAAGGCATGAAACACATCCGCCTTCACATTCTCCTCCCGCTCCTAGAAATGACATCCATTAGTCTGGTCTGGTCCACACACACACACACACACACCACACACCTCCATTAGTCTGGGCGCACAGGGCAGGAAAGTATGTGGTGATTGGAGGAGAGAGTAGTGTGTGGTGATTGGAGGAGAGAGTAGTGTGTGGTGATTGGAGGAGAGAGTAGTGTGTGGTGATTGGAGGAGAGTAGTGTGTGGTGATTGGAGGACAGAGTAGTGTGTGGTGATTGGAGGACAGAGTAGTGTGTGGTGATTGGAGGACAGAGTAGTGTGTGGTGATTGGAGGACAGAGTAGTGTGTAGTGATTGGAGGACAGAGTAGTGTGTGGTGATTGGAGGACAGAGTAGTGTGTAGTGATTGGAGGAGAGTAGTGTGTGGTGATTGGAGGAGAGAGTAGTGTGTGGTGATTGGAGGAGAGAGTAGTGTGTGGTGATTGGAGGACAGAGTAGGGTGTGGTGATTGGAGGACCGAGTAGGGTGTGGTGATTGGAGGACAGAGTAGGGTGTGGTGATTGGAGGACAGAGTAGGGTGTGGTGATTGGAGGACAGAGTAGGGTGTGGTGATTGGAGGACAGGGTGTGGTGATTGGAGGACAGGGTGTGGTGATTGGAGGACAGGGTGTGGTGATTGGAGGACAGGGTGTGGTGATTGGAGGACAGGGTGTGGTGATTGGAGGACAGGGTGTGGTGATTGGAGGACAGGGTGTGGTGATTGGAGGACAGGGTGTGGTTGATTGGAGGACAGGGTGTGGTGATTGGAGGACAGGGTGTGGTGATTGGAGGACAGGGTGTGGTGATTGGAGGACAGGGTGTGGTGATTGGAGGACAGGGTGTGGTGATTGGAGGACAGGGTGTGGTGATTGGAAGGACCTTGAAGCGAGACACCAGGGCGGGGGACACCGTACGGTAGAACTCCGGCAGCATCTCGTGGCGACTGGAGACCACAGCGTCCAGACACTTGGCGGACGCTCGCCGCACCTTCCAGCTCATGTCATCGTCATCACTGTACTCGTCATCACTTCCTGTACACACAACCATGACATCATCGTCTCTTCCTGTACACACAACAATGTTATCTCTAGGTCAGTGGTGGTTATGTAAGTGATGATCGGTTGGTAGTAACCTTGGTAATCTTCATCATTCTGTTCTGCATCCATGGCGTTGTCATCGTCATCCTCGTCGTCATAGTTATAGTTGGGGTCGTAGGTAAGATAGCGCAGACAGAGGGAGACCACCGTGGAAACGTGGGGATACACCTCCTTAGGGCACCTAGTGATGACATCACCATTATGACATCACCGTTATGACATCAATACAATACAATACATATACCATGTGGTCTACACACCAAGTCACTCCTCCAATCAACCTTTACAATAAAATATGAACACCATGTTCTTCATTGTCCCCTAAAGACAGCAGCACTACAGCCTGGGGCACCGCAGGCTACAAGAGGGGGTTTTAGGGGAAAGGGTGGGGTTTGAGGGGAAAGGGTGGGGTTTGAGAGGAAAGGGTGGGGTTTGAGGGGAAAAGGTGTGGTTTGAGGGTACAGGTTGGGGTTTGAGGGGAAAGGGTGGGGTTTGGGGGGGGGGGGAAGGGTGGGGTTTTAGAGTACAAGGTGGGGTTTGAGGGGAAAGGGTGGAGTTTGAGGGGAAAGGGTGGGGTTTTAGGGTACAAGGGGGTGTTTGAGGGTATAGAGTGTTTTAGGGTATAGGAGTGGGTTTTAGGGTACATGGTGTTTTAGGGTACAAGGGGGTTTTAGGGTGCAGGGTGGTGTTGAGGGTGTAGTTGAGGGTATAGGATGGTGTTTTACGGTATAGGAAAGTGTTTTAGGGTGCAGGATGGTGTTGAGGGTATAGGAAGGTGTTTTAGGGTACAGGAAGGTGTTTTAGGGTGCAGGATGGTGTTTTAGGGTGCAGGATGGTGTTTTAGGGTGCAGGATGGTGTTGAGGGTATAGGAAGGTGTTTTAGGGTACAGGAAGATGTTTTGGGGTGCAGGATGGTGTTTTAGGGTATAGGATGGTGTTTTAGGGTATAGAATGGTGTTGAGGGTATAGGATGGTGTTTTAGGGTGCAGGATGGTGTTTTAGGGTATAGGATGGTGTTGAGGGTATAGGAAGGTGTTTTAGGGTACAGGAAGGTGTTTTAGGGTACAGGATGGTGTTTTGGGGTGCAGGATGGTGTTGAGGGTATAGGATGGTGTTGAGGGTATAGGATGGTGTTGAGGGTATAGGAAGGTGTTTTAGGGTACAGGATGGTGTCTTAGGGTGCAGGATGGTGTCTTAGGGTATAGGATGGTGTTGAGGGTATAGGATGGTGTTTGAGGGTACAGGAAGGTGTTTTGGGGTGCAGGATGGTGTTTTAGGGTGCAGGATGGTGTTTTAGGGTATAGGATGGTGTTTTAGGGTATAGGATGGTGTTTTACCGTGCAGGATGGTGTTTTACCGTGCAGGATGGTGTTCAGGGTGCAAGATGGTGTTTTAGGGTACAGGAGGGTGTTTAAGGGTGCCGTACCTCCTGATAAAAGACTCAAAGGCCTGGATGCAGTATTCTCTGAGCTCGTCATCGTCAACATTGCAGAACTTCACCACCAGGGGGATGATCTTCTCAAGGTAGTCCCCTGGGAGGGGGGGGGGGGGGGGAACAAGGACACTTTTACAACCCTGACAATGAAGTGTATAGCAGCATAACCTTCAATCAATAAATATATGTTAAAAATATATAAAAATATATATATATATAAATATATATATATATATATATATATATAATATATAATATAATATATATATATATAGTGTTTCCCACAGATCTGAAATATACTTGTGGTGGTAGCTGGTATGTGGGGGGGGGGGATGGTTTGGGGGGAACAATACAAATACGCGTGACCTTGAAGAACACTTCGATTTATTGGAGTGTTTCTACATTCAGTGAGCACAAAGAGGGCACTGTTGGTCAGAGCACTTAATCCTGTGTGTATGGGAATGCCACTGGTGCTGGTGCATTAATTGCTATCCGCAGACATGCAGCCAGGTGCTCCCCTTGTAACCTATTTGTTAGGTGAGTTTTCACCTGAAATAAAAACTTGACAATTGGATTTAAATTAAATACCCAGAAATAACATGAAAAACATATATAGTGCAGACAGACAAAATGTACATAGCCTCTTCATGATGGAGAAGTCCCTCTCGCAGTTCACACTGGAGACTGGGGTGACCAGCCCCGCTGAAGCTAGAAGGCTTCAGGTTTGGGTATATTTCTGCCCATTCGTCATTCTTACTGGCCAGCATACAGTATAATTGAAACATTTAGTGATGACAAAACAAGCAGTTCTAACAAGCAAGACAGATGAGACTAATCAATTCTGGTAATTTACCAACCTTAAATGATCCTACAAGAACATGCTGCTCAACGAGATATAGATATATCTATGGAGGAGCATCAAGTGCATTTCTTTTGTAATCGACCAGCTCCTTTTTATGTGAAGGAAGTTCACATCTGCACTCTGGAACACCTTGGACAGCATTGCTCTATGGGGCAACACATCTGCACTCTGGAACACCTTGGACAGCATTGCTCTATGGGGCAACACATCTGCACTCTGGAACACCTTGGACAGCATTGCTCTATGGGGCAACACATCTGCACTCTGGAACACCTTGGACAGCATTGCTCTATGGGGCAACACATCTGCACTCTGGAACACCTTGGACAGCATTGCTCTATGGGGCAACACATCTGCACTCTGGAACACCTTGGACAGCATTGCTCTATGGGGCAACACATCTGCACTCTGGAACACCTTGGACAGCATTGCTCTATGGGGCAACACATCTGCACTCTGGAACACCTTGGACAGCATTGCTCTATGGGGCAACACATCTGCCTGACGGTACAGGGAAGCCAAAAAACGGTATGTGGCACAAAAAGGTAATTAGACCTTTGACAACTGGGCACTTCAAGCTTTTACAGCACGGGGGGCAACGTCATCGCACATGTTGCTCGCTACTCGACCAATCAAATCTCTGCAGTGAGTGAGCCAGCACATTACAAACAAACACACGTGCGAAGAAACAGTCCTAGTCATTTCCCACGGAGCGCTATAAAAAACAAAAAAGGAAAGGTAGACAGCGAAAACTCCTCCATGTTGGTTCTTCCCACGGGCGGTTCAAACCAGTTCAAACCCAGTACGTCTCATTTGTTCTGTGGCGACTATTAAAAGCGTTAAAGTGAGGCGGCGCTATGACTTTCCAAGAATTTCGAAGCTACTACTAAAAAAGGTCAGAACAACACAATAAGGAGAAAAATGAGTCAATTTACCTTGTAGGTCTGTGTCCGTGTCTTCTGAAGTAAATCCAACGTTGTCTTCTCTCTATTTAACGTAGGCCTATGTATCCCGTTAGTGTGTCAGCACACCCTTCGCGCGATAGCAGCGCGACGGGGTACAGAGGAAGTAGAGCGAGGGGATCCTCGTGTACTAGTTAATCGATCGTGGATGCCGTCGTGCTCTCGGACTGATACAATTTTTTATTTTTTTTATGGTTTAAAGAAAGATTCTATGGCGGCCTTAAATATGCCTGGGCGGCCCACCCAAGTAAAGCCTATGTGTGGGGAAACCCTGATATACATATATATATATTATAGTACATATGTACCTATCCTGTGCCCAGCCTGTCTGCTGATGGCGGCGGTACACTGGATGTAGGTCCGGGTGGTGGACATGTTGCTGTTCCTCACCAGCTCCGACAGCAGGTGTTCAATCAGGTCGATAAACACAAGGTTACCACACGACATCACCAGGTGACCCAGCGCCATGATGGTCCTCTGGAGAGAACACACACACACACACACACACACACACACACACACACACACACACACACACACACACACACACACACACACACACACACACACACACACACACACACACACACACACACACACACACACACACACACACACACACACACACACACACACACACACACACACACACACACACACACACACACACACACACACACACACACACACACACACACACACACACACACACACAGTCAGGTAGGCTAGAAGGGTGGGCTATGGGTATTAATAAGAGCAACATACATCAAAGACCTCTACCTAGAAATCCAAACAGGCTGGGCCTCTGAGGTCAGAGGTCAGGTCCTACCTTGCGGACCGCCAGTCTGGGGGAGGTGAGCTGGGGCAGAAGACAGCTGAGGATGGATGGATGAAAGTTGACCAGGAGACCCCCCTGTCTGGAGAAAGATCACATCACACCTACTGTAGACCACATGACCTACTGTAGACCACTTCACACAAACTGTAGACCACATGACCTACTGTAGACCACATGACCTACTGTAGACCACATGGCCTACTGTAGACCACATGGCCTACTGTAGACCACACCACACCTACTGTAGACCACACCACACCTACTGTAGACCAGAGGTTCTCAAAACTTTTCGGGGCCGGGAACAGGGCCCTCTCTTTAGATGCCATTGGAACTATTTGTAATTGTGAACATGTTCAACAGACACGTTTCATAGTAATAAACAGAAACACAATTCAATTTGAATCATGTTAATACCACTTACACATACTTTGTATATTTATACATATATAACAGTAAAAGGACAGTCCTATGACTATGAACTGTAACAAGATGAACAGTAACAACAGTACCAAGACATAATTCTGATGACTATGAACAGTAAAAATATGTGGCATAGTCCTTATAAACCCAGACATTTAAAATGACCAGTCTGAGACCATCCATCCATCTATCGTCTACCGCTTATCCACAGGTCCCTGCAGAGCATTTCTATAGGAGGGTGAGACAGGTACCTGCAAAGCATGTATATATCCATAGGTGGGTGAGACAGGTCCCTGCAGAGCATTTCTATAGGTGGGTGAGACAGGTACCTGTAAATAATGTATATATCTATAGGTGGGTGAGACAGGTACCTGCAGAGCATGTCGGCCATGATGTCAAGGGCCTCCAGCTGAACAGAGACGTCTTCCTGCTTAGCGATAGCACTGGTTAGCCTCCCGGTTATCTTCTTGCACACACTGGCCGCAAGGGCAGAGCCTACACACACACACACACACACACACTTACACTTACACTTACCAGAGGTGGCATTGTTTGACCACTAGAGGCTAGAGGTAGCAGTGTTTCACCAGTAGAGGCAAGAGATGAGAGGCTAGAGGTAGCAGTGCTTTACAACTAGAGGCTAGGGGTAGCAGTGTTTTACTACTAGAGGATAGGGGTAGCAGTGTTTACTACTAGAGGCTAGAGGTAGCAGTATTTTACCATGAGAGGCTACAGTTAGCAATATTTTACCACTAGAGGCTAGTGATGAGGCTAGATGTAGCAGTGATTTACCTCTAGGGGCTAGAGATGAGGCTCGATTTAGCAGTGTTTTACCACCAGAGGCTAAAGGTAGCAGTGTTTCACCACTAGAGGCTAGAAGTAGCAGTGTTTTACCACTAGAGGCGGGAGGCAGTTCTCCGATGACCGTCTTGAGGCCGATGGAGGAGATGTCTCTGAGCTGCTCCTTGTCAGACAGCATGTTGGTGCACAGAGTGTCCACGATGGTCTCCACCTGGTACTCCTTCACCTTGCTGACCAGGGGGCCCAGACTACACACACACACACACACCAATAGTCATCCAGGAAAAACCCAACTTGAAATAAAGAAGAGAGAGTGAGTGAGTGAGTGACTAACCATTTAACAGCCAGGTTCTGAACTTCTCCATTTTTATCCTCCAACAGTTTGAGAATCATCTTCACCACCTGGGAACCAATCAAATACATGATATATCTATATCTACATCATATGCTACAATATACATTGTATACTACAATATATATGATATACTTCAATACACATTATATATTACAATATATCATATACTACAATATATATGATATACTACAATACATGATATACTACAATATATATGATATACATTATATATTACAATATATCATATGCTACGATATATTATATACTACAATATATATGATATACTTCAATATACGTTATATATATTACAATATATCATATGCTACAAGATACATTGTATACTACAATATATATGATATACTACAATATATATGATATACTACTATGTATATGATATACTTCAATATACATTATATACTACAATATGATAATATATTATATACTTATACTGTACCGCCCCCCCAAACTTCCTGGACAGTCCCCAAACTTCCTGTACCCTAATCATAATAATCCTACAATTATGACTAATAATAATAATAATAACAACCCTACAACTATGAATAATAATAAACCACAATTTATCAATTATGATTATTAATAATGAGGATCCTACAATAATAAATCATAACTGACCTTCCTCTCGCTGTCGTCATCCAGCTTAATGGAATCCTTCTGGAGCTCAGTCATCAGGTCGTTAGTGGCCATGAATCTAGAGAGACAGACAGGTAGGCAGACAGGTTGTTAGTGTCCATGAACCTAGAGAGACAGACAGGTAGTTACACTACAGAGACGGGTCATTAAGGGGCAGGTAGGGGTGAGACAGTACAGAGACGGGTCATTAAGTAGCAGGTAGGGGTTAGACACTAAAGAGACGGGTCATTAAGGAGCAGGTAGGGGTTAGACAGTACAGAGGACGGGTCATTTAGGAGCAGGTAGGGGTTAGACAGTACAGAGACAGCTCATTTAGGAGCAGGTAGGGGTTAGACAGTACAGAGACAGGTCATTTAGGAGCAGGTAGGGGTTAGACGGTACAGAGACAGGTCATTTAGGAGCAGGTAGGGGTTAGACGGTACAGAGACAGGTCATTTAGGAGCAGGTAGGGGTTAGACAGTAAAGAGACAGGTCATTTAGGAGCAGGTAGGGGTTAGACAGTACAGAGACGGGTCATTTAGGAGCAGGTAGGGGTTAGACAGTACAGAGACAGGTCATTTAGGAGCAGGTAGGGGTTAGACAGTACAGAGACAGGTCATTTAGGAGCAGGTAGGGGTTAGACAGTACAGAGACAGGTCATTAAGGAGCAGGTAGGGGTTAGACAGTACAGAGACGGGTCATTAAGGAGCAGGTCGGGGTTAGACAGTACAGAGTCGGGTCGTTAGGACAGCTTGCTCTATGATAGACACTGGGATCGAACCTAGGACATTTTGCTTAGGTGTCAAAACACGAACCATTAAGATCGACGTGAAAAACATTCAGCCGACAACTAAAATACTTGCGTCACGTGACTCCGTGGAGCCTTTAAGAGATAACGGCTACGTGTTGTCAACATTAGCTTGCGGCATGACGGGCTGCTAAATGCTGCTAGCCGTTACAACCTACCCCGTCGCTCTAACTCACCCCCCCCCCCCTCCCGCCCCCCGTCGCTCTAACCCCCTCCCCCGCCGGTTAGTTTAGTTTACAGACTTGGCGCTTGGTGTTTGTCATCATGACGGCTAACAGGTGGCTTAGCCGAGTTAGCTTCGCAGGCTAGCGGAGCTAACTCGGGAGGAAGCCCAGGGGCCGGGGCTCCCGGGGTCCCAGCAGTGGGGTGCTAGCGGCAGCAGGGTGTTAGCCGAGCCCTGGCCCTCTGTGTGTCCGGTCCCCGGTCTGTACCTGAAGTCCTTGTCGCTGGACGTCATCTTCTCCAGCAGGTTGGAGATGTGGTACGAGGCGCTCGCCATGCTAGCTGCTAGCCTGTTAGCTGTTAGCCCGTTAACCTGTAAGCCGTGTGCTAGTCGGTGTGGGGTTAGATGATCTGGTAGTCCCGGGGGGGTTCACTGATGATCAGTCGGGTGGTTGTGGGTTCGCATCCCGCGGAGTCTGGTCCGTGTTGTCTGTGAATGGAGGCTCTGCAGAGGGGCGGGGCCAGCAGCGCACAGGGGTCAAAGGTCTACTTCCTCGGCTTCTTCTTCTTCTGTTGTTTTTCCGGCAATCTGGGTGCCTTGCGGCCCATTGCTGCCTCTCCAAGGTTTAGATTATTTATATTTCTATATTTGCAATCCAGTCGCGGTGATTCAAGATTCAAGATAACTTTATTTATCCCGAGGGAAATTAAGGTGCAACAGTTGAACAGGGGGAATAAATGCACACAAAATATACTAATACCTAAAAACGAAATAACAACAACTAAACTAAGCTAAACTAGTATAAACAAAATATAACTAAATGAACTCTAAATTAAATCTAAATGTATTGATAGTTGAATTGCACAATTTACAGTATTATTACAGTAATACGTAGGTATATACAATACACAACAATACGTATAGTGCAAATTGGCAGCAATAAAATACTAATAAATAACTCTGAAACTGAAAAAGTACTACTGAAAAAGTGACATGTGAAAAGTCATGTGAATTCAAGGACTGCTTTCACAGTCCTTGGCCGGTTGTTGGATGTGTTTAATGTTTCTTCCTCTATTCCAGACTGCTCGATCATCTGCAAACAAGGAGAGACCAAACCCAGGCCCAATGTCTTGAAAGATATCATTATTAATTACATTAAATACAACCACGCTAATTACACTCCCCTGTTGTGGTTTTATAACAGGACCTTCCGGACCCTAACCTGTATCACCCTTTCCTTCAAAAGGCCTGAACCCAGTTAAGAAGACGCCCCTGTATTCCTGCATCATAAAACTTAATGATTAGCCCCTCCTTCCACATCATAGACCTTCTCAAAGTCAAGAAACATTGATAACAGTCCCTCTTTATTTCGCATGGCGTTCTTTAAATCAGCGTCCAGGAGTTGCACAGAGACAATGGTGTTCAACAGTCTGTCGTCCCAGTGTGCTTCAAGGAGAAAAACATTTACAAGATTTTTTTTATACAAGATACAAGATTTTTATTTGCCATTTGTAACAAGTACAAAGGAACGCTTAATCCTCATTCCCTCCCACAGTATAAATCTTAAAAACAACACCATTTGTTTTTTATATATACAATAAAATAAACCAAAAAAAGAGCAGCAAAGTGACTTAAATTATATGTACAAAAAACATTTAAAGTGCCAGTAGTGCATCGTGAATACAGTGCAGTAACTATGATGAGTCCAGAAAGTCCAGCAAAGCATGTAAGTACATGCTACTACAGCTCGGCGTACCTAGGTCTGGGCGCCCACATCTGTAACTGGATTATGGACTTCCTGGCGGGCAGGCCTCAAGTGGTGAAGATTCGGAACAACATCTCATCCACTCTGGTCCTCAACACCGGAGCACCCCAAGGCTGCTGCCTCAGTCCCCAGCTGTCATCCATCAGTCACTTGTATTGTTATTTTTATTGCGTACAGTAATTTGATTTATTTATTTTTATAGTAGTGTTTTAGAAAGTACTGCGGGAGGGAATGGGGAGTGAGCATTCCATTGAACTTGTTGCATATGGAAAACAAAAAATCTTGAATCTTGAACCCTCCTTCTCCAGTTTGTACACTAATCTATCAGTCACCATTGCATTCTCTCCATTATTTTACAAACCCCTGGTGTCAGAGCAGTGGGTTGGTACGACCCTGGCTGCACCACAGCTTGCTTCCATTTTAAGGGTAGTGTTCCCTGTGTCCATACACAAACCATTAAGATTGACGTGAAAAACATTTAGCCGACAACTAAAAGGCTTACGTCACGTGCCTTTAAGAGATAACGGCTACGTGTTGTCAACATTAGCTTGCGGCATGACGGGCTGCTAATTTGAGCTAGCCGATGCAAACCTACCGCGTCGCTCTAACCCCCCCCCCCCCCCCCAAGCATCAGTGTTATCCTTTTTTACTTCAAGTTTGCATCTGTGCTGATTTAGTATCTCATTCCTTTTTCTTATACCTTCCTCCTCAATTTTTGTTCCATGGTGAACAGCCAACTTATTTTTACACAGTTTTGCTTTCTCTTTATCATTTGTAGCGACCACACCCTCTTCCTCCAATCCTTTTCCTTAACACTCCTGACCTTCTGTGGACTGCGGTCCAAATCTCTCCTGATGTGTCCACCCCTTACCCCCATCATAACCTTCTCCAACACTATGTGACTCCACATTGGACCATGTTCCTGTCTCTCACTGCTCAATCGCATGCTTGATTCCACCATGGGCCACTTCCTCTTGCTTCAGGGTTCTTCTTCACAGGGATGCACTTATATGCATTATGCAAGACCATTGGACATACGCTGTTATTCCACTCATCTATTGTTGCCTCTCAGTTTACACTGTCTCAAGGGCGCCATCACACACCCAGTCCGCGTTACTGTTCACAGCACTTGGTTTCCTTAGCCTGGCACTGAGTAAAGTCATGGTCCCCTTCACACCTTCCACACCTCCTAGCTCCCCTGCATGCATGTCTTATTAACCATGTAGTAGGACACCGTTCTCCGTTTCCTCAGAACAACTCTTTCTCCGCCTCTCAAAACTCCCGCCACTCCAGACCCGCTCCAGACGCACACATCACCTCCACCTCCTCTTCCGTTGGATACAATTTCCTCATATACAGCCCCTCCCACATCGTACCAGGCCCCTCCCACACCATAGTAAGGCCCCTCCCACACCATAGCAGGTTCCTTACACACAATAGTAGGCTCCTCCCACACAATAGTAGGCTCCTCCCATACAATACTAGGCTCCTCCCAGCAGGAGCTGAGACAGAGAAGAAGCCAAGAAAGATGCAGGTCCTGGTAAGCTCATGCTTTCCTGTCCTGTACAGCTGCCTTCACTTCCTGTCTGGGGTCCACTCACACTGTCACACTGCCACTCACTGTCATGTGACTGACACAGGAACCAACAACAATCACTCCTACCAGGTGGCACTGGGAGGGTCTGTTTCGGAACCACGCCAACTGACTGGGGTTCCACAAGGATCGTTCCTGGGTCCTCTTCTCTTCTCCCTCTACACAACATCCCTTGGTGCTCTTATCCACTCCCATGACTTATCCTACCACTGCTATGCTGACGACACCCAACTGGTCTTGTCGTTTCCCCCCTCGGACACGCATGGAAACACGCATTGCCGCGTGCTTAGCAGACATCTCAAATTGGATGTCGATGCACCACCTAAAGCTCAACCTGGACAAGACTGAGCTAGTGTTCTTCCCGGCAAAGGGCTGTCCGCACCGAGACCTGGCTGTCACCATTGATGATGCTGTGGTGACACCTACTCGGACCGCAAGGAATCTGGGTGTGACCCTGGACGACCAACTGTCGTTCTCGGCAAACATTGCATCGGTGACACGCTCCTGCAGATTCCTCCTCTACAACATCAGGAGGATTCGGCCTTTTCTCTCTGAAAAGGCTGCGCAGGTGCTCATCCAGGCTATAGTCATCTCCCGGCTGGACTACTGCAACTCCCTCCTTGCTGGCGCCCTGGCATTTGCCATCAGGCCCCTGGAGCTCATTCAGAAAGCTGCAGTTTGTCTGGTGTTCAACCGTCCCAAGTACTCCTACACATCTACCCTCCTTCGGACTCTACACTGGCTACCTGTAGCTGCTCGCATCCAGTTCAAGACCTTGGTGCTAGCCTACAAGGCAGTAAAAGGTACTGCTCCATCCTACCTCCAGGCAATGGTCAAGGCCTACATCCCAACCTGTCCACTTCGCTCGGCTTCTTCGGGCCGTCTGCTTGCCCCCTCACTTAGGGGCCCATGTGGCCGATCTACGCGGTCACGGCTCTTCTTCGTCCTGTGGCCCCAATTTGGTGGAACAAACTCCCCATGGAGGTCACGACTGCAGAGTCACTGCCCATCTTCCGCCACAGGCTGAAAACCCATCTCTTCAGGACACACTTCCCGGATCCTTCCTCGTAGAAAAAGCTATCTAAAAAAAAAATAGATTACATATTATAGATAGGTATATATTATTATTGTACTTTTTCCCTTACACTTTTGCCTGAATTATTGTACTTCTACCTGAGCACTGGTTCAGTTATTGGAGACTTGTTAGAAATGAAATACACTTTTGACTTCTGGTGACGAGTTGTTCTCTTACCTTCCTTTGTTGAAACACACTACTGTAAGTCGCTTTGGATAAAAGCGTCTGCTAAATGACTGTAATGTAATGTAATGTAATGTAATCATTTAAGTCCTCATTTAAATGTCCTGCTAACTCTGGTTCTGTGTTGTTTGGAAGACCCTACCTACCCTCCTACCTCCCTACCCTATGTTCATCAAACATTGGTGTTCATGTTGCTTTGTTTTTGTAGCATATGAAGTTTTTTTTTAGAGTAGACAAAATACACCGATTTAACACAATAATTTTTACACAATGCTTTTTTAAATAAGGTTTCAGTGCTAAATTAAACAAGGGGGGGGGGGCTTTTACTTTGAAACACAGCACCGAGTTGAGTTATGAAAAAACCTGAGGTCACTTCCGCCCTGAGGACCACCACAACAATGGCGACCTCCGCGAAAGCCAGCGGCGTGAGAGAACCCCAGAATGAAACGAGGTTTAAAAGGACGGAGGAAGCAGGTACGATGAGTCGCCTCCTACACGTAGTTCACCTTCAGGAAGCGAGGTTTAAAAAGACGGAGGAATCAGTTACGAGGAGTCAGCTTCTACACGTGGGTCCCCTTAACGTGACACGACGTCCGGTTCATCATGTTAAAACGAGTACTAATACTATAGACTCTACTAGTACTACTAGTAATAATACCAATAGAGTAGTAATACTAAAGACTACCACACAGTACTAGTAGTACTAATACAAATAGAGTATGCATACTATAGACTCTACTAGTAATAATACCAATAGAGTAGTAATACTAAAGACTACCACACAGTACTAGTAGTACTAATACAAATATAGTACTAATACTATACTCTACTAGTACTACTAGTAATAATACTAATAGAGTAGTAATACTAAAGACTACCACACAGTACTAGTAGTACTAATACAAATATAGTACTAATACTATACTCTACTAGTAATAATACCAATAGAGTAGTAATACTAAAGACTCTACCACACAGTACTAGTAGTACCAATACAAATATAGTACTAATACTATACTCTACCACACAGTACTAGTAGTACTAATACAAATATAGAGTATGCATACTATAGACTACTAGTAATACTACTAATAGAGTAGTAATACTATAGACTGTACCACACAGTACTAATAGTACTAATACAAATATAGTACTAATACTATAGACTCTACCATACAGTACTAGTAGTACAAGTAATAATACCAATAGAGTAGTAATACTAAAGACTCTTCCACACAGTACTAGTAATACTAATATCGTACTAATACTATAAACTCTACCACACAGTACAGTATTTGTACTAGTCGTACTAGTAATAGTACTAACTAGAGTACTACAAACTGTTGAACTTGGTTGTTCCATAGCTGTGGAGGAGCTGCTGACGGTGCCCGATGGGTGGAAGGAGCCCGGCTTCACCCGAGAGGACAACCCCCGGGGGCTCCTGGAGGAGAGCAGCTTTGCCACCCTGTTCCCCAAGTACCGCGAGGCCTACCTGAAGGAGGTCTGGCCCCTGGTGGAGAAGGCCCTGGGAGAATCGGTACGTCTCTGGAACCACTGTGGTGGTGGTGAGGAGGAGGTGTTAAGGTGATGGTGGTGAGGAGGAGGGGGGGGACGTGGTGAGGAGGAGGTGTTAAGGTGATGGTGGTGAGGAGGAGGGGGGGACGTGGTGAGGAGGAGGTGTTAAGGTGATGGTGGTGAGGAGGAGGGGGGGACGTGGTGTTGAGGAGGAGGTGTTAAGGTGATGGTGGTGAGGAGGAGGAGGGGGACGTGGTGAGGAGGAGGTGTTAAGGTGATGGTGGTGAGGAGGAGGGGGGGACGTGGTGTTGAGGAGGAGGTGTTAAGGTGATGGTGGTGAGGAGGAGGGGGGAACGTGGTGTTGAGGAGGAGGTGTTAAGGTGATGGTGGTGAGGAGGAGGGGGGGGACGTGGTGAGGAGGAGGAGGAGGAGGAGGAGGTGTTAAGGTGATGGTGGTGAGGAGGAGGAGGAGGAGGTGTTAAGGTGATGGTGGTGAGGGGGGGGGGGGGACGTGGTGAGGAGGAGGTGTTAAGGTGATGGTGGTGAGGAGGAGGAGGGGGGGACGTGGTGAGGAGGAGGAGGTGTTAAGGTGATGGTGGTGAGGAGGAGGAGGGGGGGGACGTGGTGAGGAGGAGGGGGGGGACGTGGTGAGGAGGAGGTGTTAAGGTGATGGTGGTGAGGAGGGGGGGGGGGGACGTGGTGAGGAGGAGGAGGAGGTGTTAAGGTGATGGTGGTGAGGAGGAGGAGGAGGAGGTGTTAAGGTGATGGTGGTGAGGGGGGGGGGGGACGTGGTGAGGAGGAGGGGGGGGGACGTGGTGAGGAGGGGGAGGGGGACGTGGTGAGGAGGAGGTGTTAAGGTGATGGTGGTGAGGAGGAGGGGGGGGACGTGGTGAGGAGGAGGAGGTGTTAAGGTGATGGTGGTGAGGAGGAGGGGGGGGACGTGGTGAGGAGGAGGAGGTGTTAAGGTGATGGTGGTGAGGAGGAGGGGGGGGGACGTGGTGAGGAGGAGGTTGCCAACAAAAAGGTTGCCAACATATTGTACTTTTACCTGAGCACTGGCTCAGTTCTTTGAAACTTGTGAGGTGGAGGTGGTGAAGAGAGGGAGGAGGAGGAGGAGGTGGTTGTTCAGGTGGTGTTGAGGAGCTGAAGGTGGTGCTATGGTTCTCTGCAGCAGATCAAAGCCACCCTGGACCTGATTGAAGGCAGTGTAACGGTCAGCACAACCAGGAAGACCTTTGACCCCTACGCCATCGTCAGGGGCCGTGACCTCATCAAGCTGCTGGCCCGCAGCGTACCCTTTGAACAGGTAACCATGACGACCAACCTTTAACTTTTCTTCATTGTTGTCTTATTGTCTCTGAGTATTTAATAAATATTAAGACTAACACGTTGTTCTCATGTCTTGTTGTTGTTCTGTCTGGTTGTTGTTGTTCTGTCTGGTTGTGGTTCTTGTTCTGTCTGGTTGTGGTTGGTGTTCTGTCTGGTTGTGGTTGGTGTTCTGTCTGGTTGTGGTTGTTGTTCTGTCTGGTGGTGGTGGTTGTTCTGTATGGTTGTGGTTGTTGTTCTGTCTGGTTGTTGTTGTTGTTCTGTCTGGTTGTTGTTCTGTCTAACTGTGGTTGTTGTTCTGTCTGGTTGTGGTTGTTCTGTCTGGTTGTGGTTGTTGTTCTGTCTGGTTGTTGTTTTGTCTTGTTGTGGTTGTTGTTGGTCTGTCTGGTTGTTCTATCTGGTTGTTTTGACTTGTTGTGGTTGTTGATGTTGTTTTATGTCTGTTTTTTTCTGTCTGGTTGTTGTTGTTCTATCTGGTTGTTGTTTGACTTGTGGTTGTTGTTGTTCTGTCTGGTTGTGGTGGTTGTTGTGTCTGGTTGTTGTTTTGTCTTGTTGTGGTTGTTGTTGTTCTATCTGGTTGTTTTGACTTGTTGTGGTTGTTGATGTTGTTTTATGTCTGTTTTTTCTGTCTGGTTGTTGTTGTTCTATCTGGTTGTTGTTTGTCTTGTGGTGGTTGTTGTTCTGTCTGGTTGTGGTGGTTGTTGTCTGGTTGTGGTTGTTGTCAGGCGGTCCGCATCCTGCAGGACGACGTGGCATGTGACATCATCAAGGTGGGCTCCTCGGTGAGGAACCGAGAACGTTTTGTGAAGCGCAGACAGAGACTCATCGGACCCAAAGGATCCACACTGAAGGTACAGGAAGGTCAAACTAAAGGTCATTCAGGGTCAAACTACCTCCTCCATGTTTGTGCCACACTGAGTCTCTCTCCTCCACCAGGCGCTGGAGCTGCTGACCAACTGCTACGTCCTGGTTCAGGGGAACACTGTGGCAGCCCTAGGACCCTTTAGCGGCATCAAGGAGGTACCACTGCTGCATCCTGGGTAGTACTGGTGCTGCATCCTGGGTAGTACTGGTGCTGCATCCTGGGTAGTACTGGTGCTGCATCCTGGGTAGTACTGGTGCTGCATCCTGGGTAGTACTGGTGCTGCATCCTGGGTAGTACTGGTGCTGCATCCTGGGGAGTACTGGTGCTGCATCCTGGGTAGTACTGGTGTTAGTAACTACAATACTGTATTGTATCAATACTACATACCTAGTTATATTTACGTCACAATGCACCTTTTGTATGGGAATATGTTTCTAATTTGCATTACTGTGTATATAGGGCCACCGCAATACAGTTTGGTGTGTGTATATGTATGTATATATATGTATATGTATGTATGTATATGTATATATGTATGTATATATATGTGTGTATGTATGTGTTTAATTTGTTTAGCTCGTTTTTTAATAATTACATTTTTTCAATTGTTGAGTGTCTTGAGGATTGCTAGACAATTTTGTACTTGTACAATGACAATTAAGGCATTCTGATCCTGGTGATTCTGGTGCATTGTGGGTAGTACTGGTGCATCATGGGTAGTCTAATGTGTGTATTTTTGGGTTCTGACCAAGGTGTCTATTGTTGTTGTTGTTCAGGTGCGTAAGGTCGTCATGGATACCATGAAGAACATTCACCCCATCTACAACATCAAGGTGACATCCCCTGACCTCACATCCCCTGACCTCACATCACCTGACCTCACATCACCTGATATCAGACATTCAGTGTGTGTGTGTGTGTGTGTGTGTGTGTGTGTCAGGCCCTGATGATCAAACAGGAGTTGTCCCGGGACTCTGAGCTGAAGAACCAGAGCTGGGAGCGGTTCCTGCCGCGGTTCCGTCAGAAGAACGTCTCCAAGAGGAGAGAACCACAGAAGAAGAGCAAGAAGAAGCCCTACACCCCCTTTCCCCCGCAGCCCCCTGAGAGCAAGGTACGCGCACACACACACACACACACACACACACACACACACACACACACACACACACACACACACACACACACACACACACACACACACACACACACACACCCCAGTGCTTCATGTTGTGTGTTGTTCAGGTGGACAAGGAGCTGGCCAGTGGAGAATTCTTCCTCCAGGAGACGGAGAAGAAGAGAAGGAAGTTGCAGGAGGTCAAGGTGAGGTCATGCCTTCACTTCCTGTTCAGCGGCTCCACATGTTCCTTCTTATAGAAGATCATCAGCAAGATGTCATTCCACCACATGTACACCAGAGGGCGTTTTATCACAGATTTTTTAACCAGCAGACCACATGTCGGTCTGTCTAACCCCCCCAGGAGAAGCAGGCTGAACAGTTGACAAAGCGCCAGGAGGAGCGAAAGAAGGCCTTTATTCCTCCCAAGGAGAAGGTTGTTGTCCAGAAGACCCTTCCTACAGGTAATGACCTATGACCCCTAACCCTACAGGTAACGACCTCTGACCCTACAGTTTACGACCTGACCCTACAGTACCTCTGAATTTAGGTATTATCAGGTTGTAAATTATTAAAAAGTTAGTTGGCCTTACTGTGAAGTATAGCCTCATTACGACGTCCTCCTCGTCAGGCCATAAACCATTACAAACATGTTATAACATGTTATAGAAACATGTTATAACATGTCGATGTGTGTTTTGAAGAGGGATATATAATTCAATAGTCAAAAGCTGGCGGTGTAGACCTGCCCAGGAGACGTCTAAGTCCCGTGTGTCTAGCGGTGTAGACCTGCCCAGGAGACGGTCTGAGTCCCGTGTGTCTAGCAGTGTAGACCTGTCCAGGAGAAGGTCTGAGTCCTGTGTCTAGCAGTGTAGACCTGTCCAGGAGACGGTCTGAGTCCCGTGTGTCTAGCAGTGTAGACCTGCCCAGGAGAAGGTCTGAGTCCTGTGTGTCTAGCAGCGTAGACCTGTCGGGGAGAAGGTCTGAGTCCTGTGTGTCTAGCAGCGTAGACCTGTCGGGGAGAAGGTCTGAGTCCTGTGTGTCTAGCAGCGTAGACCTGTCCAGGAGACGGTCTGAGTCCCGTGTGTCTAGCAGCGTAGACCTGTCCAGGAGACGGTCTGAGTCCCGTTTGTCTAGCAGCGTAGACCTGTCCAGGAGACGGTCTGACCCTAAACAATAGCCTTTCTAGAATGCCAAATAATGAACTGGATGCGTCATGTTATAGCATTAAAATCAATGCTTAGGAGTTAATTTTAATAGAACAGCTAAATGTAGGTTGAAAAGCATTAAAGAACGTAGGTGAGACATTTTTATTATTGTTTTAATATCTTTATTTTCTATTTCTAGAAGAAAAGCTGGACATCGAAGCCCTCAAAGCGAAAGTAAAAAAGGCCAAAACCAAGAAGCTTGGAGCTCCGCCCACCCAGGCTCCGCCCACAATTGTCACCAAGAAGAAGAAGAAGAAGCGCTAAGATGGCTGCCCTATCGTATGTTGGGTACTGAAGCCGATTCGGGGAAGTGATGCGGTTGGATTCTGGTGATTGTCTGCACCTGAACATGAATACCAGTCTATCTCATCCTTCATCAACTGACCTTTTTTATGTACAGTTCACTTTGACATTTTTATGTGGAGATAAAATATATTAAAACCTGTTTCTCAGAGCTGACTTATTTATCCATGAGGTTTACAAGTAATGCACCACTTAGTTGTAAAACATTGGTAGTCATTATTGGACCATGCTCTGGAGGTGTAAGGGTGTAGGACTGGACCATGCTCTGGAGGTGTAAGGGTGTAGGACTGGACCATGCTCTGGAGGTGTAGGACTGGACCATGCTCTGGAGGTGTAGGACTGGACCATGCTCTAGGGGTGTAGGACTGGAGCATGCTCTGGAGGTGTAGGACTGGACCGTGCTCTGGAGGTAAAGGGGTGTAGGACTGTACCATGCTCTAGAGGTGTTGGGCTGTAGGACTTGACCATGCTCTGGAAGTGTAGGGGTGTAAAACTGGACCATGCTCTGGAAGTATAGGGGTGGAGGACTGGACCATGCTCTGGAGGTGTAGGGGTGTAGGACTGGACCATGCTCTGGAGGTGTAGGACTGGATTATGATTTGGAGCTGTAGCGGTGTAGGACTGGACCATGCTCTGGAGGTGTAGGACTGGACCATGCTCTGGAGGTGTAGGGGTGTTGGATTGGACCATGCTCTGGAGGTGTAGGGGTGTAGGACTGAACCATGCCCTGGAGGTGTAGAGGTGTAGGACTAGACCATGCTCTGGAGGTGTAGGGGTGTTGGACTGGACCATGCTCTGGAGGTGTAGGGGTGTTGGATTGGACCATGCTCTGGAGGTGTAGGGGTGTAGGACTGAACCATGCCCTGGAGGTGTAGAGGTGTAGGACTGGACCATGCTCTGGAGGTGTAGGGGTGTTGGACTGGACCATGTTCTGGAGGTGTAGGACTGGATCATGCTCTAGGGGTGTAGGACTGGACCATGCTCTGGAGGTGTAGGGGTGTTGGACTGGACCATGCTCTGGAGGTGTAGGGGTGTAGGACTGGACCATGCTCTGGAGGTGTAGGGGTGTAGGACTGGACCATGCTCTAGGGGTGTAGGACTGGACCATGCTCTGGAGGTGTAGGGGTGTAGGACTGGACCATGCTCTGGAGGTGTAGGGGTGTTTGACTGGACCATGCTCTAGAGGTGTAGGGGTGTAGGACTGAACCATGCCCTGGAGGTGTAGAGGTGTAGGACTGGACCATGCTCTGGAGGTGTAGGGGTGTAGGACTGGACCATGCTCTGGAGGTGTAGTGCTGGATTATGATTTGGAGCTGTAGCGGTGTAGGGGTGTAGGACTGGACCATGCTCTGGAGGTGTAAGGGTGTAGGACTGGATCATGCTCTGGAGGTGTAGGACTGGACCATGCTCTGGAGGTGTAGGGGTGTTGGACTCAGTGGCGGCGCCAGGGGGGAGCTAGGGGGTGCTGAAGCACCCCCCAGGATTGCCAAAGCACCCCCTAAGCACCCCCAATAAATATATGTGATCTGGCCCAGTCTGTTACCATTGCCATATCTGAAAAGCGGACAGAGGACAAGTGGAGGGAAATCCGAAATGATGCAGAAAGTCTGTGCGTGAACGCAGGAATTGCACCACAGACGCAACGTGAGAGAAGGCGGGCTCAAACATCTCGACATCTGGAGGGGTTTGTAGTGGAAGCCCCGTTAGAAAGAGCACGCTTGGACACAGATGACTTTAGAACACACTCGTTCTATCCTGTTATAGACAGGTTGTTAATGGAGATGAAACGTCGCTTTTCAACAGAAACCAATGAAGTACTGAGAGGTGTGTCCGCCCTGAGCCCCAAACACACATCATTTCTGGACAAAAAAATGATACTGCCCATGGCCCGCCACTATCGAATCAGTGAGGAAAACCTGTCTGCAGAGCTTTACCAAGTTCGCCGGCTGTTGCAAAGAAAAGAACAGGGACATACTATCACCAGCACCAAGGAGTTTCTATCCCTCATGAGGCCACACAGAGATGCATTTATAGACTTGTACAAACTGATATGCATATCTCTGACACTTCCCGTGACCGCTGTGAGCGCAGTTTTTCTTGTCTGCGTCGTTTGAAAAACTACCTGAGGAACACCAGTGGGGACTCTCGAACCAGTAACCTGGCACTGTTGGCTATAAACACCGTGAGAACAAGGGCCCTGGACAGCGACAAAATCATTGATGCGTTTGCCCTCAACCACAACAACAGACGCATTGTTTTGTTATGAAGACGTCTAATGGTAAGTGCATGATGATGCACCCCCTCTGTTGCCTATTATAAATGTAATGCATTGATGGTTGAGGCAAACATTCTGACTGTTTATAGTTATTTCTATGTGGCCTACTTGTGTTTAATTTTATGTTCAGAGCCAGAGGTGTGTTAGGCTTGTGGACCTTACCCGCTGTAACAGTTGTAAATATGCAGTGGTGTTTCTTTGTACATCATTTAAATGAGTATAATCACACTAATTCTGTGTTCTTCGTTTATTTATGTTCAATACCTGACAAGGTCGGAGATCAGTGGGCGGAACTTCTGAAATGTAGTCACTGTACTCAGAAGATTCCCTTTATAGTGTGTCCCTCACGTTTCCTCTTCCCTTTTTGTTTTTGTAAATGTTTCCACGTGAGAGGAGTCACTGTGAGGGATACAAAATGTTATACTGATTTGTTATATCTGTTGTCAGTGATTAAAAGGAAATCGTCTAAACTGTATGCTGGCTCGGGTCTCATCCATCCATGAACAACGCAAAACACAACGCAGAGACCGCTTAATGTTGCTCTCAAAGTGCACCAATTGATGCTTTTAACTTTTAACACGGGGGAGCATGGCCACGGACCGTCCACTCCCCAAAATAGCACTTTACCCCTGCTTACACCTATATGCTGTGAGCTGATTATCGAGCCTTCATTGTAACAGTCGCGGGTGTACTGCGTGTTGGGAGTGTTGCCGTAGAAAATTCCACTGTAGTGCCGGTGCATTAATGGGAAACCCTAAATGTTTCAGCACCCTCTATGAAACGTCAAGCTACCCCACAGCACCCCCTAGAGAAAATCTCTGGCGCCGCCACTGGTTGGACTGGACCATGCTCTGGAGGTGTAGGGGTGTTGGACTGGACCATGCTCTGGAGGTGTAGGGGTGTTGGACTGGACCATGCTCTGGAGGTGTAGGACTGGACCATGCTCTGGAGGTGTAGGGGTGTAGGACTGGTTCATGTTCTGGAGGTGTAGAGATGTAGGACTAGACCATGCTCTGGAGGTGTAGGACTGGACCATGCTCTAAAGGGAAAGGGGTGTAAGACTGGACCATGGTCTGGAGGTGTAGGGGTGTAGGACTGGACCATGCTCTGGAGGTGTAGTGCTGGATTATGATTTGGAGCTGTAGCGGTGTAGGACTGGACCATGCCTTGGAGGTGTAGGGGTGTAGGACTGGACCATGCTCTGGAGGTGTAAGGGTGTTGGACTGGACCATGCTCTGGAGGTGTAGGACTGGACCATGCTCTGGAGGTGTAGGGGTGTTGGACTGGACCATGCTCTGGAGGTGTAGGGGTGTTGGACTGGACCATGCTCTGGAGGTGTAGGACTGGACCATGCTCTGGAGGTGTAGGGGTGTTGGACTGGACCATGCTCTGGAGGTGTAGGACTGGACCATGCTCTGGAGGTGTAGGGGTGTAGGACTGGACCATGCTCTGGAGGTGTAGGACTGGACCATGCTCTAAAGGGAAAGGGGTGTAAGACTGGACCATGCTCTGGAGGTGTAGGGGTGTAGGACTGGACCATACACAGATCAGCCCACCCTACAGTAGGTCTTGTCCGGGGTCTCTGGAGTGTCCAGGGTCTCTGGAGTGTCCTGGGCCGAACGGAGGAAGCCCTCCCAGTCTGGTGGGGACAGTGGCAGCTCAATCTGGAAGTGGTTCCAGAACCTGGAAAGGGAGGAGGTTTACTCAGCCAGTTCCCTGGTAAAGGAAGGGGCGGAACACATGCAGCAAATCAATCATAACATTATTTGAATTGCATTTATAATTCTGTTTTTTGTACATACTTTCCCAACATCCCAACTAATTAACCAGAAATGCCAACCATCCACTGTCCTCTCACACCTCCTGGGGAACCTTAGAACCTACGTTCTCCTTGGTAGCTCCTCACCTGTGGTGGTAGACGTCAGGGTCTCTGCTGATGCGGTTCTGGAAGCCGATGTACAGTGAGTCCCAGAGCAGGCCATTTAGAACCACGTAGCGCATCACCGACACCCGGTTCCTGACCTGGGAACACAAGACGGAACCGTCTCTCCACTGAAACAATCTGGTAACTGGCCATGTTTGTTTGTGAGCCCTCTAGTTGGAGGTACTGTATGTTCTACTTAGGTCCCTCTTGTTGGAGGTATGTTCTACTGAGGTCCCTCTAGTTGGAGGTATGTTCTTGACTGAGGGCCCTCTAGTTGGGGCACTTAGGCAGTAACCTGGTGTTTCCAGGTCTTGAACCGGCGACCTTGCGGCTCCCAAGCCAAGTCCTTGTCCACTGAGCTACTGCCCCCCCAATATGTCACCATGATGCTAATAGATGTGTAATGTGATCATATGTTAGCATGATACTAATAGCCTCGTGAGTGTGTGTGTGTACCTCCAAGTACTGGTGGTCCCTGATTGGTCGTTTCGTTGGGAAGGTGAGGTCGAGGAAGTCAACAATGAAGTCCTGCCCCCCGGCCATCGGGGTAAAGTCGTCGTCAGTCTCGATCATCTGGTCACCATGGAAACGGAGACGACACATGGTGACAGGCGTCAGGTGTGTGAAGCTCCGCCCCCCCCAACCTCATGACCCTTTGGTCTGTTTAGTCTTGTGGTGTTTTGACCTGTTTGTTTAGCCTCTTAAGGAAGTATAAGGGCTTCTTTTACACACATTAAATAAGTATTGGGGTTTATACTACGCACATTAAAGAAGTACTAGGGTTTATACTACACACATTAGGAAGCATTAGGGTTTATACTACACACATTAAAGAAGTATAAGCTGCTTCACACATTAGGAAGTATTAGGGTTTATTCTACCCACATTAGGAAGGTTATTATATTAAACGTGAAAAGTATTCCTTTAAGACTTCAATCTTATACCCTGTGGGAACATTTTGAGACGTATTGAGTTGTGCTTTGGTGAGGCTATTGTTTAGGCTCACCCGGACCACGAGGTTGTAGTTTTTGAAGCCGGCCCAGGTGAAGTAGTGCTGGACCCAGGTCCGGTGAAGGAAGACAGGGGAGGGGACCGCAGAGGACAGCTCCCGGTCGTAGCGCTGGAAGTCCCAACTGTCCTTGAAGATCTGAGTCCCGGCCGGAGGATCGCAGACGGCTCCACTGGACCAAACAACACCGGGATTATTCACCACTGAATTGAAAATTGTTATGGTCTCACCTACTGCTTTACAGGTAGCAGGAAGAAGCATGATGTAGCAAAGCGTAGAAGGAAGTAGCAGGACGCAGCAGGACGTAGCTCTATAGTACTTGAGCAGTCCGGGATATTTTAATATATATATCACAGGTGAGCAGGTCGAGTATGATGTCCAAACGAACAGACAAACCAGAAAGTGGCAGGCAGAACGTAGTCGAGGTCAGGCAGAGGATCGGGAACCAGGCAGGGCAGGTAGATCGGGGACAGGCTGGGTTGGGAAACAGGTGAGACGGGTCCAAGGCAGGCTGGGGCGGGAAACAGGCGAGACGGGCAGGTCCAAGGAAGGCAGGGTTCGTCAGAGATGTCCAAGTCCATCTCCTACTCCTCCGCTTACTGGAGTATCTCACCCTTGTCCGAGGATGAACTAGTTGGACGAACCTGGAAAGGGATTCTCCGTGGTGGCGCCTCCTGCAGATCGGTCCACCTGGACGGCTGGTCAGTATGGTGTTGGTGGAAATGGTGAAAATAAGACCATTTTCCAAAATATGTCGAGCCGGGACCCACAACCTTTCCTCTGGACCGTTCCCCTCTCAGTCGACCAGGTACTGAAGGCCTTTACCAAGGCGATGGGAACACAGCAGTCGGCAAACCAAGTATACAGGGTCGCCATTGATGACTAGGGGTGGCGGTGGAGGTGAAGAAGCCGGGACCAACGGACTCGCCCAAAACGGTTTCACCCTGAAGACATGAAAGGTTGGATGAATCTGCATAGACCTTGGAAGTCTCACTGCCACAGGGTTAATGATCTTTAGGATCTCAAAAGGAGTCGGTCCTTGATGTTACATGAACCGGGGGTGATAGGAGAGGGAGAAGTTGAACCTCGTAAAGAAGAGGGACCGGAGCTTGTCGGGAGTTCAGTCTTTTGGCGGACTGGGTGTATTCCAGATTCTTATGATGTGTCCAAACCGGGACTCAGGGACAGGCCAGGAAGTAACTGCTGATGGATGGTTTCATGGTGGTTACCGGACAGTAGCATGCGGACAGGTGTGGTCTGATGGGTGACATTCCGCAGAAGATAACCATCAAGGGTGTTTGCAGGACGGGGGGGGTTCTTGTCGATGATGCTGACGTCAGCACCAGAATCAATAAACGTTGTGATGCCAATAGAACCATCAGCCAACAGCAGTCGGGCATGGCACAAGGGTTGGGAGAAAGGTCTTGGGGTTTGGCTCACCAGTATATATCCCAATTACTGGTGAGCCCTGCCTTTTACTGGGCACTGGGAGACAAAATGACCACCCCGGCCACAGTACAAACAGAGTTTCCCACGGTGGCGGTGTTCCTGCTTTTCTGGGGTGAGACTGGTGCGGCCTACCTGCATAGGCTCTAGGTCACCCAGGTGTGGTTCGGCAGGGAGTCTGGAAGCCTCTGGCAAAGATCTTGGCGGGTTGGCACCCGACTGTTGTTGCTCCAGTCTCCGCACCTAGATGCGACAATCCACCCAGGAAGCCAACTCAATTAAACCATCCAGAGATGAAGGAAAATCGAACGAGACCAGTTCATCCTTGATGTATTCGGCAAGGCCCCGGAGAAAACCATCACACTGAGCGGCAGAGCTCCAATCACTCTGGCAGGCTAGGTTATGGAACTCAATGGCGTAATCCACAACAGACTGCTTACCCTGACTCTGGTTTGAAAGTCCTCCTAAGGAGTCAGGACCCAGGGAAACTGTTCCAGACATATTTTGTAGCTCCGCGGAAAAAGCCAGGAAGGATAAGCAGGCCGGTGTCTGCCGTTCCCACTCCGCTGTTTCCCACAGTCGAGCTTTACCGGTCAAATGATTAATGGGTAAAGCTACCTTAGCAGCCTCAGAGGCAAAGGTGTTTTGCTGCAGGGCGAACAGGATGGAACCGTTTATGATGAACTCTCGAATGAATGATGATGAATCTCCGGCGTAGCGCTACGGGGTCCTTATCCGGGGCTCCGGTGCGGCTCCCAGCAGTGCAGGCGATGGAACAGATGGTGAAGGAACGGGGGAAGGTGCTGGAACTACCGACAAGGTCTGTGTTTCACAAAACTGCTGGAACCCCATGACTTAAAACCCAAACGTCCACTCTAGTGCAGCGACTGACTGGGTTATAGTGGTTAGGAGTCCATCGTGTTGTTGAAGGGCGCCCTCAACCCTCTCAAGCGTCTATTGTGGCCAGATAGTTCTGACACAGAGCGTATTAGAACCCAAATGCAGCACACACGGGAAACCAGTAACAGTCTGTGATATTTTAATATACATGTATATATCACAGGTGAGCAGGTACAAGGCGAAACAGAATGACGAGTATGATGTACAAACAGATAAACCAGGAAGTGGCAGGCACAAGTGTAGTCGAGGTCGGGCAGAGGATCAGGAACCAGGCAGGGCAGGTAGTTTGGGACAGGCTGGATCGGGAAAAAGGCGAGACGGGTCCAAGGCAGGTTGGATTCGGGAAACAGGCAGAACCGGCAGGTCCAGGGCAAGCAGGGTAGGTACAAAGACGAGACCGGTCCAAAGCAGACAGGGTTGGGAAACAGGCGAGATGGGCAGGTCCAAGGCAGGCAGGGTTGCCAATGGGAAATTGGTCTGGGAGTAATTGCCGGAGAGTCTGGCATTAGTCAAAAACAATCTGCCAACAATTGAGTGAACAGGGGGAGACTTATACACTAGCCTGATTGGTAATGCGCCGCGGCTGCGGGGCAAAAACGAAGGAGGGGGCTGTGGCTGTCCAGTAGAGGGTAGTGGAAGCAAGGAGACTGGAATGCAGACAGTAGTGGAAGCATGGTGACAGAAATGCAGAATGTGTTTGGGGGGCGTGGCTATCTGGTAGAGTGCACTGGAAGCAACTGTGACAGTACTAGTATAAAGTGCTATAGACCTGTGCTGTAGTATTTAACAATAGTATCAGTATATAGTAATACTATGTAGTACTAGTTTACATTACATACAGTCATTTAGCTTTTGTCTAAAGCGACTTACAATAGTGTGTCTAACAAAGGTAGGTAAGAGAACATCTCGTCACCAGAAGTCAAAAGTGCAATTCATTCCTAAAAAGTCTCAGGTAAAAGTACAATAAGTTGGCAAAAAATATAGCAATATCTAACTAACAAGCAAACAATCTACTTAGTAAGATGCTAGTATGCTAGTAAAAAGTCATAAGAGGACGCGCTAAGAGGAAGGATCCGGGTAGTGTTTCCTGAAGAGGTGAGTTTTTAGCCTGTCCTGACATCCGTGGGGAGTTCATTCCACCAATTTGGGGCCCGAACTGAGTAGAGCCGTGACCGCATAGATCGGCCACAAGGGCCCCAAAGTGAGGAGGCAAGCAGACGGCCCGAAGTAGCAGAGCGGATGGGCAGGGATGTAGGGCTTGACCATTGCCTGGAGGTATAGTTTATAGTACTATATACCTGTGTGGGGGGTCACTGAGGGCCAGAGCCAGATCCAGTGTGGCCCCTGGTTTGGGCAGCCATGTTGTGATGCTGGGATCCACCTTGTGGATCTCTGCCTTGAGGTCCTCAGCCCTGTTCTTAGTGTTGGTCTTCCTGATGTACCTGCACACACAGTACACAGGTATTGAGAGAATAGGAGTGCATAATAATACTAATAATAATTGTAATAATAAGTACGATTTTAATATAGCAGCCAGTACGTGTCGGAGGGGTGGGCCTCTATGAAGTACCCAGCGAAGGGGCAGTAGATACGGGGCTGCAAGGTCTTCACCAGCTGGGCCTTGTAGCGGAGCAGCTTCTTACGCTCGGTCAGGACGAAGTCTGCCTTCCACGCCTCTGGAACAAAAACTAGGATCACTAGAACACCAGGATAATTAAAACACCAGGATCACTAGAACACCAACCAGGATCACTAGAACACCAGGATCACTAAAACACCAACCAGGATGATTAGAACGCCCCAGGATCGCTTAAACACCAACCAGGATCACTAGAGCACCAACTAGGATCACTAGAACACAAACCAAAATCACTAGAATACAAACCACGATCACTTGAACACAAACCACGATCATTTGAACACAAACCACAATCAGTAGAACACAAACCGAGATCCCTAGAGAACCAGGATCACTAGAACACAAACCAGGGTCACAAGAACACAAACCAGGGTCACAAGAACACAAACCAGGATCACTAGTAACAACAACCATGATCACTAGTAACAACAACCATGATCACTTGAATGGATATCCTGTACAACCAAGAGATAGAATGACTTTATCCATGTGGTCCACAGGTCGGGAAATAAAAAATACTAGGAATGGAATGCTAGACAAAAGAAGCCAAGCATCTGCCTCTCAGAACACTCTCTGGATGTAACCAAGGTCATGTGACTCACGCTTTCTGCGAAATGTATCATGGACGTTGTAGTAAATTGACAATATGTACAACTTGCATTTTGCATACATTTGAACAGCTTATATTATTTATTGTAATAAACACACTTACAGGTCTATTTCCCGTATTTAACATTGATTCAGTGCTGTATTTAACATATTTAATGTAGTAAACATGATTTGTATCTCGCGTATTAGATGTGTGGTTAGTGTGAACGTACCGGTGTACTTCCCACCGGAGAAGGTCATGGGGAAGCCTGAAGCGCCTCCCGCAAAGTCGCTCATCAGCAGGTCGGGTCTGACCGGCAGACGCCCCCCGTTAGGCCGCGTGCAGTCCACCGAGTTCACGATCAGGTGACCTTCACACAGAACACAGTTCAGTTTATCTCAAAATACACCTTCTTAGAAGATGGGACTAAATACTACTAACTAACTGAACTATAGTACATTTCCATCTCCAAATACTACTAACTAACTGCACTATAGTACATTTCCATCTCCTCAATTTCCCATCTGTGATCAATAACAATTATGATTGATATATATATGAACGTGTATAATTACCGGTAAATACAGGAGTTGCAGTGTGAATTGTCCTAAGTTATTATAAAGTAATTTAACCAAGAATTATGCAACAAAAACACATTTTATCAACGATTGATAGAATGAAGACGGTGTGTTAACCTTTATAATCCAGGATGATACAGGTGTCCATCTCAGGGTGGACTCCGTCCATCAGAATCATGAAGCGAAGGTGTTTGTTCACCTGAGTGAGGGAGTGAGCATTTTAACAGTGGTTTGTTACCAGTCAAAAGTCAAAGTGCTACCTCCTGACCTACTGCTGCCCAATTATAACTGAAGAGATGAGACCAAAGACATACCTCCTCAGAGATGGTGAACTACAGAAGACACACCTCCTCAAGGATGGTGGACTACAAAAGACACACCTGCTCAGAGATGGTGGACTACAGAAGTCACACCTCCTCAGAGATGGTGGACTACAGAAGTCACACCTCCTCAGAGATGGTGGACTACAGAAGTCACACCTCCTCAGAGATGGTGGACTACAGGAGACACCTCCTCAGAGATGGTGGATGACAGGAGAAACACCTCCTCAGAGATGGTAGACTACAGAAGACAAACCTCCTCAGAGATGGTGGCAAAGCCACCCAGACTCCTTGTTACCGTCTGGTAAACAATACAGGAGCACAGTCCCTTGAGAAGGGTGACTCCTCAACTTGTTCCTAGGAGACTCTGGAGGTTCAGGGAACACTTCAGCCTTCCTGAGATACAGGTCCAGGTGCAGGCCGGAGGTTAACAGGCCTGAGGTTTGCATGCTTGAGGCTAGCAGCCGGGAAGCAGGCTAGGAATCAGGGATGTTTAGAAGGTCTTTAGTCCACCCAGGAGCCACAGACAGATCCTTCTGTCCTCACTAACACAATTTAAACAGTTCATATTACTACCAATGGATCGAGGGTGTGTTGGAAGCCATTTCAATGGTCGAGAGGCTCGTAACTGACATGCCAGACGGTTCGTTACACAGAAGTGTCTGGGAAGTTGAATAGGGCTGGCACTTCGAAAATAGCTATTTCTAACCTCTTTGGGAGCACCCATTTGTGTTTTGGAACAAACAATCGCTGTGGTCATACCTAAACCAGGCCCCTAGCTGCCGGTAGTTCCTTGGAGCTGATTGGTCCAAAGCACTGTGATTCTGGCCAGGTGGATTCTCACTGAAATTGATCTCACTAGTTCAGCTGCCTCACAAGGTAAATACAAATAAATCTGACCCATGAAAAACGAGATGTATGAGGACAGTACAAATGGGGACAGACTGGACAGAGTGGAGGATTACATCTTGCCAGATGCCGAAGGGAAGGACATTGATGTTGGTCAGCTTCACGTTGCTGTGTTCCAGATACCTAAGAGAGAGATGTCATGGTAGTGATTCAACATGTTTTTATTTGATGTACAATGGAATGCTTACTCCCCATTATCACAGTTACTCACTCAGAGGGCTCACTACACAACAACAAGGAGAAACTCCCCCAAACCCATTCAGAGGTAACCTGGAGAAGGACCTCAGAAGAGCTACCCTAACCCTATCTCCTACCAAAACAGAAGAGCTACTCTAACCCTATCTCCTTCCAAAACAGAAGAGCTACCCTAACCCTATCTCCTACCAAAACACCGGCCGCGATGTGTCTCCAACGTAGATGGGGATGTCTGGACGCCTCTCTGCCAACACCTTGAGAGTTGGGTAACTGCAATAAGAAATACAAGAACAACAAAGTCTGAATGTGGTCTCACATACCTTCCTCCAATCCATTGATGCATAAAACAAATGCAAAAAACAGTGCACTTTGTTTCGCAGGAATCGTACGTACGTTCGTTTATGCCCATTTCAGCGAATGTCGACCAGAATGGCCAACAGAGCAGCTGAAATCATGTCTAAAATAACACTTATACATGTATTTTTTATGACTTTTTTTCTCACGATACAAACACAGGTTAAGGTTACTCTAAAATACGGTTTGATAACATTTCTAGTGAGAAATATGCACTTACCGGTAAGTTCAAAAATATTTGTTCAATGAATATATACATCCTTTAGTTTGTTAGTTATGGTGAAGATTCTGCAACATGTATATCCGTTGCTATGGTGACACACAAAAGTGTGTTTGTGTCGCGCGCACCCCCCCCCCTCAACTAAGGTACTGTAGACCTGTTCTACACAGTACTATTTACTGACATCTGGCCCTCCTAAAATAAGTTTGGGAACCACTGGTTTAAGTCATCAGCTCTCCTTTTATTCTGGGAAATAGTTTGTTTTGATCAATTATTTAATTCTTATTATTTACATGTTTAGGTTTAGATTTAATCTAGGTTGGGATTTTAGTGCCCCCTGCAGGCTGGCTGAGACGTGATAATATTACGTTTAATTGGAAAATATGTATGTTAAACAATAAAATCAAGTCTAAACAGGTCCAAATTGAAAAGTATGACTGTGCATAAGGCAAACATCAATATCTTGAACACATTTGGCTACATCATACCCTTCATTGGCCTTAAAAGGCTCAGAGAAAGTACACCTGCAAGTAGTCTTGGCTTGGAGCAAGATGAAAATTAAACTTAGTCGTAGAACAACCATGAAGATCATTGGATCAAATGATCATCATTTGATCCAATCATTTGATCCAAAATCATTGGAAAGGTCTTGATCTAGAGAGTAACATATGTCAGTATGAAAGGTGTGGGGGGTTCCTGTTCCTCAGGGGTGCTCTTTGAACCTGGAACCTGTGCCACCTTTGAAGGCTTACAGGGAAGCCAAAAAACGTGAGACAGACATGGGATCAACAGTTTTGGAAAGATCTTGAAACTATTGGGTGCGTCACTCAGCAGGGTCACAACCTGTAAAAAACATGATTTCACCCTCTTACAGATAAGAAATATCAAATCTGACCACGCCAGTGTGTTTCTCGGCCAGTAAACCCTATAATAAGATGGCAAGATTCCTGGTCACAATTTCACATAGTAGGGAAAACACATTAGAACGACACAACGTGTGACACAGCATGCTGCAAATGGTAGTTCTTTGCACACGTCCGGGTCCCTGGATCTATTTGTGTTAATATTGTGGTTTATATATTTTTTAAAACATATAATGTGGTTTCCGAACCAGACGGTGCAGCTCAGTGCCGCTGCAATCCGATGGAGTAGTAATACACGTAAAAATTTACTTAAGAACAATAAGGCGGCAGTGATATCAGCGTCCATAGCAACGATAGAAACCTGAACAAATCTTTGTAATAACTCAAAAACTAAAGATCGTATAAATTCACTGAACAAAGCAATGTGAGAGTAAAACACACATTTCTCGCTAAAAATGTTATCAAAACATATTATAATGCCAAAACTATCTATCTATTACATTTTCCACAGAGAATATAAGGAAATGTGACTGTGCTTGACATTATAGCTGCGGAAGTTTGCGCATGCGGACCGGGTTGATACGTACGATTTCCTACGAAACAAAATGCACTGTTTTTTCGGAAGGAATTCTACGTATCGTTTATGAGACCAGCCTGAACCTTCTCAGGACTATACTGCCTGATAATGTACCATCCTATGACCTTCTCAGGACTATACTGCCTGATAATGTACCATCCTATGACCTTCTCAGGACTATACTGCCTGATAATGTACCATCCTATGACCTTCTCAGGACTATACTGCCTGATAATGTACCATCCTATAACCTTCTCAGGACTATACTGCCTGATAATGTACCATCCTATGACCTTATCAGGACTATACTGCCTGATAATGTACCATCCTATGACCTTATCAGGACTATACTGCCTGATAATGTACCATCCTATGACCTTCTCAGGACTATACTGCCTGATAATGTACCATCCTATGACCTTCTCAGGACTATACTGCCTGATAATGTACCATCCTATGACCTTCTCAGGACTATACTGCCTGATAATGTACCATCCTATAACCTTCTCAGGACTATACTGCCTGATAATGTACCATCCTATGACCTTCTCAGGACTATACTGCCTGATAATGTACCATCCTATGACCTTCTCAGGACTATACTGCCTGATAATGTACCATCCTATGACCTTCTCAGGACTATACTGCCTGATAATGTACCATCCTATGACCTTCTCAGGACTATACTGCCTGATAATGTACCATCCTATGACCTTCTCAGGACTATACTGCCTGATAATGTACCATCCTATGACCTTATCAGGACTATACTGCCTGGTAATGTACCATCCTATAACCTTATCAGGACTATACTGCCTGATAATGTACCATCCTATGACCTTCTCAGGACTATACTGCCTGATAATGTACCATCCTATGACCTTCTCAGGACTATACTGCCTGATAATGTACCATCCTATGACCTTCTCAGGACTATACTGCCTGATAATGTACCATCCTATGACCTTCTCAGGACTATACTGCCTGGTAATGTACCATTCTATAATCCTAAAGTACCTCAGGTGGTCAGAGTGCATGTGGCTGATGTAGATAAAGTCAGCGGAGCAGAGGCGGTCCCAGGCATCAGGGGGCGGTTGGTGCAGGAGCCACCACCCACGGGCGAAGGCGGGACCTGTGAGCCAGGGGTCGAACACCACCCGGACCCCGCCCAGGCTCAGCTCCATGCAGGCGTGGCTCAGGTAGGTCACCTGTCCGGGAACAGTGGGTGGTTTAGGATGACGCCTGTGGTTTTACTTTGAAGGAAACTTGTAAATATAGTTTTGAAAGACAGCTATGAGGACATGTCCCCAGTATAAAGACAACATGTCCCCAGTATAAAGACAGCTATGAGGACATGTCCCCAGTATAAAGACAGCTATGAGGACATGTCCCCAGTATAAAGACAACATGTCCCCAGCATAAAGACAGCTATGAGGACATGTCCCCAGTATAAAGACAACATGTCCCCAGCATAAAGACAGCTATAAGGACATGTCCCCAGTATAAAGACAGCTATGAGGACATGTCCCCAGCATAAAGACAGCTTTGAGGACATGTCCCCAGTATAAAGAAAATGGCCCTCTATGGACACACACCTAAGGACCCACGCAATTTAAGTTTGCTCAGATGCAGTTAACAAATGACACAAAGTAGTGTCTGTCTTCTGGATCGGACTTTGACCAGACAACCCTCCTGCTCTAGCCTGGTGGGGCCTCAAGTCAAAAGGCCAGGCTCTCTTGAACAAGGGATGAAGAAGACCTCACAAGATAGACCACTTGGGGTCAGAGTGCCCTGCCAAAGAGTCATGACATAACATGATCAATGAAGTTCCCTCTGAGGTGTTGTGGACAGACAGGTCTTCATACGCCTTCAGAAGGAACCATCCTGGTGTCTTCTCACAGACAGAAGGAACCATCCTGATGTGTTCTCACAGACACCTGATGTGTTCTCACAGACAGATGGAACCATCCTGGTGTCTTCTCACAGACAGAAGGAACCATCCTGATGTGTTCTCACAGACAGAAGGAACCATCCTGGTGTGTTCTCACAGACAGAAGGAACCATCCTGATGTGTTCTCACAGACAGAAGGAACCATCCTGGTGTGTTCTCACAGACAGAAGGAACCATCCTGGTGTGTTCTCACAGACAGATGGAACCATCCTGATGTGTTCTCACAGACAGAAGGAACCATCCAGGTGTGTGAGGAACTCACTGTGGCCTCCCCGGGCTGTAGGGTCTGAGAATCACGCTGGTCCGCCATCCAGGGGTCCTGAGGACTTAACTCCAACAGCTGAAGACCTCCATCTAGAAGCTCCACCTCTACACACACACACACACACACACACACACACACACACCACCAGAGTCACACAAACACACACACACACACACACACACACACACACACACACACACACCACCAGAGACAATGTATAAACATATATATAATATAAACATATAGATTATAAATATAAACCTATATATAATTTAATCGTATAGAATGTAAATGTATATAGAATATAAACATATAGAATGTTCATATGGAATATAAACATTTAGCATTTTCATATGGAATATAAACATATAGAATATAAACATATACAGAATGTAAATATAGAACATATACATGTAGAATAGTAAATATAGAATGTAAACAAAGAATGTAAACAAACCCAGTTGCTCCTGGGAGAATGAGTCAGGTGGGTTGCTGTAGCACATTGTTGATAAGTTCAGCTTCCAGTTGTGTTTGGTGCACTTCACTGTCCTGGTGAACACATGAATGTAGTGATTTATGTATGTTGGACACATGTATGTATGGTGGACACATGAATATAGAGATGTATGGTGAAATCATGAATATGTGTAGTGAACACATAGTATAAGGACTATAATGAGACCTGGCTGTCACCATTGATGATGCTGTGGTGACACCTACTCGGACCGCAAGGAATCTGGGTGTGACCCTGGACGAACAACTGTCGTTCATTGCAACAACATTGCATGGGTGACACGCTCCTGCAGATTCCTCCTCTACAACATCAGGAGGATTCGGCCTTTTCTCACTGAAAAGGCTGCGCAGGTGCTCATCCAGGTGCTCATCCAGGCTCTTGGGGCGGCAGTCTAGCTCAGGAGGTAGAGCGGTCGCCTCACAACCGGAAGGTTGCTGGTTCGATCCCCGGCTCCTCCTAGCAAAAACTGTCGAGGTGTCCTTGAGCAAGACCCTAACCCTAACTGCTCCCCGGGCGCTGTATGAATAGCTGCCCACTGCTCCTAATACTAGGATGGGTTAAATGCAGAGAACACGTTTCACTGTATGTCTTCATGTATGTGACCAATAAAGAGGATTCAATCCTCACGATTTGTTGTTGTCATCTCCCGGCTGGACTACTGCAACTCCCTCCTTGCTGGCGCCCCGGCATTTACCATCAGGCCCCTGGAGCTCATTCAGAAAGCTGCAGCTCGCCTGGTGTTCAACCGCCCCAAGTACTCCTACACATCTACCCTCCTTCGGACTCAGTGGCTACACTGGCTACCTGTAGCTGCTCGCATCCAGTTCAAGACCTTGGTGCTAGCCTACAAGGCAGTAAAAGGTACTGCTCCATCCAACCTCCAGGCAATGGTCAAGGCCTACATCCCAACCCGTCCACTTTGCTCGGCTTCTTCGGGCCGTCTGCTTGCCCCCTCACTTAAGGGCCCGTGTGGCCGATCTACGTGGTCACGGCTCTTCTCCGTCCTGGCCCCAAGTTGGTGGAACAAACTCCCCACAGAGGGGAGGACACACTCCCGGATCCTTCCTCGTAGCGTCAATTAAGTCAGTCAAAAGTAGATTACATATTATAGATAGGTATATATTGTTCTAGATATTGTTGCATATTGTTTGCCTACTTTTTCCCTTACACTTTTGCCTGAATTATTGTACTTCTACCTGAGCACTGGTTCAGTTATGTGATGTATAGTGCATCATGTAATAGTGATGTATAGTGTATCATGTGATGTATAGTGTATCATGTAATAGTGATGTATAGTGCATCATGTAATAGTGATGTATAGTGTATCATGTGATGTATAGTGCATCATGTAATAGTGATGTATAGTGTATCATGTGATGTATAGTGCATCATGTAATAGTGATGTATAGTGATGTATAGTGTATCATGTAATAGTGATGTATAGTGCATCATGTAATAGTGATGTATAGTGTATCATGTGATGTATAGTGCATCATGTAATAGTGATGTATAGTGCATCATGTAATAGTGATGTATAGTGATGTATAGTGTATCATGTAATAGTGATGTATAGTGCATCATGTAATAGTGATGTATAGTGCATCATGTAATAGTGATGTATAGTGTATCATGTGATGTATAGTGTACC
>CM051022.1:4985357-5000357 GCA_027704905.1 Muraenolepis orangiensis | reverse complement strand
GTCTCTGTCCTGGAGACTCTCCTGCTGTACTGTGATGTCCTCACTGTCTCTGTCCTGAAGATTTTCACTCACTGCTTTATACTTGTATACTACTTTGTGTAAACTGTGAAGTGACAATAAACTTGACTTGACTTGATATATTTATCTTTTTATACAACAGCATACCCCTGCTCACTGCCTGTTATATATTTATAATTCTGCACATATCTCATACCTACTCTATAAGTAATAAGTATACCTGTTTTAGTAGTAGTTTTTTAAGTAGACAGTTGTGTTATCTGTTATATTACAGTGTTACGTTGATTTGTTTGTCTTTCTAGGTCCATGCACTACGCATTATGAGTGGTTTTGTGTTGGAAAAACAACACACAACAACTACAGCAGGGGTTCCCAAAGTGGGGGTCGCGGGACCCCGAGGGGGGGGGGTCGCGAGATGATTTCACAATCCTCTTGATGTAACCCATGAGGTTTATTTATTTTTTATTTTATTATTATTATTTTTTATTTATTTTTTATCATTTGTATTATTATTATTACCGTATTATTATTAATAATAACGTGAGTGACAAAGGAATTCTGATTCCCACAGATTGACGACAGTATCGGCGTTGAAAAAAAGCCACACACAATGTTCGCGATCGCGATTGCCCCCCACCCCCCCCCTCCCCGTCGGACGGTGATAGTGGGGGGGTCGCCAGTCTCCAGCGCTGTTATTTTGGGGGTCGCGGGCTGAACAGTTGCGGAACCCCTGGTCTACAGAAGGTCCAGTTGTGATAGACACGCTTCGCCACTGCCGTACATTATATATTACCATGCACTTTACTGCACCATTTGCACTCTGGTTAGATAATAGATAAACAATCAATTTGAATCTAATCTAATCTAAAACTCATGATGCTGCTGCACTACTGGCACTTTAAATGCTTAAATATGTTTGCACAATTCAATTCTGTATATTTTATATTGTTTTACACAGTACAGTATTGTTTTAAAAATTCATACTGCGGAATTGAATGGGGAGTAAGCATAAAACATATTGTATCTTGTATGGTCTTTCTATCATTTATATTCCAGTAGGCTAAACTGAGTCTACTTGACTTCAATACAGCAACAGTCCTTACCTTTAATTCCTGCAGATGTGAGAAATAACACTTCACTGTCTCCGTCCTGAAGACTCTCCTGCTGTACTGTGATGTCCTCACTGTCTCTGTCCTGGAGACTCTCCTGCTGTACTGTGATGTCCTCACTGTCTCTGTCCTGGAGACTCTCCTGCTGTACTGTGATGTCCTCACTGTCTCTGTCCTGGAGACTCTCCTGCTGTACTGTGATGTCCTCACTGTCTCTGTCCTGAAGACTCTCCTGCTGTACTGTGATGTCCTCACTGTCTCTGTCCTGGAGACTCTCCTGCTGTACTGTGATGTCCTCACTGTCTCTGTCCTGGAGACTCTCCTGCTGTACTGTGATGTCCTCACTGTCTCCGTCCTGAAGACTCTCCTGCTGTACTGTGATGTCCTCACTGTCTCCGTCCTGAAGACTCTCCTGCTGTACTGTGATGTCCTCACTGTCTCTGTCCTGTCCTGATGTATCGGCCTAATGATGAGCTGTTCCTGTAAAGCAGGTTACTACTCTACACACAACAGAAAACACACGAGAGAGAGAGAGAGAGAGAGAGAGAGAGAGAGAGAGAGAGAGAGAGAGAGAGAGAGAGAGAGAGAGAGAGAGAGAGAGAGAGAGAGAGAGAGAGAGAGAGAGAGATTATCAGGATGTGATATATATATATATATATATATATATATATATATATATATATATATATATATATAGTCTAACCAGTGGATGGTTAGTGGAGTACTGACCATCTAAAAGTACATTGCCGTTAAAGGTCACTTATAGAGAAACCTACTCAACTAAATGTAACAAAGTAACTTGGATAATAAGTTCCTCAAATTACAAAAACAGCTACACAATACAGATATGAACTCTCTCTCTCTCTCTCTCTCTCTCTCTCTCTCTCTCTCTCTCTCTCTCTCTCTCTCTCTCTCTCTCTCTCTCCTTCCTCTCTCCATGTCTCTCTCTCTCTCTCTCTCTCTCTCTCTCTCTCTCTCTCTCTCTCTCTCTCTCTCTCTCTCTCTCTCTCTCTCTCTCTCTCTCTCTCTCTCTCTCTCTCTCTCTCTCTCCTACCCCTCTCTCTCTCTCTCCATGTCTCCCCCCCCTCTCTCTCTCTCTCCCCATGTCTCTCTCTCTCTCTCTCTCTCTCTCTCTCTCTCTCTCTCTCTCTCTCTCTCTCTCCCCATGTCTCTCTCTCCCCATGTCTCTCTCTCTCTCTCTCTCTCTCTCTCTCTCTCTCTCTCTCTCTCTCTCTCTCTCTCTCTCTCTCTCTCTCTCTCTCTCTCTCTCTCTCTCTCTCTTTCAGATTCAGATTACTTTATTAATCCCGAGGGAAATTAAGGTGCAACAGTTGACACAGTCGATGTTGCCAGGGAGAGGGAAGTTTGGAGTCCCCTGCTGGAGCTGCTACCTCCGCGACCCGATTTCGGATAAGCGGGAGAAGATGGATGGACACAGGGGGAATAAATGCACACACAAAAATACTAATACCTAAGCTAAAAACAAAACAACAACTAACTAAATAAAACTATTATAAACAAAAATATAGTTAAAATAATTCTAAATGAAATCTAAATGTATTGATAAATGAAGATAAATTTACAGTATTATTACAGTAATACGTAGGTATATACAATACACAACAATACGTATAGTGCAAATTGGCAGTAATAAAATATTAATAAATAACTCAACTGAAAAGTGACATGTGAAAAGTGAATCTCTCTCTCTCTCTCTCTCTCTCTCTCTCTCTCTCTCTCTCTCTCTCTCTCTCTCTCTCTCTCTCTCTCTCTCTCTCTCTCTCTCTCCCCATGTCTCCCCCCCTCTCTCTCTCTCTCTCCCCATGTCTCCCCCCCTCTCTCTCTCTCTCTCCTACCCCTCTCTCTCTCCCCATGTCTCCCCCCCCCTCTCTCTCTCTCTCTCTCTCTCCTACCCCTCTCTCTCTCCCCATGTCTCCCGCTCACATATTACACATACTAATATTGATATGAAATATGATTCAGTGAATAAGTAGCCCACAAAATAAATGCTGTTTATGCTATTTAATTATTAAACAGAATTATGAATTATTCGTCCAATTGATGAATGAGTGAATGAAGGCGTTTGTTTGAACAAAATTGTCTTTCTATAATTGATTCCAGTAGGCTACACTGAGTCTACTTGACTTCAATACAGCAACAGTCCTTACCTTTAATTCCTGCAGATGTGAGAAATAACACTTGTTCACTGTCTCCGTCCTGGAGACTCTCCTGCTGTACTGTGATGTCCTCACTGTCTCCGTCCTGAAGACTCTCCTGCTGTACTGTGATGTACTCACTGTCTCTGTCCTGAAGACTCTCCTGCTGTACTGTGATGTCCTCACTGTCTCTGTCCTGGAGACTCTCCTGCTGTACTGTGATGTCCTCACTGTCTCTGTCCTGAAGACTCTCCTGCTGTACTGTGATGTCCTCACTGTCTCCGTCCTGAAGACTCTCCTGCTGTACTGTGATGTCCTCACTGTCTCCGTCCTGAAGACTCTCCTGCTGTACTGTGATGTCCTCACTGTCTCCGTCCTGAAGACTCTCCTGCTGTACTGTGATGTCCTCACTGTCTCCGTCCTGAAGACTCTCCTGCTGTACTGTGATGTCCTCACTGTCTCCGTCCTGAAGACTCTCCTGCTGTACTGTGATGTCCTCACTGCCTCCGTCCTGAAGACTCCTGCTGTACTGTGATGTCCTCACTGTCTCCGTCCTGAAGACTCTCCTGCTGTACTGTGATGTCCTCACTGTCTCCGTCCTGGAGACTCTCCTGCTGTACTGTGATGTCCTCACTGTCTCGGTCCTGTCCTGATGTATCGGCCTAATGATGAGCTGTTCCTATAAAGCAGGTACTCTACACACAACAGAAAACAGAGAGAGTGAGTGAGAGAGAGAGAGAGAGAGAGAGAGAGAGAGAGAGAGAGAGAGAGAGAGAGAGAGGAGAGAGAGAGAGAGAGAGAGAGAGAGAGAGAGAGAGAGAGAGAGAGAGAGAGAGAGAGAGTGATTGTCGTTATCAGGATGTGGATATTCCGGTTTGTCCTTTGATGACAGGTGGAAGACGAAGATAGAGAGAGTTAACACCATTATGTCTACATGGGACTGACATTTGACTTAATGTCAGTGAGAGTGCTGAGCCCTCTCCTCTACTCTCTCTTCACCCACGACTGCACTCCTGTACAAACACCATCATCAAGTTTGCAGAGGACACAACGGTGGTGGGCCTCATCAAGAACAACGATGAGGCAGCCTACAGGGAGGAGGTCCAGCACCTGGTGGCGTGGAGCGCTGACAACAACCTGGAACACCAACCCTCAACACCAAGAAGACCAAGGAGCTCATCGAGGACTTCAGGAGGACCAGAGCTGCCGCACACGCCCCCATCCTCATCAACGGAGCGGAGGTCGAGCGTGTCTCCAGCTTCAAATTCCTGGGGGTCCACATCTCCGAGGACCTCTCCTGGTCCCTCAATACTGCCTCACTGGTAAAGAAGGCACACCAGCGTCTCTTCTTCCTGAGGAGACTGAGGAAAGCCCACCTGTCCCCTCAGATTCTGGTGAACTTTTACCGGTGTGCCATTGAAAGTATCCTCACCGTCTGCATCACAGTGTGGTACGGCAACTACACTGTTTCCGACTGGAAAGCGCTGCAGAGGGTGGTGCATCGTTGGACTACCCCTCCCTGCAATAAACACTACCCACCACAAACAGTGAGGAAGGAAGACAAAAGGAAGTTCAAAGGAAGGCACACACTAGTGATGTGTCGGTCGCTCTTTTTAGTGAACGACGGGAGCCGGCTCGCACCCGCGAACGAGCCGTTATTTATTTTTTTACGGGTGCTCCGCGTACATGCAGTGCGGCGTGTGCTCAGTGCTGATGGCTGAACAGAGGGAGGGGTGACACTTCACACGGTGAAGGGTCAGTTTGCGTCGCGCAAATAAGATGAGAAAGTAGGAAAAGAAGCAGCATTTGGCTGCATTTTAACAATTGTGCAAACACAAAGGCAGAATGCAGAATTTGCAACATGAACCTCTCATATAGAGCAGGGTCCACAAACCACCTCCACAGGCACTTGAGAACTGTGCATCCAACAGTTCAGTTGGAAGAAAAAAGGCAGACCAGACTGCCTGCTTCTGCTTCTGTGTGTCTACTCCACCTGTTGTTGCTGCAGCTACAGGATCTACCACCCATGCATCAGGTACCCAAAAACCAACAGCTACACAGACCTCAATAAGCAAATTGATATGCAATGAATGGCAATGGCAAAGGCAATGAGTGACCCCAGCTAGACAGAACATAGTGGATGAAGAATTGGCCAAAATGATTGCAAGTGATTTCCAACCATTTTCCATTGTGGAGGACAAGGGATTCCGAAGCTTCACACATGCTCTCAATCCAATGTATGTTTTAAAACAGGGCAGATAATAACAGAGAGAAGAAACCGGATCAACCCTCTAAGCTGAGGCACTTCCTCTTCCTCAATGCCAATCTGCCCTGAAAAGAAGAAGAAAAGGTTACAGTTTGATAGTTGACCGTGGTAAGTTCATTAGAGACTGTTTTATACTGCTGTTTTGCACATTACAATACATTTATTTTTATTATGTTTTTTTTATGATAGAGACTGTTATTTGCTGCTGTTTTTAGCATTGCAATATATTTATTTTCATTATGTTATTTATTTATGATTATTTATATTTTTTAAGATTTTATGTCAGCTGTCTTTTGTTCTATAGTTTATACTGAAATAGAGCCCTGCTGTTTTGTTAGGGCTTTTTGTTTAAATAAAAATGTCAAATATACAAAAATACAGTAGCTGTCCTTAGCTTTTAAATGTCTATGCTTAAGTTGTTCTAGGTGTTGCTATCTGCTTTGTGTAGCGTGGTTCTACAAGCAAGTCAGTGCATTCATTGGGTGGTATCAGAGTTACAAGGGTCTGGAAATGCAATGAAAACAATTGGCCACAGCTAATCATTTACCGGTATATTAAAATTAAAATTTGTACTTTACTTTTGAATACTTCAGTACAAAGGATGTATTGAATAATTTAAGTGATATATGTGTACACATATAAATAATTAGTCAAAATAGGGCTAAATTTGATTGAATTATAAAAGGTATATGTGGTAAAATAGAAGAGCCGTTTGGGAGCCGAAAGAGCCGGCTCTTCTTGGTGAGCCGAGCCAAATGAGCCGGCTCACTCAAAAGAGCCGGAATTCCCATCACTAGCACACACAATAGTCAAAGAACCCTCTCACCCCAACCATGGACTGTTTTCCCTCCTCCCCTTCGGGAGGCGCTATAGAAACCTCTGTTCCACGTCAAGCAGGCTTAGGAACAGCTGTTAACGGTAACGGTCTGAAAGACATGTATGTTAAAATATAAATTTTTGTGTTTGCTTATCTGCTCATATTATTGTATTTTATAAAGTTAGAAAATTATTGTTCAATAATATAACGTTAATAATCTCTAGGGAACTGAAAGTTTATATATGTTCATATAATACAAATGTAAATTTAAATTTACATGACCACAGTTGGGTCAAAGGCGTTGCATTGTGGGTCAGAAGCAACATGGTGGCGGAGGAGAGTGCGCGTTTAATGTCCGCCGCAGTGGCGGCTCGTCCATAGGGGCGCAGGGGCGCCGCCCCACCTGGTTGAGAGAGGAAAAAAAAATAAAAATAAAAATAAAATAAAATAAAATAAATTGTGTTTTTTGATTTTTGATTTTTTGACCCCTAAAAATAAACTAAACATGTTTAAAATGAATAATAATTACTCATTTTAAGTATGTTTGTGTTTAAAATACACAATAACGTTAATATAGCAAATATAAATCATTGTTTTGTGCGTGCTATTCTCCCCCCTCGTTTGTCATTGACGTCACTCTCATAGAAATCTGGTACCTACCTCCAAACCTGGGCGCAAGACCGGTGCGCCCAGGAACTCCGCGTCACTGCGCGCAAGCGGCCAATGAAAATGGATCAAGCAAATAAATGTAGCCTATCAAGGGTCCTAAATACGATCTGTGGGGGCGCATATTCTTGCGCCCGAACAAAGAAACCAGTCACGCATGCGCCACTCAAATTGAGTGGCGCATGCGTGAGCAAATTGAGTGGCGCATGCGTGAATGCGTGAGCAAAGAAAACCAGTCACGCATGCGCCACTCAATTGTAGCCTAGTTGAACCTTATTTGTAAAGCCTGTACTGCTCTGCTCTCAGTTCGGTCTTGCTATCTGAGGAGAGGTACGTTTTTGTTGTCCCGGTTATAGTTTTACATTTATTTTTATTGTGGACGATGTAAACGTAAAGTAAAGGGGATAAGAAATGTTGGTCTTGCTGTATAAACATGCAGCGTGTGTCATTTGTATGTAAACGGTGTGGATTGGGGTTTTGTAAGTTTATCGTGGACACGTGCTTCCCCAATGCTAGCTACAGGGTCCTCCGTGTGTTTGTCTGCTAATATAGGCTGTGGTCGAATGTATTAAGCATTTGTATTTAATTTAATTAGTTTAATTCAGAAGCATTTGTTAATGAGTCAGTTCGCGTCTTGCTGTCTGAGGAGAGGAGATTGAGACCTGTGTATGTGGGAGAGACCTCATGTTGCAAGTTTGTTCTTTTTTTGTTCTGTACAGGACACAGCCATTGTCCAGACGGTCTGCATGATTAAAAAAGCAACCAGTAGCTATTTGTGGTCCATGTCCTTCATTCAACCAGCACAACAGAACACAACGCAGAAGGCGCAGAGGTCAACGGATGTGATAGACAGACTGTAGCAGTCCAGGCACACCCGTTACACTAGCTACCATGGATAATTCTGTTAAATCCCTCAAAGCAACACCATTTGAAAGACGAACACTGCAAGAAAAACTCAGAGTGAAAGAGTTTGGACCTCATCAGCCTGACATCAGCATTCAGCAACCAGCAACAGACAGAGGAAGGCTATATATTCGGTCGTTTTCCAGAACCTGGTTTGCTAAGAAGATGTGGCTAACTGCATGTAGCGAAAGCAATGCTTTATTTTGCTTTCCCTGCCTTCTTTTTCAATTGAGAGGATCAGACCCAGCGTGGATTCAGACTGGAATTACCGATTTGAAGCACATATCGGATAAAACAAAAAAGCATGAACAAACCAGGGTCCACATGGAAAATGCAATGCGGCTAGCCATGTTTGGAAAAATAAACATAGCTGCTCAGCTTGACGAAGGCTACAGAATTGGGATCCGCAAGCACAATGAAGAGGTTGACAAAAACAAACACGTCCTGTCTAAAATAATAGACTGTGTGAAGTTCTGTGGTGCTTTTGAGTTAGCCCTGCGTGGGCACGAAGAATGTGAAGGCTCATCTAATCCTGGCATTTTCAGAGGCCTGGTGGATTTTGTAGCATCACTAGATGCAGTTCTTCAAGAGCATCTGGAGAATGCTACTGTGTTTAAGGGAACATCTAAGACTGTACAGAATGAACTCCTTGACTGTATGCTCTCAGTTTTGAGAGAGTACATCATCGAAGAAATTCAGAGTGCAGACTTTGTCTCCATCCAGGCTGATGAAACGACAGACATTTCCACTGAGTGTCAACTGGTGCTTGTGATCAGATATATTGATAAAGCCCACATTGTGCAAGAGAGGTTTTTATACCTTATACGTTTATACCTCTCCAGAGTGCCACAGCTGATTCGATAGCCACAGCCCTTCTGAATAGGTTGAGCTCCATTCTCCCTGATGACCAGAAGAGCAAGCTCATTTCCCAGGCATATGATGGTGCAAGTTTCATGAGAGGAGCCACAGGTGGTGTGCAGAAGAAGGTTCAAGATGTCTATGTGAATGCACACTATGTCCACTGCTATGCTCACCAACTTAACCTCATCATGCAGCAGGTGACATCTCACATCTCCAGAGTCACACAGTTCTTCTCTGACCTGGCTGGCTTCACTGTATTTTTTGCAAGATCTCCCAAGAGAACCAGTGTGCTTGATAAAGTGGTAGCACACAGACTCCCAAGAGCAAGCACAGTGAGCTGGAACTTCCACAGCCGTACTGTGAACACTGTGTTTGACCACAAAGATGACCTCCTCCAGTGTTTTGAAAACATCAGAGACTCAGGCACGTTTGATACTCCTACTATCCGAGAAGCTGGAGGGTTTGTGAGACTACTGGAGGATGGTAAGTTTATCTTCTTCCTGGAACTGTTCCATCGCATCATGCCTCATGTGGACATCCTTTACAACCAGCTCCAGAAGCGCGCCATCGACACAGTCTTTGTCCGGAGAATCCTACAGAAGTTCACAGACGACGTGCAAAAGATCAGGTAAATTAAAATCTCCACCCTCTGTTCATAACCTGATTACATACACTGTTTTGTTTTGTAACTTTACCATGTACAATGTCATGTTATTTTACCTGGCAACTAAAGCTTAACTTTTCTCTTCTGTTCTGTTCAGAGATTCCCTCCCTACTCTCTGTGGAGAATGGACATCTCAGCAGCTGCCGGGCAAGCAACGCCGAACTCAAATGGGCCCAGAAGAACTGCAGAGGATAGCTACAGAGGTGAGATAGAATATATGGTGTTGGGTATAAAATAATGTTTTTAATTATTTTATATTGCCAATAATTCTGGAGTTGACTGTATATTGATAATGGTAAATGGCTGCATTTATATAGTGCTTTTATCCAAAGCGCTTTACAATTTGTTCCTCACATTTCACTCATTTCCTCATTCACACCGATGGCAGTTGATATTGTAATTTGTAAGGTTGACTTCCCAGACCAACAACCCCAAAACACTCCACCCCCCTTCACGGGAATGTGTATCTTTTGGCTTCTTGTTGACGACAGGAGATGATGAGTCTGTTACTTACACAAGTCAACCTTACAAATTACAATATCAATAGTCCACATAGACCTGTTTATCAAGTGTACCTGACTTAGTGTCTACATTGATTTGATCCAGGAGGATTCTCCCACACTTGTATTCATCTCCACATTGTATTAAATCAGTGTATTCATTTTTTAGGTTTGTAACACTATCTTGGGCCAAGCAAAAGAGAGGTTCTCCTTCACCAAGCACCTGATCAGTGCTGCAGGGAGACACATTCCAGCAGGACAACAACGGGTTCCCTGAAGCAGCACTGAACCCCACCGTGGAGGCTTACCCACTGTTAAACAAGAGCTGAACACTGAACTGTCACTCATCTACAGCAATGATGACTTCAAGAGCTGCACTGGTGCTGTGGCTCTATACCAGCTCTTCATGGAGAACAATCTCCAGGACACCTTCTCAGAGACAGTGGCTCTGCTGAACATCATGATCACAACGCCTATGACTACAGCTGAAGCAGAGAGGTGCTTCTCAACACTGAAGAGAATCAAGACCTTCCTCAGGAACACAATGTCACAGGATCGTCCCAATGCACTGGCCATGCTCTCCATGGAGAAGAAACTGATCCAAGACATCCCTGACTTTAACAATAGTCATTGAGAAATTTGCATCTCTCAAAGAGAGAAGGGCAAAATTTACGTACAAATAGTAAAGCCGCAAGGTGGCATGGCTTTGAGCCACTTCACTGAGTTTTTATTTTTTATTTGATGGCACTGGCTATTTCTAATGTAAGATTTTTGTAAGACAAATGTTCTATTAGGGCTCACTGCTCAGGTTCTTCCCCCAGGCCATCAGAACATTGAACACTAATCTCTCCACAGGTCACTTTAAAGGAAGGCGAAAAAGGTCACTTTAAGAAGAAAAAAAACTTGTTGTGGTTCTTGTATAGTTAGTATAGCATAGGTACATAGATTATGTACCTATACGAGTATATCGTATAGTAGTGTAGTGTACATAGGACCCAGTACCTTTTAATTTGTAAGCTTAACATTGTATTGCATTTTATCTCAGGACTTGTATCAGGTCTATTTTATTATCAGTTAATTATTAGTCTTTCTAATATAAGACCATCTTTTTTTCTTACGTTTATTTTCTACTAGGTATTACTGTGTTCATAATTGCTAATTGAAGCACCATATAATAAATGTTCTTTCACCATAAGTTTCAAGTTTGTTTATTATTTGTCACAACAAAATACAGAATACTTTATGATGAAATGCTTGTTTCTGTATGAGCCCCTGAGATTGTGCTACATACAGTAAAAATAAAGTAAGTAAAAAAAGAAATTAAGCAGTAAGTAAAGGAATGTTCAGTCAATATACATATATACAATACAGAGTAGAATGAGTAACAGTGAGGTTTATATTTATATTATGTATAGTTTTTTATTTTGATTTCTTTAATTCGCCCTCTCGGTCGTTTACATGGAGAAATGGCGCCACCGTCTGGGAAAATGCGGTATTGCACAGCAGATATGTATCTGCCGGTCCGTGGCACAAAAAAGGTTGGGAACCCCTGAAATAGACTACATAAGGTTCAAGAGGCGCCCACGGTAAATGTGTTTAATTTGTTATTAATGTGTTAATATTGAAGACTGAACTTTGAATGAATATGTTGTTTACTTTTGTAGTTTACACGGTGTCGTCGGAGAGAGAGAGAGAGAGAGAGAGAGAGAGAGAGAGAGAGAGAGAGAGAGAGAGAGAGAGAGAGAGAGAGAGAGAGAGAGAGAGAGAGAGAGAGAGAGAGAGAGAGAGAGAGAGAGAGAGAGAGAGAGAGAGAGAGAGAGAGAGAGAGAGAGGAGAGAAATAAAACCTTGGAAGACATCAGTATGTTTCGTGGCCTAACTCATTGGACCGGTGTAGCTACAGCTGTCATTTCTCTGAACTCTACACCACGTTGACAACCGGTTATTTTATAACCGTTTTATACCTAGTAGACTGTCTTTTAGCAACTGTAAACTGTAAATGATATATACTATATATATATATATATTATTTTTATAACTTATTTTATTCTACTCTATAAGTGTCAATAAACTGTGAAGTGACAATAAACTTCTCCTGTTTCATGTCAGAGAACCAGTTCTCCTGTTTCATGTCAGAGAACCAGCGTCATGTTTCATGTCAGAGAACCAGTTTCTCTGTTCCAGAGTCCTGTTTCCACGCCTTGCCACGCCACCATTTTGTTATTTGGTCTTTTGCGTTGCCTCATCTAAGTGATTTTTGTGTTGTACTGCATGTTCCTCAGTAAAGACTCTGTATTCTGACCCCTTTGTCTCGAGTCGTGCATTTGGGTTGGGGTCCATAAGTCAGGCCCGACATTGAGCTGTACACTGACAATCAATTTGAATCTAATCAAATCTAAAACTCATGATGCTGCTGCACTACTGGCACTTTAAATAATTTTAAATATGTTTGCACAATTCAATTCTGTATATTTTAGATTAAAAATTCATACTGCGTAATAGGCCTATATCACGTTAGATTTGAGTATGTACCCGTTAAAAATCGCTGAAGCAGTGTATACGAAGTTCCGGTTAATGCATTCACCTTGGCATTCACCTTGGCAGACATTTATCGCTGGACAACATCGCTGCATAACCTTCCAAAAGTCGGTCAAGACGATGCGGTTCAACTAGTGAATGAACACCACAGTGAAGAAGTCTAAATCCGAATCATACAATTCCCCGACATTGTGTCTTGTGGCTCTATCTGGATATATCGCCATATAACGAAGGTGATTTTGTGTAGGAGCAGAGGTATGCCTATGTATTTAATATAGGCGATTTATTTAATGGATTTTGATTATTTCAATGTACCTTTTCATTTACGTGTTAATATGTAGTGTGCAGCTGTATATTTTCTAAAAGGGAATGCCTGTTATTCTTGTGAATATGAGTTGTCTTAAAATAAAAGTGCTTGTGACATAGTTGTGGCAATTAGTTGCCACAAGTTAAAACCGAATTTGTATAAAATACCGATATATATCATGTGGCTCTATTCGGATGATAGATGGAGTGTGTGTGGGGGTCAGGACCAGTGCTTTTAATCACACACATACCCGACATTATGTGGCTCTATTCGGATGAGAGATGGAGTGTGTGTGGGGGTCAGGACCAGTGCTTTTAATCACACACATACCCAACATTATTAGCCTATATCACAGTGTAGTACGGCAACAGCACTGTTTCCGACCGGAAAGCGCTACAGAGGGTGGTGAAAACCGCCCAACGCATCGTTGGACGACCCCTCCCACTCTGGTTAGATGCCAAATTATTTTCACTGTACTGTACTTGTGCTGTGCAATGACAATACATTTGCACTGTATCATAACTCTACCTATAGTTTACATATTTATTGTTTGTTTATATGTATATACATTTATTTATATTATATATTAAATATCTATTTTATTTTTTAACTTATTTTATTCTATTCAGTTTTTATTCTATTTTATCTTATAGTTATATCTGCTGTCTGTCGTCGGGTATTGCACTTAAGATTTTCACTCACTGCTTTATACTTGTATACTACTTTGTGTAAACTGTGAAGTGACAATAAACTTGACTTGATATATTTATCTTTTTATACAACAGCATACCCCTGCTCACTGCCTGTTATATATTTATAATTCTGCACATATCTCATACCTACTCTATAAGTAATAAGTATACCTGTTTTAGTAGTAGTTTTTTAAGTAGACAGTTGTGTTATCTGTTATATTACAGTGTTACGTTGATTTGTTTGTCTTTCTCGGTCCATGCACTACGCATTATGAGTGGTTTTGTGTTGGAAAAACAACACACAACAACTACAGCAGGGGTTCCCAAAGTGGGGGTCGCGGGACCCCGAGGGGGGGGTCGCGAGATGATTTCACAATCCTCTTGATGTAACCCATGAGGTTTATTTATTTTTTATTTTATTATTATTATTTTTTATTTATTTTTTATCATTTGTATTATTATTATTATTATTATTATTATTATTATTATTATTATTATTATTGTTAATAATAACGTGAGTGACAAATAAAGGAATTCTGATTCCCACAGATTGACGACAGTATCAGCATTGAAAAAAAAACACACACACGATTACCCCCCCCCCCCCCCGTTGGACTTCACGATGTTCGCGATCGCGATTACCCCCCCGACCCCGTCGGACGGTGATAGTGGGGGGGTCGCCAGTCTCCAGCGCTGTTATTTTGGGGGTCGCGGGCTGAACAGTTGCGGAACCCCTGGTCTACAGAAGGTCCAGTTGTGATAGACACGCTTCGCCACTGCCGTACATTATATATTACCATGCACTTTACTGCAACATTTGAACTCTGGTTAGATAATAGATAAACAATCAATTTGAATCTAATCTAATCTAAAACTCATGATGCTGCTGCACTACTGGTACTTTAAATACTTTTAAATATGTTTGCACAGTTCAATTCTGTATATTTTATATTGTTTTACACAGTACAGTATTGTTTTAAAAATTCATACTGCGGAATTGAATAAAGCATAAAAACATATTGTATCTTGTATGGTCTTTCTATCATTTATATTCCAGTAGGCTAAACTGAGTCTACTTGACTTCAATACAGCAACAGTCCTTACCTTTAATTCCTGCAGATGTGAGAAATAACACTTCACTGTCTCCGTCCTGAAGACTCTCCTGCTGTACTGTGATGTCCTCACTGTCTCTGTCCTGAAGACTCTCCTGCTGTACTGTGATGTCCTCACTGTCTCTGTCCTGGAGACTCTCCTGCTGTACTGTGATGTCCTCACTGTCTCTGTCCTGGAGACTCTCCTGCTGTACTGTGATGTCCTCACTGTCTCTGTCCTGAAGACTCTCCTGCTGTACTGTGATGTCCTCACTGTCTCTGTCCTGGAGACTCTCCTGCTGTACTGTGATGTCCTCACTGTCTCTGTCCTGTCCTGATGTATCGGCCTAATGATGAGCTGTTCCTATAAAGCAGGTTACTACTCTACACACAACAGAAAACAGAGAGAGAGA
>CM051022.1:4961242-4984357 GCA_027704905.1 Muraenolepis orangiensis | reverse complement strand
CTACGTCTCTGCCTGTCCCTGTCTGTATGTGATATTTATCGCAATGAATACCACTATCTGCCTTTGGTGTGTGTGTGCAGCATTTGGGTCCAAACCTAACCCGTGACAGTTACTTGGTGTTTCTTTATCATTAATTAATAATACATTCAAATTTAATTTGACTCTAAATGCCTTCGTAAAATGTACAATGTTTTTGTCATCTTATGATTGATCCAAATCGAAACTGAGAAATGCAAGTAAAAAGGTCGCCTACACAACGTGTGTGCAGCAACATCAGATTAAGCGGCCACTGGGTGCAGTCAAGCTCGAGCTGGTTCCACACGGAGACTCGAGTGATGAGGAAAACATAAGCTGTTCTCACCACAGTGATTCTCTGGGCTTTTAAACTGGCCAAAGGGGAATGAACTACAGTAAGGGGTTTGAAATAATTATATTAACGTTACCACGTCAATTACTAACGTTTGCAACGTTATTTAACTTTCCGAACCCTTGATACAAAGTTGTGTCAAGAGACGTTCATAAAATAAGCGGGAGATCCACGGCTAACTAGCTTTAGCTTCGGCTATGAAGCTAAAGCTAAAGCTCACACGAAGATTGGAATCCCCCTTTTTATAACATCTCCGGTTAACAGGTTGTGTTTCATGCACATGGATAACCTGCCTTTATGTTAAGCTGAACGTTAAATTAGGGTATTAATATAATGTAGGTACGTGAGTTGACATGCTAATGAGCCAACCGAATAACATTAGCTCACCGACTAATTTATTAAACTGGTGTTATTAGCAAGCTAGCTAATTGGATTAGCAATTTATGAAATGGTTATATAAGCAAGGCTAAATGTTAGATTAGATTTGATTTAAGATACACGGCAAGTTTGGTTTCATTACATTATCATTCAAACATTAGCATGAAGAGAGAATTTGAAGATAATAAAAATGTTTTAAAATGTATGTTAGTAATACAATTAATGTTATCTGAGCTCAGGATTCCCTTGTGTCTGTTAACATCTTTTCAAAGGCAATACATGTTGGGCCGTTAATTTGGTGTAGGTAACGTTACTAATTGACTGTTAAACTAAGTTAAGTTAGCTCTCACATGGTTGATGTCAAGCATAAGTGTTGCGATGCCAGCGTCACACCACTCTCCTCTCCAGCCACGCTCCTCTGCATCCACCTTGCGGTCACCTGGGGTAATTACACCCAGGAGGACACGCTGTCACAGTAGATGGATGGTGGTGGGGGCCACATCATTTATGTACTGGCCACCAGGGGGCCGCAGATTCACACACACACAAATTCAATGAATATGTATGTTATTATTAACACTATTAACTCATACTAAGTCTGACATCTTCATTGACATTTTTAAACTTTGCAGGGAACATCCTCTAATAAGCTCACAAAACAAATATCAGTTCACAGAAATGTTATTTAATTTTTACAAGTGGCATGTTTGTATTGAACAGGTTATTTCATAGTGGAATTAAACTATTTGAAAGCACAGAAAATGCGTGTGCATTAAGATAAAAAATTAAGATGACGTCATAAACACTAACCCAGACATTAGTTGTCTTGAACCTAAGACACTTGTAGCCTGGCTCTGCTGACGCACAATAAGGGGAATGTCAACATGGAGGCCAGTGCATCCAAGCTGCATCAGATGAAACAATGTTTGGTCTGACAGTCTGTTTCTCTCTTTTGATTTGATGGGCTTCATGGTGGAGAAGTTGCTCTCACATATGTATCTGCTCCCCAACATGCTGGCCTGTTTAAGAGCAACATCTCTCAAGAGAGGGAAGCGGATCTCGGGCAACAGTCTTCAAAACGACTCCCCTCTCATTCTGTTTCATTTAGAAACATACGTCTCCTTGTAGCTCGCACAGATCCGTTTGTAGTTGGGGTGGCTGGTCATTCATACCCGCTGAGAGGGACTGTGCCTCGCATGTCGGGGAAATCCTGAAAGCGACTTGATGAATTGATCCTGCAACATTTCAACGGCTTCTCTGTAAGGGGTGGATCGTCGGCTCACATTCGGGATGTCTTTGCGCAGCTCTCCACATGCGGGGAAGTGTATAAAATTCAGGGGATCTGACACAAGGTTATCTTTGAACAGGCCGAGTTTCCTCTGAAAACGTTTCACATGACCAAAAAGGGCGGACACAGTCTGGACATTCAAGTAATTAAGATCCGGACTCCGAGGGGGGGGGGGGGGGGTGTCGCGAGATGAGGTGTTTTTTAAATATATATATTTTTTTCATAACCCTAGACTTGAAATATAACATACATAAACAATTCCTATATGTGTTGACAACTACTGCCCCCTTTTGGCACATTTGTGTAATACATGAAAGCGCAAGCACTGTTAATACTCACTGCCAGAGGTGGGCGGTGGTGAGCAACACTGACTGAGACAGGTTTACAGTCTATGGACCTTGTTGGTACTGGTCAATTATAGCCCAACACACAACTTCCATTTAAGCCCATTTAAATTCAATAAATCCTCAGGCGTCATGGTGAATGTCAAGAAAAGAAAAGTAGATTCGCAATGTCGCGCTTTCCAAGAGAAATGGACAAATTATAATTTTTTTGTTAAAGTGAAAGGCAAGCCAGTGTGCCTAGTAAGAAGCTGAAACCTCATTCAGAAGGAGAATTTGTGAAGGAATGCCTAGTTGCCGCCTTGGAGCTGCTTGCATGGGACAAAGTAAAATTGTTCCAAAGTGTCAGTTTGTCTCGAAGGACCGTCGCAGAGCGGATTACTGATATGGCACAAGATATTGAAATAACACTGAAGGATGCTGCAAGAAAGTTTTTCTCTCTGGCCTGCAACTAAACAACAGACATAAGAAATACCGCCCAACTAGCCATTTTTGTGCGTGGGATTACTGCCGAGTTTGATACCAGGGACAAATTGCTGTCTTTGCAAGCTATGCATAGCACTACCAAAAGCTGAGGATTTGTTTGGGCAAGTTAATAGGCCTATATCACACTTCCTGCTTCCGGAGCCTTAAAAATCGTAGAGCAGTGTACTCTTACTTCCGGTAGTTACCCCAGATACGTGACAAACTGTGGCCGCCTCCCCTCCTCTCTGTTATTGTAGTGTACCGGGCTGCTCAACGTCTAAACAGAGACAGCCCAGCTCAGTTTACACCATTTACCCAAAGACAAACTCCTCCGCAAGTCACGTATGTCGTATGTCTGCAGTTTGCCCTTTGACAAGGAGAGCATATACGTCTCGAAAAGTGGGCGGAATAGGCTAATAATGTCGGGTAAGTGTATGATTAAAAGCACTGGTCCTGACCCCCACACACACACCATCTCTCATCCGAATAGAGCAACACAATGTCGGGTATGTGTGTGATTAAAAGCACTGGTGGTCCCAAGTAGGGCTGGGCGATACGGACCAAACCCCGGTATTTTTAGGCTGCATCGCGATATACGATATACCGTATTGACCCGAATATAAGACGGGTTTTTTTTCCTCGAAAAAAATCTGAAAAAGAGGGGTCGTCTTATAATCGTGGTTTAGACTTTTCGATGTAATTGCACAACAACAACAGATCGCGCCAAACGAGTGTTCCGAGACACCGCGCGACACTTAAAGTAACTTAAAGTCTTAAAGTAACAGCACATAGCAACAGTTGCCTGGACAGATAGAAATGGAGACACAGCGACCAACTTGAACGTACCCGTACGTGGTTTTAAAACGCAAGTCTGTACCTAAAGAGGCAGTGCCAGCTGGCATTATCGTAGTGCCCAGGCAAAGGGCTGGATGGAGACGGAGCTTGTGGTGGACTGGCTCAATGTGGTGTGGGGCAGACGGCGTGGGGGACTCAGAAAGAAGAGGAATATGTTGATTCTGGATGCTTTCCGTGGACACTTGACTGAGCCAGTCAAAAAGCAAGTGAAAGAGTTGAATGGTGACCTAGTGATCATACCGGGCGGAATGACAAGCCAGCTGCAGGTGTTGGATGTGGTCGTTAACAAACCATTCAAGGTTAATCTGCGCAAGAGATCCACAGAGTGGCTCCTGGCTGCTAATCACGCACTGACACCGTGTGGAAAAATCCAAAAGCCTGCAGTACGTTTGCTCTGTGAATGGATCTTGCAAGCATGGGCTGACGTTTCCCCAGAAAGCATCATTAATGGGTTAAGAAATGCTGCGTATCAAATGCCATGGATGGCAGCGAGGATGATGTGATGTGGGAGGAGACAGCGAGGATGACGTGATGTGGGAGGAGACAGCGAGGATGACGTGATGTGGGAGGAGACAGCGAGGATGACGTGATGTGGGAGGAGACGGGGAGGATGACGTGATGTGGGAGGAGACGGGGAGGATGACGTGATGTGGGAGGAGACAGCGAGGATGACGTGATGTGGGAGGAGACAGCGAGGATGACGTGATGTGGGAGGAGACAGCGAGGATGACGTGATGTGGGAGGAGACAGCGAGGATGACGTGATGTGGGAGGAGACGGGGAAGCAGACACCGTGAGTGTCTGATAGCGGGAGTGAGAGGAACAACCAGCGATGTAGAAGACGCAGCTGAATGAGAAGACGTGATGTGACCAATAGACTGATGTTCTGAAATGTTGCACTGTTTCATTGCTCTACTGTTTTATTGCAATCTATCTAGTTTTGTTTTTGTTTGCCAAGTTAGGCAAATTTGAACACAATGTGTGATGTGTGTTATCATTATTTTCAAATCAAATTATTTGCTTTCAAAAAAAATATTTGGTCTTTCCAAAAATGAGTCTTGAAAAAGAGGGGTCGTCTTATAATCGGGGTCGTCTTATATTCGTGAATACGGTCAATACAGTATATCGGTATTTTATACTCATTTGGTTTTAACTCAATGCCATGTATGTCACAAGCACTTTTATTTTAAGACAACTCATATTCACAAGAATAACAGGCATTCCCTTTTAGAAAATATACAGCTGCACACTACATATTAACACGTAAATGAAAAGGTACATTGAAATAATCTAAATCCATCAAATAAATAGCCTATATTAAATACATAGGCATACCTCTGCTCCTACACAAAATCGCCTTCGTTATATGGCGATATATCCAGATAGAGCCACAAGACACAATGTCAGGGAATTGTATGATTTGGATTTAGACTTCTTCACTGTAGAGTATTCATTCACTAGTTGAACTGCATCGTCTTGACCGACTTTTGGAAGGTTATGCAGCGATGTTGTCCAGCGATAACTGTCCGCCATGGTGAATGCCAATGTGAATGCATTAACCGGAACTTGGGTTACACTGCTTCAGCGATTTTTAACGGGTACTTCCGGCTTTCTAATCTAACGTGATATAGGCCTATTTGGCTATGAATACATTCGCCTCAGTCTCAATCCAAGTGATCTAGTTGTATATCACTGTATCATACATCAAGAGAGTCTGTTTGCGCATTCCCTGACGCTCAACAATGTAATGACGACTGCTGTTCCTGAGTCGTGCAGGTATGCTCACACGGTTTTACAAACTGAGGAAAGAAGTAAAACAATTCATGGAGATGAATGGTCGTGGTCATGTTGTGTCAGTGATAGCAAGTGGATGTGTGATTTGGCCTTCATGGTGGACATTACAAAGTATCTCTCAGAGCTGAAAATCAAGCTCCAAGGTCCCAACCAGCGAAATCATTGAAGCGAAATTAAAGCTCTGGCAAGTGCAACTGGAAAAGGGCAACACTGAGCATTTTCCTACTTTGCAAGAACAAGTGTTGTGCCCCCACGCTCTAATCGATCCCAGGTGTTGCCCATGGGATCTACCCTTCTTAAGAGCCCGTGTCGGGGGCGAGTTCACTGAGAACCTTATGGCTCCCTCCAACTCGAGAACCTGTGTCTCCAGCTCCGACTACGTTGCGTTTCGTCCTACCCCTCTCCACGTTCCACCCTCTGGACCATCTCCCCGTGTCGACCACACCTCGTAACCTATCCAACCCTACCCTGTTTTTGTGTTTATGGATCTTTCAGTAAAGACATAATCCGTTGTTTTGGGTGTCCCGTCTCTTCTTCTGGGTTCTCTGGCACATTTCCGGTCTCGTTGGGTCCGAACAACAAGAGCCTGCTCTGACATCTGAATATGCTGGTGAGTGCGCAAAACTCATTGATGAATTTGGTTTCAGGACATGAAAAGTAAACTAAAGGAACTGCGCATATTTGCTATGCCTTTTAATGTAGAACCAGCTGATGTACCCGACAACCTTCAACACAAAATCATTGAGCTGCAAAGAAACGACGAGCACAAAGCTCTGTACAACAATGTGGGTCCTGAGGATTTTCTCATTATCAGGAGACATACACTGAAGTTTGCATCTCTTTTTGGGACAACCTACTGCTGTGAACAGTTCTTTTCAAAACTGACTCTTGCAAAGACTCGATTTCACTCAACTGACTGACCCAAACCTGGAAAACCAGCGGTGAATAGCATTTTCATCACTACCATCTGACATCAGACGCCTCGCCAATGAAAAGCAATTCCAGCCATCGCATTATAGAGGTCAGTCTGATATGTGTTCAATAATTTAGTATGGCACTCAAAATGTCACAAGTGGATAGTTCGGTGGGACCCAGAAGGCAGACCAAGACACAGTGGAGCTATAACATAAAGCTTTATTTAAAACACACACAACACAAGAGTGATCAGGGACAGTCCAGGGGTCTGGGTACCGGGAGGTCGAGCCGCGGAGTACCGGCAGGTAGTAGACCGGTGGGTAGTCCGGGACAGGAGAGGAGTCTGGGTACCGGGAAGTCGGAGTAGCGACAGGTACCAGACAGGTAATTATAATGACCGGGGAGCTCGTATAGACCGGAGTAACGCGAGACAGGCGGGTGACGTGTGATAGGTACAGGATCTGGATCTCCGGGACATCAGTGTGGCGATTCCGTCCAGAATGTACGACGTAGTAAATACGACCTAACCCCGGGGTAACGGGCAGCCAGGGTATATATACCCCAGGTGAGGTGATTAGCAATCAGCCACGGCAATTGTTGACAGGTGTGTGTGTGTGTGTGCGCCGCCAGCGCACAAGGCTTGGCCACGCCCCCTGTCAACCACCGTAACCGTGACAGTACCCCCCCCCTCAACGGGCCCAATCCGGGTTGAAGGGGTGTTCCCGGTGACAGTGGCGGATAAGGAACGGGTCCAGACTGTAACGGCGCGGGGCCCATTCCCGCTCCTCTGGGCCGTCTGCCTCCCAGTCCATGATCCAGGGGGGTGGAGGAGATTTGGTGGGCGGGGCCCGGGATGAGAGCCACCCCTTCTGCCCAGGTCGGTAGGAGTCTTCTCTGGAACCTCCTCTGGAGGTCTCCTCAGCACAGTGTGGCGATTCCGCCCAGAATGTACTAACGCACAAAGTAGTGTAGTGTATTTTTATACCCTATGTATAAAACTAAAACACTGTGAGACAGTCTGTGAGACTGTATGCATTGTAAGAGCCATGTGTGTTGAGGCGACCAACGGGCTTTGCCAGGAAGGCGACCCCCTGGGGTTTGTGCTTGTAAACTTGTGAAGTGACGATGAAGACACGTGACCAACCAGAGTAGTGGATGCTGGTTGTACCTCAAGACCAATAGGAGTAGTAATGTTTGTTTACCTTGACCAATAGGAGCCCCGCTACGCAAGCTGTTAAAGAAGGATGCACCATGGATCTGGACACGTGCCTGTTTAGCAGCTGTTCTCGCCACCTGTGCTCACACACTTTGACCTCTCAAGCCCAACATTCCTCACCTGTGATGCCTCCAACATGGCTGTGGGAGGGGTGCTTTCTCAGCTCCAACATGGCATTGAGCGCCCCATCGCCTTTGCCTCTCGGGCCCTCAGCCCTGCAGAACAAAAGTATTCTGTGGGAAAGAGGGAGGCCCTAGCATGTGTTTGGGCGTGTGAATGGTAGCATATCCATGTCTATGGCCGACCGTTCACAGTGCGGACTGACCACCAGGCTCTCACAGCCCTTCTTGAGACATCGGGCACAGGGCACAGGACGCTGAGGATCCACCGCTGGTCAGAGGCTCCGACAATACAACTTCAGCCCACAGTTTATCCCGGGTCGCGAGAATGTAGTGGTGGACCTGCTCTCCCATGCCACTTCTGGTCTTTCGCCCGACCTTGCTCCGGATGCCACAGAGCCCGACCTCGTCCAAATGCTCCATACCCCACTCCAGACTACAGTCTCCCTTCAGGACCTCCAGCTGGCCTCAGAGCAGGACCCCATGTTCTCCCAGCTCCGCACATTCATCCGCACTGGTTGGCCCCCAAGGGTTCCAGAGGACCTGGCACCTTTCTATCGGGTGAGAGAGGAACTGTCGTGCTGGGGAGAGGACTGCGTAGCTTGTGGACTCCGAACCGTCGTGCCCAGTTGCCTACAGGCACGGCCATCCTGGCCATGGCCCATGAGGGCCATCTGGGTATTGTTAGAGTTAAGCAGAGATGTCGGGACCTGGTGTGGTGGCCGGGCATAGACAGAGACATTGAGGCCACGGTAAGGGACTGCACAGCCTGCCTCGTGAGCAGCAAAACTGGTCCTCCGACACCGCAGCCGTTGCAGCCACTGAACTGGCCAGACATGCCTTGGACACACCTCCAGCTGGACATCTGCGGGAGCTTCATGGAGTCCCACACCACCAACGTTTTTTAGTGGTGGTCTATGATCTCCATTCAAAGTGGCCAGAGGTCACCTTCGTCGGTTCTGTCACTACCCGTGTGATAACGGATTTCTTGGACTCACTTTTCTCTCGGTGGGGGACTCCCACTGCAATCACCACCGACAATGGCCCACAGTTAATCTCGGCAGAGTTTGCTGTCTTCCTGGAAAAAAGGGGTATCAAACACATCCGCACAGCTCTGTACCACCCCCAGGCCAATGTGGAGGCCAATGTGGGGGTGTGGAGAGAATGAACCAGACTCGGCATCAGAGCCCACCTGGCCGACGGGTTCCAGTTCAATGCAGCACTGCTCCGCACCCTACTGCACTATGGAGCAACCCAACACTCCACAACGGGCAGTACCCCAGCACTCCTCATGATGGGGCCTGAGATCCAGCTGCGATCCAGCTGATCGGCTGCGAGCTTTGGCATTGCCGGTGGTGCCGGCTCTGCCGGCGGGACAGAGTCATCAACCGCCAACATAAGATGAAGCTACGTTACGACAGAATACGACGCAAAGACACGACTCATCAAGGCCTTAGACTGGGTCAGAGTCCGTCGGGCTCACAGGGACCACAAGCTGCTGTCGTTCTGGTCTATACCTATGCAGGTTACCGAGCAACTGGGGCCGGCAACATTCCGTCTGTCTGATGGGTCGCGGTGGCATGCAAGCCGCCTTCGGAGAGTGACACCGCCCAGCATCACAGCAGACCTGAGGGCTGGCACCGATCCAGGCTATGGGGCGGACAATCTGGACTTTCCAGCTGAGCAGCCACCAGCTCCTGTCGACCACCCGGCCGAACGCTAAGCCGAACCGACCGCTCGGCCGGCCCCGGCCCGTCCGCGGCCAAGTTACCTCAAAGACTACATTACTGACTTTTTGTATTATTTTAGTATTAAGTTTTCATAATAGTACATAGCCTGTTAGCTCCTCTATTCATATAAGTTTAGTTCTCTGTGTTCCAAGAGACTGTTCATTTTCAGTGCCTTTGTTGTTTGTTGTATATGCTTTACGATGTACCTGTGTTGCGACATGTTGCCGTAAAGCTGTTTGACTAAGCCTCCAGTAAGTCTCCACAGTCGCACATGCTAACTTGGTGTCTGAGTATGTTTATTATCAGCATATAACAATTAGGTTGATTACATCATAGGCCAGGGAACCAATAGACACGCTTAAAGAAGCAAAAATGAGGATGAAAAATATATGATAAATGCTGAATATTTATAAAAATATATAAAAATACATTCAAATACATACGTATATCCGAACCCAAAGCTTTACACTAAACCTTACCTAAAGCTTAACCCTGACCCTAACCTAACCTTAAGTCTAACCCTAACCCAACCTAATCCTAACCTGACCCTAACCTAACCTAAAGCTTAACCCTAACCTAACCTAATCCTAACCTGACCCTAACCTAGACTCAGAGATAGCTTCCACAGTCAGGCCATCAGGCTGCTGAACAAGGGCGTATAGCATATAACAATGTATCTTTTATTACATTGATTTATATATACATATTGCTCTTTTTCTGTGCTGATATATTGCATTTTATAAATTGCATTTTTATTTTTATATATTTAACTTTTTTTAACTTATTTTATTCTATTGTGTTTTTATTTTATCAGATTTTTATAACTGCTGTCTGTCGTCGGGTATTGCACATAAGATTTTCACTCACTGCTTTATACTTTTATACTTTATACTACTCTAAACTGTGAAGTGACAATAAACTTGACCTGACTTGACTTGAACCTAACCTAAAGCTTAACCCCAAACCTAACCTAATCATAACCTGACCCTAACCCTTACACTAATCTACAGCTTAACCCTAACCCTTACCTAACCTAACCTAACCTAAAGCTTAACCCTAACCCTAACCCTAACCCTAACCTAACCTTAGGTCTAACCCTAACCCTAACCTAACCCTAACCTAAAGCTTAACCCTAACCCTTACACTAACCTAAAGCTTAACCCTAACCCTTACCCTAACCTAACCTAAAGCTTAACCCTAACCCAACCCAAACCCAAGCAAACGCAGCAATCTGGACTAAAACGGAGCACACACTATGATGAAGAGTGAAGTTGACCCCCTCTTCTCCTCTCCTCTCCTCTCCTCTCTCCTCTCTTCTCCCCTCTCATCCTCTTCTCCATTCCTGTCAGATTGGATTCTCTTTGTAACGTGTGAGGATGTCTTCTGTAGAGGCGCGAGGTCAGAGGTCAGAGGTCAACTAGTAACCAGAACCCTTCATGGCGATGGACTGTCCTCCTCCGCCGTCATGACGCCTCACCTGACAAATCATCAGGATGCTCATCAGCAAACCAAGGAGCTACACACACACACACACACACACACACACACACACACACACACACACACAGTTAGCAGTGGTTTGGTTATAATGTGTCTCATGTGACTCATGTGTTGACAGACTCACAGAGCTGACAAAGAAGCCGAAGAAAAAGGCCATGCTGATCTTGAAGGCCACGTCTATGACACCTAACACAATGGAGCTGCACGACTGGAGACCACACACACACACACACATGGGTCAGCTACTGATCGGAAGCATTGATTGGATTACAGATTAACTGATAAGTTTGATTGAACTGATTGATTACTGATCATCCATTACCTGGGAATAGATCATATTGGGACCATTCATGCCCTGCAATAAAACACAAGATTATAATCTGACATATACAGGACATGTGCTAATAGTGCTAATTAGAATATATATAATATTACAATTACATATGTAACTGTGATAAGTTTGATAAATATGATAAATATCATATTATTATTCATATATGATATATATATCATATTTATATTTATATAAAATATGATATGGTACCTGTGGGCGTGGTTTGCAGCTGCTGTATCCTGAACAACTACAGGACGGAGGGATGACATAGACCCAGTCTCTAGCACTCACCATTCCACAGCATTTATACTGGAAACACAGCAGGTTGTCAGGGTAACCGCATATTGTCAGGGTACAGCAAGTTGTCAGGGTAACAGCACGTTGTCAGGGTAACAGTAGCAACATACCGGCTGTTGTAATTCGTTGATGAATTGTTTGACACTGTCGTCGGCCATCAATTTTGTTCCAGACTCAGAGAAGGTGTCCTCCAAGATAGGCATTACCTGGAGAGAGAGAAATCATGTTTAGTCTCTTCATCATAGATAGAGGTAAAGAGAGAGAGAGAGAGAGAGAGAGAGAGAGAGAGAGAGAGAGAGAGAGAGAGAGAGAGAGAGAGAGAGAGAGAGAGAGAGAGAGAGAGAGAGAGAGAGACCTTCTTTCTGTAGACAGCGGTCACAATCCCCAAGATCAACATGATGATTAGTCCGGCCACCGTCAGACCTGCAAACTGGAGACACAGTAGTCACACCACCTATCGGTCTGTCTCAGTCTGTCTACCTTTCTGTCAGTCTCTCTGTCTGTGTGTGTGTCTGTCTGTGTGTGTGCGTGTGTGTCTGTCTGCCTGCCTTTCTGTCTGTCGCTCTCTTTCTTTCTGTCTGTCTGTCTCTCTTTCTGTCTGTCTGTTTCTCTGTCTGTCTGTCTCTCTTACCACTTTGAGAAGCAGCTCCTTCTCAAGGCAGACCGCCACCACTCCCAGACAGGAGACCAGCAGGATCCCGACGACAAAGACCCACACCCAGACGAGGGAGGGGCTGCCCGCAACAGAAAGCTGGAGGACACACCAGAGGCCATGAGATGAGGTCATGAGGTCATGAGACGAGGTCATGAGGTCATGAGACGAAGTCATGAGGTCATGAGATGAGGTCATGAGATGAGGTCATGAGGTCATGAGATGAGGTGGTGAGGTCATGGGATGAGGTCAAGAGATGAGGTCATGAGATGAGGTCAAGAGATAAGGTCATGAGATGAGGTCACAAGGTCATGAGATGAGGTCACAAGGTCATGAGATGAGGTCAAGAGTTAAGGTCATGAGATGAGGTCAAGAGATGAGGTCATACCTCCTGGTTGTATGCGCTGGCCTTCACAGCTGCAACTATTAAGATTATCCCAACGATCTAAGCAGCAAAAAATAGCAATTAGATGAGTTATTTACCGATAATTACCTTAATAAAATCCACTGTATTACTAAATACAAAACTTGTTGTGAAAGACATTTAAATAAGTGTCACAACAAACCAAAGTTCACACAATTGTTCATTCACCACAAGAGGGAGACAACAACCAACCAAATAATCTGCAAACAAAACAAGTTATTCTTTCACCACAAGGGGCGACAAAAAAAATCTAATATAACTTTAAATGTACAATTTAAAGTGTAATTAATTCACACCAATTAATGTAATTATTAAATAAAATAGATGAAAAGTTATAAATAAACAAAAAAAGATGCAGATATCCATCTGTACATGCAAATACACATAGTACATAGTTAATGTTATTTGTTTAAATTTTGCAGAAACAAAGCGTCCCAAACCGTCACACACACACACACACACACACACACACACACACACACACACACACACAGGGTCAGCAGCTTCAAATTCCTCGGTGTGCACATCTCCGAGGACCTCACATGGTCCACGCACACTCCACGCACACTCAACGTCAAGAAGACCAAGGAGCTGATCGTGGACTTCAGGAGGCAGAGGGGAGAGCACAGCCCTATCTCCATCGACGGCGTTGCAGTAGAGAGGGTCAGCAGCTTCAAGTTCCTCGGCGTGCACATCTCCGAGGACCTCACATGGTCCACGCACACCACACACGTTGTGAAAAACGCCTGTATTTCCTCAGGCGTCTGAAGAAATGTATTATGGGCCCCCGCATCCTGACAACATTCTATAACGGCACCATCGAGAGTGTTCTTACAGGGTGGATCACACTCGAGCGCAGAGCGCTTCAAAGGGTGGTGGGACGGCCCAGTATATGGTTGGAGGTGAGCTCCCCTCCCTCCTGGATATATACAACCAGCGGTGCGTGGCCAAGGCCAAACGCATCATAAAGACATTGTCCACCCCAGCCACCAACTGTACTCCGTGTTACCGTCAGGCAGGCGATACCGCAGTATCAAGTGCTGCACAAATAGACTCAGAGATAGCTTCCACAGTCAGGCCATCAGGCTGCTGAACAAGGGCGTATAGCATATAACAATGTATATTTTATTACATTAATTTATATATACATATAGCTCTGTTTCTGTGCCGATATATTGCATATTATAAATTGCATTTTTATTTGTATTGTTTAACTTTATTCTATTCTATTTTTATTCTATTTGTATTCTATTTTTATTCTATTTTTATCTATTTTTATCTATAACTGCTGTCTGTCGTCGGGTATTGCACATAACCTTTTCACACCACTGCTTTACACTTGTGTAAAGTGTGAAGTGACAATAAACTTGACTTGACTTGACTTGACACACACAGGAAGGAAGGAAACCTGAGATTGTTCCGTTCTTCTTATGCTATTTTCTGTTCCAGGCTAAAACGTTTAAAAACATTCAAACACATTTGAAACGGTTTGAAAACGAACCAAATCAGTTTCAAAACACGTTTTAAAACTGTTTTACAAAAAAAAACACGCACATACTATATATACTGTTTATAATACACATCATAATCGATTAAACATTCTTAACATTATTATATACTATATATATTTATATATATATATATATATATATATATATATAGTATATCATATACATCCATACAGATGAAACATAATTAACAATATTATCTTCTATGTACCGGTATATTTATATATAGTATATAATATACGTAAATATATAATATTAATCCTTTCCGATGAAACATTGACATTATTATTATATATATATACATATATATATATATATATAATCTATATAACAAAATATATATAAAAAAGAAAAATACTGAGAATAATCTCAGATTCTGTTGTAGATTAACTAAAACACTTTTCTGGAAAACCCACAAATATAAGAAGTATATAGAAGAAACTTTTTTATTGGATTAAAATAATCATAATCAATGCGAACGTTTTGCTCACCCCAAGTAGGACGTTGAAGAAAATGAAAAAGCATTTCAGACATTTGTTGATGTTCCCCATGGTGTCGACGAGCTGCTGAGAGACTGAGAGGGTGAGGGTGAGAGAAAGAGAGGGAGAGCTTTTAGCATCTCCACCAGACACACACACACACACACACACACACACACACACACACACACACACGCACGCACACACACACACACACACACACACACACACACACGCACACACACACACACACACACACTTCCTGCCAGAACAAACAAAAGTTAGTTGAAAGTTAGTTTTCAAATTGCCGCTCAACAACATGTTGGAGCCCATCCCAAAGTAACACACACACACACACACACACACACACACACACACACACACACACACAAATACTCACACACATGCCCACACATAGACACTTAAACACATCCCCCGGACCACCCGTCCGGGGGATGGTACTCATGAGTACCTTATTGTGTGAAACATTATTAAAATTATATATGTGTATATATATATATATATATATATATATATATATATATATATATACACGCATATATAATTAATAAAAAAAATGTATTTAATTTTTCTTAACATTATATACTATATATATATATATATACCGTATGTATATCATATACATCCATACAGATGAAACATAATTAACATTAATATCTTCTATGTATAGTATATAATATACCTAAATATATAATATTAATCCTTACCGATGAAACATCACACACACACACACACACACACACACACACACACACACACACGCGATTAGTCCGAGTACTTCAACAGAAGGGACCATTTGCCTTTTCTTCTTCAAAACCGTCATCTTGTATTATGTTTCTCGGTTGATAAAGCATAATGAAGCAGATATATACTGAAGCAGTATATTTAGAAATTTGTTTTATTAAAAAAAAACATTAAATACACAATATACAATAATCACAAAATGTAAAAGTGTAGAGTGCAGTGCAATTAGTCAATGTCATTAAAGCTCCGAGGGGCTCCTGAGCGAGCTGCAGCCCAGTGGGGGCGGTAGCTCCGCATCGACCACTCCATAAACAACTAAAACAAGAGAACAGTGCATTAAAACATGACTCCATAAACAACTAAAACAAGAGAACAGTGCATTAAAACATGACTCCATAAACAACTAAAACAAGAGAACAGTGCATTAAAACATGACTCCATAAACAACTAAAACAAGAGAACAGTGCATTAAAACATGACTCCATAAACAACTAAAACAAGAGAACAGTGCATTAAAACATGACTCCATAAACAACTAAAACAAGAGAACAGTGCATTAAAACATGACTGTCACGAGAGAGGGAGTGGGTTGGACCCCGAACGCAGACGCCGACAAGTGGAGAGTGATACCAGACGGTTTTATTTCCAAACACACAAAACACAAGGCATCTAGATACACATGAGCCAAAAGCTGTGACTGAAAGGCGACTTCCAGCACCTGCCCAGCTCCCTACTGCCCCTCACCTGCTCCCTACTGCCCCTCACCTGCTCCCTACTGCCCCTCACCTGCTCCCTACTACCCTGCTCCCTACTGCCCCTCACCTACTCCCTACTGCCCCTCACCTGCTCCCTACTGCCCCTCACCTGCTCCCTACTGCCCTGCTCCCTACTGCCCCTCACCTGCTCCCTACTGCCCTGCTCCCTACTGCCCCTCACCTACTCCCTACTGCCCCTCACCTGCTCCCTACTGCCCCTCACCTGCTCCCTACTGCCCTGCTCCCTACTGCCCCTCACCTGCTCCCTACTGCCCTGCTTCCTACTGCCCTGCTCCCTACTGCCCTGCTCCCTACTGCCCCTCACCTGGTCCCTACTGCCCCTCACCTGCTCCCTACTGCCCTGCTCCCTACTGCCTGCTCCCTACTGCCCCTCACCTGCTCCCTACTGCCCTGCTCCCTACTGCCCCTCACCTACTCCCTACTGCCCCTCACCTGCTCCCTACTGCCCTGCTCCCTACTGCCTGCTCCCTACTGCCTGCTCCCTACTGCCCCTCACCTGCTCCCTACTGCCCTGCTCCCTACTGCCCCTCAGCTGCTCCCTACTGCCCTGCTCCCTACTGCCCCTCACCTGGGTACACAAAGGGTACAGTGTATAACTGCTTCATCCTTACCTTATGTTTATCCAGGACTCTGGCAATTGTTGTAATGCTGACCGTGTTGACATTGGCAAAAGTCACATTGTCTGCCAGCACTCGGTCCCCAATGTGTCTAAGTTTACAGTAATAGCATTGTTATCAATGACCATATCAATGATGGCAGTCTCCTGGGCATCTGAAAAAATGCGGCCTCTCCCTCCTGTAGGAGGCAACCTTTGAATCCTACATATAGTAATACACAGTAAAACACAAAACAATCAATATAATTGAAAAATGTAGGAGATGTAAAATATAAACATAGTGTACTGTGCTGTGACATGTCGTGTAGTGAGCTGTGTCTGGAATTATTTCATTTTATTGTCAATATTTTTATATTTTTTTCCATAGATTGTGGCTGCAGCAGAAATTGCCTTTTTTCCATCATTCTGTTTTGATTGTGTTTTTAACAGTTTTGAACAAAGTGTGTTAGCATTTGAAAAATCTGCTGCAAAAGTATAGTGTTTTGGAGGCTGTAGACTGACTGAGAAAGGAGTTCATGAAATTTGGTAACTGTAGTCATTGAATGCATTTCGTGTGAAAGCAATGAAAAATTAACCACAGTTTCGACCGCCTCGACTTCTGTTTCACTGACTGTGTGAAGAGTTTTGGAAAAAGTGACTTCTGTATAGAACAATGCGTGTTAGCAATTGAAAAAAACTGTAACAAAAATCAATGCGAACGTTTTGCTCACCACAAACAGGACGTTGAAGAAAATGAAAAAGCATTTCAGACAACTGTTGATGTTCCCCATGGTGTCGACGAAACTTATTGTGCTATAGACACATATCATATTATATCCTTATAGATTAAACATTATTATATTATGTACATCCTTACAGCTGAAACATTATTAAAATGATATATGTGTATATGTATATATGTATGTATATATGTATGTATATATGTGTATAAATACGTTTTTTTCATTAAATGTTTCTTAACATTATATACTATATATATATATATATATATATACAGTATATCATATACATCCATACAGATGAAACATAATTAACATTATTATCTTCTATGTATAGTATATAATATACCTAAATATATAATATTAATCCTTACCGATGAAACATCACACACACACACACACACACATACACACACACACACACACACACACACACACACACACACACACACACACACACTTCCTGCCAGAACAAACGAAAGTTATAACTTTCGTTTGTTCTAACTTTCAACTATAGTTGAAAGTTAGTTTTCAAACTGCTGCTCAACATGTTAGAGCCCATCCAAAAGTAATACACACACACACACACACACACACACACACACACACACACACACACACACACACACACACACACACACACACACACACACACACACACACACACACACACACACACACACACACAGTGAGAAACATAGAGTGCATGAGTACCTTATTGTGCTATAGACACATATCATATTATATCCTTATAGATTAAACATTATTATATTATGTACATCCTTACAGCTGAAACATTATTAAAATGATATATGTGTATATGTATATATGTATGTATATATGTATGTATATATGTGTATGAATAGGTTTTTTTTATTAAATTTTTCTTAACATTATATACTATATATATATATATATATATATATATATACAGTATATCATATACATCCATACAGATTAAACATAATTAACATTATTATCTTCTATGTATAGTATATAACATACCTAAATATATAATATTCAACCTTACCGATGAAACATCACACACACACACACACACACACACACACACACACACACACACACACACACACACACACACACCAGTGGCGTTGCGCAATATTTCGGGGCTCCCCCGCAGGTCGTGAAGTCCAACGGGGGGGGGGGGGGATTATCGTGAATTGCGTGAATTGTCAACTTGTTATTCTAAATTGTGTTTCTGCAGAAACGAAAGTCAGTTTAAAGTTAGTTTTCAAATTGCCGCTCAACAACATGTTGGAGCCCATCCCAAAGTAACACACACACACGCACGCACACACACACACAGTGTGCGAACTATACCACGGTCTCCGGGGGAGCCGAGATTTTTTTTTTCCGGGGGGGGGGGGGGGGGGGGAATGCTGATCCGTGCATTAATAGCAACAGTACAGACATAGGCCTATTATAAAGAGAACATCTGTTGCACACGCGGTGGTGCCACACGTCTACATTTACATGAAACGTCCCGATGGATCATGTTCATGCAGGGGCGGAGCTAAAGGGGTGGCACAGGGTGGCACCCGCCCCCCCTGTGATCTGATTGGCCACCCTGTGTGCCCCCCCAAACGCCCATTGGGTGTTGAGTGCTGTCAATCAGTATGACGTTGTGAAAATATCGAGAAGCAATCGGATTGGCCATCCCGTGTGCAAAATAGCTTTCTCTTTGTTTCTTGTGTTTGTTCTACGTTAATGCAACATTTAAATGAAGGTACTTTGTTTGTAATTGTTCTCATGGTAGAAGTCACAATGAAACGAAGAAGAGACATTCAAGATTTCTTCATAAAGAAGACCACGGATGACGCAGGTCAGGCTGAGAGCACTGTGGACAGCAGTGGTCAGGGTCTGCCTGAATGCAGCCAGGCGGGACCATCTAGTGAGCAAAACCCCCAGGGGCAGACCAGCACCCAAGGACCTCCAGGTGAAAATACAGATATGAAGAAATGTATTGTAGTCATATTTATATCACATATTATATCATTTGTTATTCTGCAGGATTTTACAGCTGTTCAGTGAATGAAGTGACAAAATGACCTACTTTTAATTACTAAATTAAACTGATGCCATTGTGCACTGTGCAGGTTTTAATAGTATGTTTTTGTTAAACAACTGCACCGTATGCTGTATTGTAAAAAAATATATATAATTTTAATGAATTTTAATAGTTTATAGTTATTGAAGTGTTAACTATGTCAATCAATACTTTTAGATGCATCCAGGGAGGAGACCACATTAGGGTCTAGTGACGATGTAGAATCGGACAGCAGCAGCAGCAGCAGCTGTACCAGGAACCCCCCAGTTCAACCATTGCCTACATTTGCTGCACCTAAAGGTCCCCAAGGTAGAGTATTAATCAACTCAAAATGTTTTTAACCCACCATGTAGTGATATGTGAATTGCTTTTTTGTATTGCTTGCTTGCTGGAATGCATTTGTCTTTTAGTACATTTTGGGTGAAAATGTGTCATTGCTTAACAATGACCTAGTCTTAGACAATTTCAGCATTGACTATGAGGATAAGTTTCCACAGACTCATTTTGAAACTTTTTTTATTTCCAGACATTTCTCAAACAAGAGCTGCGGGCCCTGCACAACCCATCCTGAACACCTTCCCTCGCTCTCAGCGTGGACAGGGTAGGACGAGAGCCTTTAACGCCTCCTGGTACAAAGAGTACACTTGGCTTGAGTATTCCCAATGCAAGGATACAGCACATTGTTTTGTGTGCAGACATTTTTCTCTTCCCTCTGCTCCTGAGACAACATTCTCCTCCGGTACTGGTTTTTCAAATTGGAAAAAGGCCACGTATAAAGATGGAGGATTCCATCTGCATTCCAAGGCAGAGCACCATATAAACGCCATGGTGGGATGGACAGAGTATAAGAGGGGTGTCGAGAACAATACATCCTTACTGCAGGCAATGGATGCACAAAACCAAAAAAAGGTGGAAGAAAACAGGAAGTATATTAAGACAATTGCCGATGTTCTACTCTGTACAGCCACCCAAAACATTGCGCAGCGTGGCCACCGAGAGTCAAAGGACTCAGCTAACAAGGGCAACTTTTTGGCCATCATGGAACTGATTGCCAAGCATGACCCTTTAGTGAAACGGAAAATGGAGCACAGCACTGCCAAATATACAAGTCACACCATTCAAAATGAGATTTTGGAGGTGCTGGCTGAGATGGTTAGGAAGGACATTGTTGAAGAGGTAAAACAAAGTGGGGCATTCAGCATCCTAGCTGATGAGACCAAAGACTTAAAAAAACAAGAACAACTTTTGTTAGTACTCAGATACTACTACAAGGGAACCGTGCATGAAAGTTTCATGCATTTTGAACAGGCTGATAAGCTTAATGCTGCTGGGCTAACACAACAAATTGTAAACAGCCTTGAAAAGTATGGATTGGAATACAGAGAGCAGCTGGTTGGGCAAGGCTACGACGGGGCTTCAGTGATGAGCGGCAGACACAGTGGTGTGTCTGCAAGGATGCAGACACTGGCTAAGCATGCTTTCTATGTACACTGCAATGCACATTGCCTTAATTTGGTAATTGTGGACACAGTGAAAGCCGTGCCAGAGGCATCATGCTTTTTTTCTTTGTTGCAGCGCTTGTACACATTTCTGTCTGGATCCTATGTACACCATAAGTGGCAGGACATACAGCGCACAATGTTTCAGGGTCAGCCGCCTCGAGAGTTGCCCAAACTCAGTGATGTTAGGTGGGCTTGCAGGTTTTATGCCTGTCGTAACCTTATGGACCGGCTTCCAGCTGTTCTCCGTGTCCTCCATGACATTGATGAGGAGCACAATGGAGACAGGTGTGTAGAGGCACGTGGACTGCATGGGCAGATAGACCTTAACTTCATTGGTCTTCTGGCAACTTTTCGGAAGATACTGGGAGACACCAAGTTGCTGTCTGATTTGCTGCAATCCTCGTCGTTGGACTTAGCCAGAGCAGTTGACCTCATTGAGGCACTACAGGACACGTTGGTGCATTACAGAGATGAATCATCTTTTGGGGAGCTGTGGACTGAAGTGCTGGACATTGCTCAGCAGTGCAACATTAGCACTGAGAGGGTTTCCAAAAGGCAGCCAAAGACCAGCTCTGCTCTTCATGGATCTGTTGTCACATCCACAATTGGTCAGCATCAGCGAAACACTGATCAACACAACTTAGGCAAGGACTATTTTTGTAGAACTGTTTTCTATCCTGTCTTAGACACTATGAATGCAGAGCTAAAGAAGCGTTTTTCCAAAACTAATTGTGACATCATGAAAGGGATTCAAGCGCTCAATCCCAAAAGCAACAGCTTTTTGGAGGAGACTCCTCTGTTTTTGTTGGGAACCAGCTACAACACAAACCTGGATGACCTTAAGATTGAGCTACATGCTGCCAAGCGGCTCTTAGAGAGGAAGAAGACAGCTGGAATGGAGAACCCAACCAGTTTGCTTGAGTTCACAGTATTCCTGGAACCATTCTGTGAGGTCTTTCATGAACTCTTCAGATTGTGCAAAATTGCCATGGCTCTACCTGTGAGCACAGCTGCTTGTGAACGCAGCTTTTCGGCATTAAAACTGATAAAAGATCACTTGCGCACCACCATGAACAACGAAAGACTCAGTGACCTCGGGGTGCTAAGTGTCGAGTCCAAGAGAGCCAAGGCCTTGGATATGGATGAGTTCATTAGGTTGTTTAGTAGCCGCCATGGAAATCGCAAAATACTGTTGTTTTGAAGTGTCTGTACCTCCACTGAGAACTGTGAATATTGATAATTTGACTGTTGCTTACTGATTGCTATACAGCATGTATAGTGATACTACTGTATATTTGTTTGTACAAATTGTGCAAGATTTCATACCTTGTGGAGCCTACGGCTCTGGTTTCTATTTTTGGAAATACTGTAGGTACACACCTACTTTGTTTTATTGTACAAATTGTTTAAATTGTATATTGTTTAAAAGGCTCTAATAGTAATAAATATTGCAGTATTTGAAAATTGACAGTGCTGTAAATAGTGTTTTTCTTGCACAATACATTGCACCCACTTAATCTGTTTTAGGCTACTGTTGGTGAGTTTACTAATGGCAGATGTTGATGAGAATATCATAAACAAGGGGACATGTCAAGCAGAATTGTAATGTTGACAGTGCAAAATGAAAAGGTCATGCACCTTCCTTACACAGTGAAAGAGTTAATGTAGCCAACAAAAATATGATGAATAAGACATAAATACACTGTGTAACTGTACAATTTAAGAAAAGTAACTATTTCCACTTAGTAGTCTAAATGTTGATGTGAGACGTCGGTGGCGGCCTTAATTTTTTACGGCAATTTTTTTGGGGTCACTTTTAGCTGGCCCCCCTAAGTTAACTGTTGTCACCCCTGTGCCACCCCCCTGAAAATGACCTGGCTCCGCCCCTGTGTTCATGTCAACAGATTTCCCGAGCATGTATGGGCTACGCAAACATCAACTTGATAATAAATAATCCACGGACCACCAATGTGGTCAATGTGGACCAGTCAACGTTTGACTGTTTAAT
>CM051022.1:4946242-4958742 GCA_027704905.1 Muraenolepis orangiensis | reverse complement strand
CCCTGCTCCCTACTGCCCCTCACCTGCTCCCTACTGCCCTGCTCCCTACTGCCCCTCACCTGGTCCCTACTGCCCTGCTCCCTACTGCCCCTCACCTGCTCCCTACTGCCCTGCTCCCTACTGCCCCTCACCTGCTCCTACTGCCCCTCACCTGCTCCCTACTGCCCTACTCCCTACCTGCTCCCTACTGCCCTGCTCCCTACTGCCCCTCACCTGCTCCCTACTGCCCTGCTCCCTACTGCCCCTCACCTGCTCCCTACTGCCCTGCTCCCTACTGCCCCTCACCTGCTCCCTACTGCCCTGCTCCCTACTGCCCCTCACCTGCTCCCTACTGCCCTGCTCCCTACTGCCCCTCACCTACTCCCTACTGCCCCTCACCTGCTCCCTACTGCCCTACTCCCTACCTGCTCCCCTCACCTGCTCCCTACTGCCCCTCACCTGCTCCCTACTGCCCTGCTCCCTACTGCCCCTCACCTGCTCCCTACTGCCCCTCACCTGCTCCCTACTGCCCTGCTCCCTACTGCCCCTCACCTGCTCCCTACTGCCCTGCTCCCTACTGCCCCTCACCTACTCCCTACTGCCCCTCACCTGCTCCCTACTGCCCCTCACCTGCTCCCTACTGCCCTGCTCCCTACTGCCCCTCACCTGCTCCCTACTGCCCCTCACCTGCTCCCTACTGCCCTGCTCCCTACTGCCCCTCACCTGCTCCCTACTGCCCTGCTCCCTACTGCCCCTCACCTACTCCCTACTGCCCCTCACCTGCTCCCTACTGCCCTACTCCCTACCTGCTCCCCCTCACCTACTCCCTACTGCCCCTCACCTGCTCCCTACTGCCCCTCACCTGCTCCCCCTCACCTGCTCCCTACTGCCCTCACCTGCTCCCTACTGCCCCTCACCTGCTCCCTACTGCCCTACTCCCTACTGCCCCTCACCTGCTCCCTACTGCCCCTCACCTGCTCCCTACTGCCCTGCTCCCTACTGCCCCTCACCTGCTCCCTACTGCCCTGCTCCCTACTGCCCCTCACCTGCTCCCTACTGCCCCTCACCTGCTCCCTACTGCCCTGCTCCCTACTGCCCCTCACCTGCTCCCTACTGCCCCTCACCTGCTCCCTACTGCCCCTCACCTGCTCCCTACTGCCCTGCTCCCTACTGCCCCTCACCTGCTCCCTACTGCCCCTCACCTGCTCCCTACTGCCCCTCACCTGCTCTGAACTGCGTTTGAACTGTGTTCAAAGATATTCTGCATGATTTTCGAGTACTTATAAAGTTGAATTAAATTGTACTTATTTTGAACTTACACATGCATTGTGTTCACAGAAACCTTGCTCAGATCTTGTGCCCTGGGTCTTGGGCAAGTCTTGGTGTGGATGATGTCAAGGTTTGTCATGAACCAAACTCAAGGTACAGACAAAACAAGGGAGACCACACAAGTACTTGAGGATTTTTAAAGAAAAGTAATTTAATTATGCTATTAAACTATTTACAAACAAAGGGAATTAAAGAATGAATGGATCAGTAATATAGTGAGTGCATGGATGAGTCAGGGTGTGGTGCGTGTAAGTGATAATATGAGAAACAAATAAACCAAATGAAACTAAACAAAATGTCATGACCAGCTTGGAGGAGAGAGACACCCAACAATGGAGAAGCCAGTCCTTTTACACCGGTGTGCCTCTTCCTCCTGACACACCTGAATAGGGTGTGTCTGATTGACAGGCTGTGGATGACAGACAGGTTAAATGAGATATTCAGGTATATCCCTGAGTTAACCTGCAGGAGAGGGATGGGGTTGTCACAATATGTTAAAATTATTCCACTGAAGAGTATGATGTCATTGTCATTTTTGACACGTTTTACTTTTCACACTACAGGGCCTACCAAGACAAGGGCTCTCCAACAACTGTGGGTGTTTGTTTTGATGGTAAGACACTGGATATACAGTATACATATAGTAGTCATATTTTCTGTTTGTAATAACATAAAAATGTATAATGCTTTCAGCATGCTATGCCCTTCATTATTGCTCATAGTTTGATCCATGCTGTGATTTATTTATATCCAAAACTCCATTCAAGGAGGGATATTATTTTCAATGAACACCATTACATAACAACCTAACATAGCATACTATTTCTTTATTTATAGTATGCATTTTACATTGCGTGAAGAGCACAATGCGAAGTGTCACGGGTTTAGATTTGGACCCAAGAGCTGCACACAGACACCAAAGGCAGGTAGTGGTATTTATTAGGATAAATATCACACACAGACAGGGACAGGCAGAGACGTAGTCGGGACAGGCAGGTGATCAGAACCGGGGCAGGGTAGACGAACCAGGCAGGGGCAGGCAGAAGCGTAGTCAGGGACGGGCGGTAGATCGGGAACCAGACAGGGTGGGCAGGTCCAGGGCAGGCAGGGTCGGCAACGGGAAATCGGTCCGGAGGTAAACACTGAGAGTCTTGCATTAGTCAAGGAACAATCTGGCAAAGTATGAGTGTGTGGGTAGACTTAAATAGGCCGGCTGATTATCATGCGCTGCAGGTGTAGGGAAATGTAAATGCGGGTGCCGCTGCCCCCTAGTGGAGGCAGGGTAAATAGCCATTGTGACAAGAAGAGAGGTTGCAAGACCGCAAGAGGCGACGGGAGCAACAGGCAATGCAGGTAGAAGTTGTTGAATCACAAATGATATAGTCTTGAACCAGTCTGAAAACCTTTAACCTCTCTATGTCAAATATATTGCTTTTAACCTCTCTATGTCAAATATATTTCAGGATGAAGAGGTTGCCGCCCCACAGAAGAGGCAGGCCACATCTGCTTGATCATATAGACATCTCCAGCAGCTTCCTGCAGTCATCAGTGTTGTAACTAATTTGCAATTAAAAAGGTTTATGCAAGAAAAACAAATAAGGTCACTTTCTTGAAGTCATATCTGAAATAATTGCAATTAATACATTGCTATAGTTTTCCTCAAAATGGGACATTGCTATTTAGCCAACAGGTCTGTAGACGATGCTGTGAACATGAACCTCCACTTCACCCTGCAGCATTTCGACACCGCAGGCACCTATGCCAGGATCCTGGTCGTGGACTTCAGCTCTGCGTTCAACACCATCTTCCCGCTCACACTGGAGCACGTGCTCTCCCAGCTGGGAGTGCCTGACTCTACCTGCAGGTGGATCACTGACTTCCTTACGAACAGGAAACAGCATGTGAAGCTGGGCAAAACCATCTCTGGCTCCAGGTCCACCAGCACAGGCTCCCCACAAGGCTGCGTTCTTTCCCCTACTCTTCTCCCTGTACACAAACAGCTGCACCTCCAGCCACGAGTCTGTCAATCTCCTGAAGTTCGCGGACGACACCACCCTTATCGGACTCATCTCTGGGGGTGACGAGTCTTTCTACAGGAGGGAGATCGACAGGCTGCTGACCTGGTGCGGCGGTAACAACCTGGAGCTAAATGCTCTAAAAACCGTGGAGATGGTTGTGGACTTCAGAAAGAGCCCAGCCCCCCTCCCCCCATCACCCTACACAACTCCCCGGTTCACACCGTGGACTCCTTCCCCTTCCTGGGCACCATCATCTCCCGGGACCTCAAGTGGGAGCTGAACACCCACACATTCATACAGACATATTTATATATACTTATATTTAGCTTTAGATAACATTGCAAGATTTGCACTGGACTTAGTCCCCACTGAATATCTTTGTACATATTACCCGGTATTAGCCTTGTATTGTTTTTGTCTTGTTCTGTTTTGTCTTGACCCCTCTCACCCAGGCCCCAGTCTCTCTGCACCCCTCCCCTCCAGCAGGAGGCTCCCCCGGACCACCCCCCCCACACACACACACACACTGGACCCATGCCCTCTCATACAGACCAATATTTATATTTATATTCATATTTAGATTTAGATTTTAAAATGCATTGAAAAAAGCATGAATTATTCAACAGTGCAACGTTTTTTCCCCATGTGAGACTCGCCACGCCATCTGCAGTGTTACGTGGTTCTGGCAACTCTTAAATCGAGCTGATGGGCACCTTCAGTACCACCGTACGCTATGGCCCCAGGACTCTCCCCTCATTCACTTTCCAATTGTCACGCCATGGCATGGACCTTATGGGCCTGGATTTGTTCTCAAGCTTGGGCTTCACACTCTCCACCCACTGGAAACAACGATGGCCCACCCTGTTCTCTGGACTAGGCTACCTCTCGGTTTTCAACCACCAGCCCCTCCTCAAACATGATGTGCGGCCAGTCATCCAACCCCTACGCCGCATTCCCCTGGCCCTTGGCGAAGGAGAATCTGAGGAGCTGAGGTCAGCAGGTCAGCAGCTACAGCAGGCAGGCATCATCGAGCCAGTCCACGCATTAACGTGTATTTCGAATCTGGTGGTCGCCAAGAAGAAGTTTGGAAGGCTGCGCGTGTGTGTCGATCTCAGGGCTGTTAACAAGGCGGTCATTCCAGATAAATACCCACTGCCCACAGTGGAGGAACTGACCACCCAGTTTTACGGCTCTACCACCTTCTCAAAGCTGGACCTCCGCCAGGGTTATCTGCAGATCCCGCTGCACCCCGACAGCCGTTACCTCACCCACACCGGAGTGTTTCAGTACACAAGGATGCCGTTTGGACTCCCCAGCTGTTTTCAGAAGATTATGTCCACCGTTACAGGCATCCCCGGGGTGGGCATTTATCTTGACGACATTGTGGTGCACGGTTCAACACCTACCCTCCACAACAAACGTCTGTGCCGGGTGCTCAGCGTGCTGGCCAAACACAACCTCACCATGAACGAGGAGAAATGTGTCTTCTCCGTGACGGCCATCGACTTTGTGGGGTTTCGCCTGACTGCAGAGGGCCTCAGCCCACTTCAGTCGAATGTGGATGCGGTGCAGCGTCTCCCAGAGCCCACCTGTCCAGCCCAAGTCGCCTCATTTCTGGGAATGACAGCCTGCTACCTGCGCTTCCTTCCCCAGTACTCTGCAACCACAGCCCCGCTATGCAAGCTGTTAAAGAAGGATGCACCATGGATCTGGACACCTGCCTGTTCAGCAGCTGTTCTCGCCACCTGTGCTCACACACTTTGACCTCTCAAGCCCCACATTCCTCACCTGTGATGCCTCCAACATGGCTGTGGGAGGGGTGCTTTCTCAGCTCCAACATGGCATTGAGCGCCCCATCGCCTTTGCCTCTCGGGCCCTCAGCCCTGCAGAACAAAAGTATTCTGTGGGAGAGAGGGAGGCCCTAGCATGTGTTTGGGCGTGTGAATGGTAGCATATGTATGTCTATGGCTGACCGTTCACAGTGCGGACTGACCACCAGGCTCTCACAGCCCTTCTTGAGACATCGGGCACAGGGCACAGGACGCTGAGGATCCACCGCTGGTCAGAGGCTCCGGCAATACAACCCCACAGTTTATCCCGGGTCGCGAGAATGTAGTGGCGGACCTGCTCTCCCGTGCCACTTCTGGTCTCTCGCCTGACCTTGCTCCGGATGCCACAGAGCCCGACCTCGTCCAAATGCTCCATACCCCACTCTAGACTACAGTCTCCCTTCAGGACCTCCAGCTGGCCTCAGAGCAGGACCTGGAGCTGTGTTCTCCCAGCTCCGCACATTCATCCTCACTAGTTGTCCCCCAAGGGTTCCAGAGGACCTGTCTTCCTGGAAAAAAGGGGCATCAAACACATCCGCACAGCTCTGTACCACCCCCAGGCCAACGGGGGTGTGGAGAGAATGAACCAGACTCGGCATCAGAGCCCACGTGGCCGACGGGTTCCAGTTCAATGCAGCACTGCTCCGCACCCTACAGCACTATGGAGCAACCCAACACTCCACAACGGGCAGTACCCAGCACTCCTCATGATGGGGCCTAGATCAGCTGCCCTGGATCGGCTGCGAGCTCTGCAGTGCCGGTGGTGCCGCTCTGCCGGCGGACAGAGTCATCAACCGCCAACGTAAGATTACGTAAATTACGTTACGACAGAATACGACGCAAAGACACGACTCATCAAGGCCTTAGACTGGGTCAGAGTCCGTCGGGCTCACAGGGACCACAAGCTGCTGTCGTTCTGGTCTATACCTATGCAGGTTACTGAGCAACTGGGGCCGGCAACATTCCGTCTGTCTGATGGGTCGCGGTGGCATGCAAGCCGCCTTCGGAGAGTGACACCGCCCAGCATCACAGCAGACCTGAGGGCTGGCACCGATCCAGGCTAAGGGGCGGACAATCTGGACTTTCCAGCTGAGCAGCCACCAGCTCCTGTCGACCACCCGGCCGAACGCCAAGCCGAACCGAGTTACCTCAAAGACTACATTACTGACTTTTAGTATTATTTTAGTATTAAATTTTCATAATAGTACATAGCCTGTTGGCTCCTCTATTCATATAAGTTTAGTTCTCTGTGTTCCAAGAGACTGTTAATTTTCAGTGCCTTTGTTGTTTGTTGTATATACTTGTATATATGTACCTGTGTTGCGATTTACGTTGCCGTAAAGCTGTTTGACTAAGCCTCCAGTAAACAGTCGCACGTGCTAACTCTGAGTATGTTTATTATCAGCATATAACAATTAGGTTGATTACATCATAGGCCAGGGAACCAATAGACACGCTTAAAGAAGCAAAAATGAGGATGAAAAATATAATGTATATCCGAACCCAAAGCTTTACACTAAACCTTACCTAACCTAAAGCTTAATCCTAACTTGACCCTAACCTAACCTTGAGTCTAACCCTAACCCTAACCTAACCATATCCTAACCTGACCTTAAGCTAACCTTAAGTCTAACCCTTACCCAACCTAAAGCTTAACCCTAACCTGACCCTAACCTAACCTTAAGTCTAACCCTTACCCTAACCTAACCTAATCCTAACCTGACCCTAACCTAACCTAAAGCTTAACCCTAACCTAACCTAATCCTAACCTGACCCTAACCCTTCTCTAACAAAAGCTTAACCCTAACCCTTACCCTAACCTAACCTAAAGCTTAACCCTAACCCTTACCCTAACCTAACCTAAAGCTTAACCCTAACCCTTACACTAACCTAACCTAAAGCTTAACCCTAACCCTTACTCTAACCTAACCTAAAGCTTAACCCTAACCCTTACCCCTAACCCAACCCAAGACCAAGCAAACGCAGCAATCTGGACTAAAACGGAGCAACGGCCATCTGGACCACACACTATGATGAAGAGTGAAGTTGACCCCCTCTTCTCCTCTCCTCTCCTCTCCTCTCTCCTCTCTCCTCTCTCCTCTCTTCTCCTCCTCCCCTCTCATCCTCTTCTCCATTCCTGTCAGATTGGATTCTCTTTGTAACATGTGAGGATGTCTTCTGCAGAGGCGTGAGGTCAGAGATCAGAGGTCAGAGGTCAACTAGTAACCAGAACCCTTCATGGCGATGGACTGTCCTCCTCCGCCGTCATGACGCCTCACCTGACGAATCATCAGGATGCTCATCAGCAAACCAAGGAGCTACACACACACACACACACACACACACACACACACACACACACACACACACACACACACAGAGTTAGCAGTGGTTTGGTTATAATGTGTCTCATGTGACTCATGTGTTGACAGACTCACAGAGCAGACAGAGAAGCCGAAGAAAATGGCCATGCTGATCTTGAAGGCCAAGTCTATGAAACCTAACAGAGGGCTGCACGACTGGAGACCACACACACACACACACACACACACACACACACACACACATGGGTCAGCTACTGATCGGAAGCATTGATTGGATTACAGATTAACTGATAAGTTTGATTGAACTGATTGATTACTGATCATCCATTACCTGGGAATAGATCGTATTGGGACCTTCCATGCCCTGCAATAAAACACAAGATTATAATCTGACATATACAGGATATGTGCTAATAGTGCTAATTAGAATATATATAATATTACAATTACATATGTAACTGTGATAAGTTTGATAAATATGATAAATATCATATTATTAATCATATATGATATATATCATATTTATATTTATATAAAATATGATATGGTACCTGTGGGCGTGGTTTGCAGCTGCTGTATCCTGAACAACTACAGGACGGAGGGATGACATCGACCCAGTCGCTAGCACTCACCAGCCCACAGCATTTGTACTGGAAACACAGCAGGTTGTCAGGGTAACCACATATTGTCAGGGTACAGCACGTTGTCAGGGTAACAGCACGTTGTCAGGGTAACAGTAGCAACATACCGACTGTTGTAATTCGTTGATTAATTGTTTGAAACTGTCGTCGGCCATCAATTGCGTTCCAGACTCAGAGAAGGTGTTCTCCATGATAGGCATTACCTGGAGAGAGAGAAATCATGTTTAGTCTCTTCATCATAGATAGAGGTAAAGAGAGAGAGAGAGAGAGAGAGAGAGAGAGAGAGAGAGAGAGAGAGAGAGAGAGAGAGAGAGAGAGAGAGAGAGGTAGAGAGAAGAGAGAGAGAGAGAGAGAGACCTTGTTTCTGTAGACAGCGATCACAATCCCCAAGATCAACATGATGATTAGTCCGGCCATCATCAGACCTGCAAACTGGAGACACAGTAGTCACTCTGTCTGTCTGCCTCTGTGTGTGTGTGTGTGTGTGTGTGTGTGTGTGTGTGTGTGTGTGTGTGTGTGTGTGTGTGTGTGTGTGTGTGTCTGTCTGCCTGCCTTTCTGTCTGTCTCTCTTTCTTTCTTTCTGTCTGTCTGTTTCTCTGTCTGTCTGTCTCTCTTACCACTCTGAGAAGCGGCTCATTCTCAAGGCAGACCGCCACCACTCCCAGAGAGGAGACCAGCAGGATCCCGATGGCCCAGACCCACAGCCAGACGAGGGAGGGGCTGCCCGCAGCAGAAAGCTGGAGGACACACCAGAGGCCATGAGATGAGGTCATGAGGTCATGAGACGAGGTCATGAGGTCATGAGATGAGGTCAAGAGATGAGGTCATGAGGTCATGAGATGAGGTGATGAGGTCATGGGATGAGGTCAAGAGATGAGGTCATGAGATGAGGTCATGAGATGAGGTCAAGAGATAAGGTCATGAGATGAGGTCACAAGGTCATGAGATGAGGTCATGAGGTCATGAGATGAGGTCAAGAGATGAGGTCAAGAGTTAAGGTCATGAGATGAATTCATGAGATGAGGTCAAGAGATGAGGTCAAGAGATAAGGTCATGAGATGAGGTCACAAGGTCATGAGATGAGGTCATGATGTCATGAGATGAGGTCAAGAGATGAGGTCATGAGATGAGGTCAAGAGATGAGGTCAAGAGTTAAGGTCATGAGATGAAGTCATGAGATGAGGTCAAGAGATGAGGTCATACCTCCTGGTTGTATGCGCTGGCCTTCACAGCTGCAACTATTAAGATTATCCCAACGATCTAAACAGCAAAAAATAGCAATTAGATGAGTTATTTACCGATATTTACCTTAATAAAATCCACTGTATTACAAAATACAAAACTACTTGTGAAAGACATTTAAATAAGTGTCACAACAAACCAAAGTTCACACAATTGTTCATTCACCACAAGAGGGAGACAACAACCAACCAAATAATCTGCAAACAAAACAAGTTATTCTTTCACCACAAGGGGCGACAAAAACGGACGAAAGCCAAACAATCCTAGCGTGAGGTAATCTAATATAACTTTAAATGTACAATTTAAAGTGTAATTAATTCACACCAATTAATGTAATTAATAAAGAAAATAGATGAAAAGTTATAAATAAACAAAAAAATATGCAGATATCCATCTGTACATGCAATTGTACATAGTTAATGTTATTTTTGTTTCGATTTTGCAGAAACAAAGTTGAGTTTGAAGTTAGTTTTTAAACTGCAGCTCAACTCCATGTTGGAGGCAGTGGTGAAGCGTCAGGGCCTTCAAGGTATTCAGAGAAGACCCTGGAACTCTCAAAAAAATCGAATTAATTGTATTAATAAAATGTAATACAATTTAATCAAATTGAAATAAAATGAATAAATGAGAATCGTATCTGTGTTGTTATCTGTTATATTACAGTTACGTTGATTTGTTTGTCTTTCTCGGTCCATGCACGACGCATTTGAGTGGTTTTGTGTTGGAAAAACAATGCAACCAATCAGATATGTGTCTGGGTTGCTGGGAAGAATATCCTTCAACCAAAGTATTTCCGATGACTTTGGCCCTCAGACTGAATGAGAGCGTACGTTTGGATTGACAATTTGATCAACCAATCATATAGTGATATGTAGCCAATGAGCGTATTCTTTCAGATTTCCCCGCAGCTCAATAGGGAGCTAGAAGGTATACTGGCTGGAGGGAGAGTTATCTAATATCTATAAGTGGATCTAGCGTAGTGCTACGTTTTTTCTACGTAGGATTTTACGTCAAAATGGCGAAGGCGAAGATGATGGGCTGTTACTTCACTACATGGACACTGCTTACTGTACTTTATGGTACACTTGGAAATTGGCTGCGACAATCTGCCTAAATGAGATAAGGCATAAAGTGACTCCTCCGTGCGTCCGTCTGACAACTGAATTTTCGAATGGGGGGGGGGGGTGGTGGGGGTTCCCAAAGTGGGGGTCGCGGGACCCCGAGGGGGGGGGTCGCGAGATTATTTCAGAATCCTCTTGATGTGACCCATGAGGTTTTTTTTATTTTTTATTTTATTATTATTATTTTTTATCATTTGTATTATTATTATTATTATTATTATTGTTAATAATAACCTGAGTGGCAAATAAAGGAATTCTGATTCCCACAGATTCACGACAGTATCATCGTTGAAAAAAAGCCACACACAATGTGTTCGTGATCGCGATTACCCCCCATTGGACTTCACGATGTTCGCGATCGCGACATACCCCCCCCCCCCACCCCCATTGGACTTCATGATGTTCGCGATCGCGACATACCCCCCCCCCCCCCCCCCACCCCCATTGGACTTCACGATGTTCGCGATCGCGACATACCCCCCCCCCCCCCCACCCCCATTGGACTTCATGATGTTCGCGATCGCGACATACCCCCCCCCCCCCCACCCCCATTGGACTTCACGATGTTCGCGATCGCGACATACCCCCCCCCCCCCCCCCCCCACCCCCATTGGACTTCACGATGTTCGCGATCGCGACATACCCCCCCCCCCACCCCCATTGGACTTCACGATGTTCGCGATCGCGACATACCCCCCCCACCCCCATTGGACTTCACCAGCACTGTTATTTTGGGAACCCCTGGTCTACAGAAGGTCCAGTTGTGATAGACACGCTTCGCCACTGGTTGGAGGCCATCCCAAACCGTCACACACACACACACACACACACACACACACACACACACACACAGGCTAAAACATTCAAACACATTTGAAACGGTTTGAAAACGAACCAAATCAGTTTCAAAACACGTTTTAAAACTGTTTTGCAAAAAAAAAGAAAAATACTAGATCCACTACAGTGTTAAAACATGGAGATATCTTGATTCCTGTAACATAAATCAAGAAATACTATTCTGAGAATAATCTCAGATTCTGTTGTAGATTAACTAAAACACTTTTCTGGAAAAAACACAAATATAAGAAGTATATAGAAGAAACTTTGTCATTTTTATTGGATACAATTTAAATAATCCTAACAATAATCAATGCGAACGTTTTGCTCACCCCAAACAGGACGTTGAAGAAAATGAAAAAGCGTTTCAGACAACTGTTGATGTTCCCCATGGTGTCGACGAGCTGCTGAGAGACTGAGAGGGTGAGGGTGAGAGAAAGAGAGGGAGAGCTACGGTTTAGCATCTCCACCACACACACACACACACACACACACACGCACGCACACACGCACACTTCCTGCCAGAACAAACGAAAGTTAGTTGAAAGTTAGTTTTCAAACTGCTGCTTAACATGTTGGAGCCCATCCAAAAGTAATACACACACACACACACACACACACACACCCAGTGAGAAACATAGAGTGCATGAGTACCTTATTGTGCTATAGACACATATCATATTATATCCTTATAGATTAAACATTATTATATTATGTACATCCTTACAGCTGAAACATTATTAAAATGATATGTGTATATGTATATATGTATGTATATATGTGTATAAATACGTTTTTTTAATTAAAATTTTCTTAACATTATATACTATATATATATACAGTATATCATATACATCCATACAGATGAAACATAATTAACATTATTATCTTCTATGTATAGTATATAATATACCTAAATATATAATGAATCCTTACCGATGAAACCACACACACACACACACACACACACACACACACACACACACACACACACACACACACACACACACACACACACACACACACCACACACACACACACACACACACACACACACACACACACACACACACACACACACACACACACACACACACACACACACACACACACACACACACACACACACACACACACACACACACATTCTACCGTGGCACCGTAGAGAGCGTCCTGACGA
>CM051022.1:4933468-4945242 GCA_027704905.1 Muraenolepis orangiensis | reverse complement strand
CATGGTTGATGTCAAGCATAAGTGTTGCGATGCCAGCGTCACACCACTCTCCTCTCCAGCCACGCTCCTCTGCATCCACCTTGCGGTCACCTGGGGTAATTACACCCAGGAGGACACGCTGTCACAGTAGATGGATGGTGGTGGGGGCCACATCATTTATGTACTGGCCACCAGGGGGCCGCAGATTCACACACACACAAATTCAATGAATATGTATGTTATTATTAACACTATTAACTCATACTAAGTCTGACATCTTCATTGACATTTTTAAACTTTGCAGGGAACATCCTCTAATAAGCTCACAAAACAAATATCAGTTCACAGAAATGTTATTTAATTTTTACAAGTGGCATGTTTGTATTGAACAGGTTATTTCATAGTGGAATTAAACTATTTGAAAGCACAGAAAATGCGTGTGCATTAAGATAAAAAATTAAGATGACGTCATAAACACTAACCCAGACATTAGTTGTCTTGAACCTAAGACACTTGTAGCCTGGCTCTGCTGACGCACAATAAGGGGAATGTCAACATGGAGGCCAGTGCATCCAAGCTGCATCAGATGAAACAATGTTTGGTCTGACAGTCTGTTTCTCTCTTTTGATTTGATGGGCTTCATGGTGGAGAAGTTGCTCTCACATATGTATCTGCTCCCCAACATGCTGGCCTGTTTAAGAGCAACATCTCTCAAGAGAGGGAAGCGGATCTCGGGCAACAGTCTTCAAAACGACTCCCCTCTCATTCTGTTTCATTTAGAAACATACGTCTCCTTGTAGCTCGCACAGATCCGTTTGTAGTTGGGGTGGCTGGTCATTCATACCCGCTGAGAGGGACTGTGCCTCGCATGTCGGGGAAATCCTGAAAGCGACTTGATGAATTGATCCTGCAACATTTCAACGGCTTCTCTGTAAGGGGTGGATCGTCGGCTCACATTCGGGATGTCTTTGCGCAGCTCTCCACATGCGGGGAAGTGTATAAAATTCAGGGGATCTGACACAAGGTTATCTTTGAACAGGCCGAGTTTCCTCTGAAAACGTTTCACATGACCAAAAAGGGCGGACACAGTCTGGACATTCAAGTAATTAAGATCCGGACTCCGAGGGGGGGGGGGGGGGGTGTCGCGAGATGAGGTGTTTTTTAAATATATATATTTTTTTCATAACCCTAGACTTGAAATATAACATACATAAACAATTCCTATATGTGTTGACAACTACTGCCCCCTTTTGGCACATTTGTGTAATACATGAAAGCGCAAGCACTGTTAATACTCACTGCCAGAGGTGGGCGGTGGTGAGCAACACTGACTGAGACAGGTTTACAGTCTATGGACCTTGTTGGTACTGGTCAATTATAGCCCAACACACAACTTCCATTTAAGCCCATTTAAATTCAATAAATCCTCAGGCGTCATGGTGAATGTCAAGAAAAGAAAAGTAGATTCGCAATGTCGCGCTTTCCAAGAGAAATGGACAAATTATAATTTTTTTGTTAAAGTGAAAGGCAAGCCAGTGTGCCTAGTAAGAAGCTGAAACCTCATTCAGAAGGAGAATTTGTGAAGGAATGCCTAGTTGCCGCCTTGGAGCTGCTTGCATGGGACAAAGTAAAATTGTTCCAAAGTGTCAGTTTGTCTCGAAGGACCGTCGCAGAGCGGATTACTGATATGGCACAAGATATTGAAATAACACTGAAGGATGCTGCAAGAAAGTTTTTCTCTCTGGCCTGCAACTAAACAACAGACATAAGAAATACCGCCCAACTAGCCATTTTTGTGCGTGGGATTACTGCCGAGTTTGATACCAGGGACAAATTGCTGTCTTTGCAAGCTATGCATAGCACTACCAAAAGCTGAGGATTTGTTTGGGCAAGTTAATAGGCCTATATCACACTTCCTGCTTCCGGAGCCTTAAAAATCGTAGAGCAGTGTACTCTTACTTCCGGTAGTTACCCCAGATACGTGACAAACTGTGGCCGCCTCCCCTCCTCTCTGTTATTGTAGTGTACCGGGCTGCTCAACGTCTAAACAGAGACAGCCCAGCTCAGTTTACACCATTTACCCAAAGACAAACTCCTCCGCAAGTCACGTATGTCGTATGTCTGCAGTTTGCCCTTTGACAAGGAGAGCATATACGTCTCGAAAAGTGGGCGGAATAGGCTAATAATGTCGGGTAAGTGTATGATTAAAAGCACTGGTCCTGACCCCCACACACACACCATCTCTCATCCGAATAGAGCAACACAATGTCGGGTATGTGTGTGATTAAAAGCACTGGTGGTCCCAAGTAGGGCTGGGCGATACGGACCAAACCCCGGTATTTTTAGGCTGCATCGCGATATACGATATACCGTATTGACCCGAATATAAGACGGGTTTTTTTTCCTCGAAAAAAATCTGAAAAAGAGGGGTCGTCTTATAATCGTGGTTTAGACTTTTCGATGTAATTGCACAACAACAACAGATCGCGCCAAACGAGTGTTCCGAGACACCGCGCGACACTTAAAGTAACTTAAAGTCTTAAAGTAACAGCACATAGCAACAGTTGCCTGGACAGATAGAAATGGAGACACAGCGACCAACTTGAACGTACCCGTACGTGGTTTTAAAACGCAAGTCTGTACCTAAAGAGGCAGTGCCAGCTGGCATTATCGTAGTGCCCAGGCAAAGGGCTGGATGGAGACGGAGCTTGTGGTGGACTGGCTCAATGTGGTGTGGGGCAGACGGCGTGGGGGACTCAGAAAGAAGAGGAATATGTTGATTCTGGATGCTTTCCGTGGACACTTGACTGAGCCAGTCAAAAAGCAAGTGAAAGAGTTGAATGGTGACCTAGTGATCATACCGGGCGGAATGACAAGCCAGCTGCAGGTGTTGGATGTGGTCGTTAACAAACCATTCAAGGTTAATCTGCGCAAGAGATCCACAGAGTGGCTCCTGGCTGCTAATCACGCACTGACACCGTGTGGAAAAATCCAAAAGCCTGCAGTACGTTTGCTCTGTGAATGGATCTTGCAAGCATGGGCTGACGTTTCCCCAGAAAGCATCATTAATGGGTTAAGAAATGCTGCGTATCAAATGCCATGGATGGCAGCGAGGATGATGTGATGTGGGAGGAGACAGCGAGGATGACGTGATGTGGGAGGAGACAGCGAGGATGACGTGATGTGGGAGGAGACAGCGAGGATGACGTGATGTGGGAGGAGACGGGGAGGATGACGTGATGTGGGAGGAGACGGGGAGGATGACGTGATGTGGGAGGAGACAGCGAGGATGACGTGATGTGGGAGGAGACAGCGAGGATGACGTGATGTGGGAGGAGACAGCGAGGATGACGTGATGTGGGAGGAGACAGCGAGGATGACGTGATGTGGGAGGAGACGGGGAAGCAGACACCGTGAGTGTCTGATAGCGGGAGTGAGAGGAACAACCAGCGATGTAGAAGACGCAGCTGAATGAGAAGACGTGATGTGACCAATAGACTGATGTTCTGAAATGTTGCACTGTTTCATTGCTCTACTGTTTTATTGCAATCTATCTAGTTTTGTTTTTGTTTGCCAAGTTAGGCAAATTTGAACACAATGTGTGATGTGTGTTATCATTATTTTCAAATCAAATTATTTGCTTTCAAAAAAAATATTTGGTCTTTCCAAAAATGAGTCTTGAAAAAGAGGGGTCGTCTTATAATCGGGGTCGTCTTATATTCGTGAATACGGTCAATACAGTATATCGGTATTTTATACTCATTTGGTTTTAACTCAATGCCATGTATGTCACAAGCACTTTTATTTTAAGACAACTCATATTCACAAGAATAACAGGCATTCCCTTTTAGAAAATATACAGCTGCACACTACATATTAACACGTAAATGAAAAGGTACATTGAAATAATCTAAATCCATCAAATAAATAGCCTATATTAAATACATAGGCATACCTCTGCTCCTACACAAAATCGCCTTCGTTATATGGCGATATATCCAGATAGAGCCACAAGACACAATGTCAGGGAATTGTATGATTTGGATTTAGACTTCTTCACTGTAGAGTATTCATTCACTAGTTGAACTGCATCGTCTTGACCGACTTTTGGAAGGTTATGCAGCGATGTTGTCCAGCGATAACTGTCCGCCATGGTGAATGCCAATGTGAATGCATTAACCGGAACTTGGGTTACACTGCTTCAGCGATTTTTAACGGGTACTTCCGGCTTTCTAATCTAACGTGATATAGGCCTATTTGGCTATGAATACATTCGCCTCAGTCTCAATCCAAGTGATCTAGTTGTATATCACTGTATCATACATCAAGAGAGTCTGTTTGCGCATTCCCTGACGCTCAACAATGTAATGACGACTGCTGTTCCTGAGTCGTGCAGGTATGCTCACACGGTTTTACAAACTGAGGAAAGAAGTAAAACAATTCATGGAGATGAATGGTCGTGGTCATGTTGTGTCAGTGATAGCAAGTGGATGTGTGATTTGGCCTTCATGGTGGACATTACAAAGTATCTCTCAGAGCTGAAAATCAAGCTCCAAGGTCCCAACCAGCGAAATCATTGAAGCGAAATTAAAGCTCTGGCAAGTGCAACTGGAAAAGGGCAACACTGAGCATTTTCCTACTTTGCAAGAACAAGTGTTGTGCCCCCACGCTCTAATCGATCCCAGGTGTTGCCCATGGGATCTACCCTTCTTAAGAGCCCGTGTCGGGGGCGAGTTCACTGAGAACCTTATGGCTCCCTCCAACTCGAGAACCTGTGTCTCCAGCTCCGACTACGTTGCGTTTCGTCCTACCCCCTCGCTCCACGTTCCACCCTCTGGACCATCTCCCCGTGTCGACCACACCTCGTAACCTATCCAACCCTACCCTGTTTTTGTGTTTATGGATCTTTCAGTAAAGACATAATCCGTTGTTTTGGGTGTCCCGTCTCTTCTTCTGGGTTCTCTGGCACATTTCCGGTCTCGTTGGGTCCGAACAACAAGAGCCTGCTCTGACATCTGAATATGCTGGTGAGTGCGCAAAACTCATTGATGAATTTGGTTTCAGGACATGAAAAGTAAACTAAAGGAACTGCGCATATTTGCTATGCCTTTTAATGTAGAACCAGCTGATGTACCCGACAACCTTCAACACAAAATCATTGAGCTGCAAAGAAACGACGAGCACAAAGCTCTGTACAACAATGTGGGTCCTGAGGATTTTCTCATTATCAGGAGACATACACTGAAGTTTGCATCTCTTTTTGGGACAACCTACTGCTGTGAACAGTTCTTTTCAAAACTGACTCTTGCAAAGACTCGATTTCACTCAACTGACTGACCCAAACCTGGAAAACCAGCGGTGAATAGCATTTTCATCACTACCATCTGACATCAGACGCCTCGCCAATGAAAAGCAATTCCAGCCATCGCATTATAGAGGTCAGTCTGATATGTGTTCAATAATTTAGTATGGCACTCAAAATGTCACAAGTGGATAGTTCGGTGGGACCCAGAAGGCAGACCAAGACACAGTGGAGCTATAACATAAAGCTTTATTTAAAACACACACAACACAAGAGTGATCAGGGACAGTCCAGGGGTCTGGGTACCGGGAGGTCGAGCCGCGGAGTACCGGCAGGTAGTAGACCGGTGGGTAGTCCGGGACAGGAGAGGAGTCTGGGTACCGGGAAGTCGGAGTAGCGACAGGTACCAGACAGGTAATTATAATGACCGGGGAGCTCGTATAGACCGGAGTAACGCGAGACAGGCGGGTGACGTGTGATAGGTACAGGATCTGGATCTCCGGGACATCAGTGTGGCGATTCCGTCCAGAATGTACGACGTAGTAAATACGACCTAACCCCGGGGTAACGGGCAGCCAGGGTATATATACCCCAGGTGAGGTGATTAGCAATCAGCCACGGCAATTGTTGACAGGTGTGTGTGTGTGTGTGCGCCGCCAGCGCACAAGGCTTGGCCACGCCCCCTGTCAACCACCGTAACCGTGACAGTACCCCCCCCTCAACGGGCCCAATCCGGGTTGAAGGGGTGTTCCCGGTGACAGTGGCGGATAAGGAACGGGTCCAGACTGTAACGGCGCGGGGCCCATTCCCGCTCCTCTGGGCCGTCTGCCTCCCAGTCCATGATCCAGGGGGGTGGAGGAGATTTGGTGGGCGGGGCCCGGGATGAGAGCCACCCCTTCTGCCCAGGTCGGTAGGAGTCTTCTCTGGAACCTCCTCTGGAGGTCTCCTCAGCACAGTGTGGCGATTCCGCCCAGAATGTACTAACGCACAAAGTAGTGTAGTGTATTTTTATACCCTATGTATAAAACTAAAACACTGTGAGACAGTCTGTGAGACTGTATGCATTGTAAGAGCCATGTGTGTTGAGGCGACCAACGGGCTTTGCCAGGAAGGCGACCCCCTGGGGTTTGTGCTTGTAAACTTGTGAAGTGACGATGAAGACACGTGACCAACCAGAGTAGTGGATGCTGGTTGTACCTCAAGACCAATAGGAGTAGTAATGTTTGTTTACCTTGACCAATAGGAGCCCCGCTACGCAAGCTGTTAAAGAAGGATGCACCATGGATCTGGACACGTGCCTGTTTAGCAGCTGTTCTCGCCACCTGTGCTCACACACTTTGACCTCTCAAGCCCAACATTCCTCACCTGTGATGCCTCCAACATGGCTGTGGGAGGGGTGCTTTCTCAGCTCCAACATGGCATTGAGCGCCCCATCGCCTTTGCCTCTCGGGCCCTCAGCCCTGCAGAACAAAAGTATTCTGTGGGAAAGAGGGAGGCCCTAGCATGTGTTTGGGCGTGTGAATGGTAGCATATCCATGTCTATGGCCGACCGTTCACAGTGCGGACTGACCACCAGGCTCTCACAGCCCTTCTTGAGACATCGGGCACAGGGCACAGGACGCTGAGGATCCACCGCTGGTCAGAGGCTCCGACAATACAACTTCAGCCCACAGTTTATCCCGGGTCGCGAGAATGTAGTGGTGGACCTGCTCTCCCATGCCACTTCTGGTCTTTCGCCCGACCTTGCTCCGGATGCCACAGAGCCCGACCTCGTCCAAATGCTCCATACCCCACTCCAGACTACAGTCTCCCTTCAGGACCTCCAGCTGGCCTCAGAGCAGGACCCCATGTTCTCCCAGCTCCGCACATTCATCCGCACTGGTTGGCCCCCAAGGGTTCCAGAGGACCTGGCACCTTTCTATCGGGTGAGAGAGGAACTGTCGTGCTGGGGAGAGGACTGCGTAGCTTGTGGACTCCGAACCGTCGTGCCCAGTTGCCTACAGGCACGGCCATCCTGGCCATGGCCCATGAGGGCCATCTGGGTATTGTTAGAGTTAAGCAGAGATGTCGGGACCTGGTGTGGTGGCCGGGCATAGACAGAGACATTGAGGCCACGGTAAGGGACTGCACAGCCTGCCTCGTGAGCAGCAAAACTGGTCCTCCGACACCGCAGCCGTTGCAGCCACTGAACTGGCCAGACATGCCTTGGACACACCTCCAGCTGGACATCTGCGGGAGCTTCATGGAGTCCCACACCACCAACGTTTTTTAGTGGTGGTCTATGATCTCCATTCAAAGTGGCCAGAGGTCACCTTCGTCGGTTCTGTCACTACCCGTGTGATAACGGATTTCTTGGACTCACTTTTCTCTCGGTGGGGGACTCCCACTGCAATCACCACCGACAATGGCCCACAGTTAATCTCGGCAGAGTTTGCTGTCTTCCTGGAAAAAAGGGGCATCAAACACATCCGCACAGCTCTGTACCACCCCCAGGCCAATGTGGAGGCCAATGTGGGGGTGTGGAGAGAATGAACCAGACTCGGCATCAGAGCCCACCTGGCCGACGGGTTCCAGTTCAATGCAGCACTGCTCCGCACCCTACTGCACTATGGAGCAACCCAACACTCCACAACGGGCAGTACCCCAGCACTCCTCATGATGGGGCCTGAGATCCAGCTGCGATCCAGCTGATCGGCTGCGAGCTTTGGCATTGCCGGTGGTGCCGGCTCTGCCGGCGGGACAGAGTCATCAACCGCCAACATAAGATGAAGCTACGTTACGACAGAATACGACGCAAAGACACGACTCATCAAGGCCTTAGACTGGGTCAGAGTCCGTCGGGCTCACAGGGACCACAAGCTGCTGTCGTTCTGGTCTATACCTATGCAGGTTACCGAGCAACTGGGGCCGGCAACATTCCGTCTGTCTGATGGGTCGCGGTGGCATGCAAGCCGCCTTCGGAGAGTGACACCGCCCAGCATCACAGCAGACCTGAGGGCTGGCACCGATCCAGGCTATGGGGCGGACAATCTGGACTTTCCAGCTGAGCAGCCACCAGCTCCTGTCGACCACCCGGCCGAACGCTAAGCCGAACCGACCGCTCGGCCGGCCCGTCCGCGGCCAAGTTACCTCAAAGACTACATTACTGACTTTTTGTATTATTTTAGTATTAAGTTTTCATAATAGTACATAGCCTGTTAGCTCCTCTATTCATATAAGTTTAGTTCTCTGTGTTCCAAGAGACTGTTCATTTTCAGTGCCTTTGTTGTTTGTTGTATATGCTTTACGATGTACCTGTGTTGCGACATGTTGCCGTAAAGCTGTTTGACTAAGCCTCCAGTAAGTCTCCACAGTCGCACATGCTAACTTGGTGTCTGAGTATGTTTATTATCAGCATATAACAATTAGGTTGATTACATCATAGGCCAGGGAACCAATAGACACGCTTAAAGAAGCAAAAATGAGGATGAAAAATATATGATAAATGCTGAATATTTATAAAAATATATAAAAATACATTCAAATACATACGTATATCCGAACCCAAAGCTTTACACTAAACCTTACCTAAAGCTTAACCCTGACCCTAACCTAACCTTAAGTCTAACCCTAACCCAACCTAATCCTAACCTGACCCTAACCTAACCTAAAGCTTAACCCTAACCTAACCTAATCCTAACCTGACCCTAACCTAGACTCAGAGATAGCTTCCACAGTCAGGCCATCAGGCTGCTGAACAAGGGCGTATAGCATATAACAATGTATCTTTTATTACATTGATTTATATATACATATTGCTCTTTTTCTGTGCTGATATATTGCATTTTATAAATTGCATTTTTATTTTTATATATTTAACTTTTTTTAACTTATTTTATTCTATTGTGTTTTTATTTTATCTGATTTTTATAACTGCTGTCTGTCGTCGGGTATTGCACATAAGATTTTCACTCACTGCTTTATACTTTTATACTTTATACTACTCTAAACTGTGAAGTGACAATAAACTTGACCTGACTTGACTTGAACCTAACCTAAAGCTTAACCCCAAACCTAACCTAATCATAACCTGACCCTAACCCTTACACTAATCTACAGCTTAACCCTAACCCTTACCTAACCTAACCTAACCTAAAGCTTAACCCTAACCCTAACCCTAACCCTAACCCTAACCTAACCTTAGGTCTAACCCTAACCCTAACCTAACCCTAACCTAAAGCTTAACCCTAACCCTTACACTAACCTAAAGCTTAACCCTAACCCTTACCCTAACCTAACCTAAAGCTTAACCCTAACCCAACCCAAACCCAAGCAAACGCAGCAATCTGGACTAAAACGGAGCACACACTATGATGAAGAGTGAAGTTGACCCCCTCTTCTCCTCTCCTCTCCTCTCCTCTCTCCTCTCTTCTCCCCTCTCATCCTCTTCTCCATTCCTGTCAGATTGGATTCTCTTTGTAACGTGTGAGGATGTCTTCTGTAGAGGCGCGAGGTCAGAGGTCAGAGGTCAACTAGTAACCAGAACCCTTCATGGCGATGGACTGTCCTCCTCCGCCGTCATGACGCCTCACCTGACAAATCATCAGGATGCTCATCAGCAAACCAAGGAGCTACACACACACACACACACACACACACACACACACACACACACAGTTAGCAGTGGTTTGGTTATAATGTGTCTCATGTGACTCATGTGTTGACAGACTCACAGAGCTGACAAAGAAGCCGAAGAAAAAGGCCATGCTGATCTTGAAGGCCACGTCTATGACACCTAACACAATGGAGCTGCACGACTGGAGACCACACACACACACACACATGGGTCAGCTACTGATCGGAAGCATTGATTGGATTACAGATTAACTGATAAGTTTGATTGAACTGATTGATTACTGATCATCCATTACCTGGGAATAGATCATATTGGGACCATTCATGCCCTGCAATAAAACACAAGATTATAATCTGACATATACAGGACATGTGCTAATAGTGCTAATTAGAATATATATAATATTACAATTACATATGTAACTGTGATAAGTTTGATAAATATGATAAATATCATATTATTATTCATATATGATATATATATCATATTTATATTTATATAAAATATGATATGGTACCTGTGGGCGTGGTTTGCAGCTGCTGTATCCTGAACAACTACAGGACGGAGGGATGACATAGACCCAGTCTCTAGCACTCACCATTCCACAGCATTTATACTGGAAACACAGCAGGTTGTCAGGGTAACCGCATATTGTCAGGGTACAGCAAGTTGTCAGGGTAACAGCACGTTGTCAGGGTAACAGTAGCAACATACCGGCTGTTGTAATTCGTTGATGAATTGTTTGACACTGTCGTCGGCCATCAATTTTGTTCCAGACTCAGAGAAGGTGTCCTCCAAGATAGGCATTACCTGGAGAGAGAGAAATCATGTTTAGTCTCTTCATCATAGATAGAGGTAAAGAGAGAGAGAGAGAGAGAGAGAGAGAGAGAGAGAGAGAGAGAGAGAGAGAGAGAGAGAGAGAGAGAGACCTTCTTTCTGTAGACAGCGGTCACAATCCCCAAGATCAACATGATGATTAGTCCGGCCACCGTCAGACCTGCAAACTGGAGACACAGTAGTCACACCACCTATCGGTCTGTCTCAGTCTGTCTACCTTTCTGTCAGTCTCTCTGTCTGTGTGTGTGTCTGTCTGTGTGTGTGCGTGTGTGTCTGTCTGCCTGCCTTTCTGTCTGTCGCTCTCTTTCTTTCTGTCTGTCTGTCTCTCTTTCTGTCTGTCTGTTTCTCTGTCTGTCTGTCTCTCTTACCACTTTGAGAAGCAGCTCCTTCTCAAGGCAGACCGCCACCACTCCCAGACAGGAGACCAGCAGGATCCCGACGACAAAGACCCACACCCAGACGAGGGAGGGGCTGCCCGCATCAGAAAGCTGGAGGACACACCAGAGGCCATGAGATGAGGTCATGAGGTCATGAGACGAGGTCATGAGGTCATGAGACGAAGTCATGAGGTCATGAGATGAGGTCATGAGATGAGGTCATGAGGTCATGAGATGAGGTGGTGAGGTCATGGGATGAGGTCAAGAGATGAGGTCATGAGATGAGGTCAAGAGATAAGGTCATGAGATGAGGTCACAAGGTCATGAGATGAGGTCACAAGGTCATGAGATGAGGTCAAGAGTTAAGGTCATGAGATGAGGTCAAGAGATGAGGTCATACCTCCTGGTTGTATGCGCTGGCCTTCACAGCTGCAACTATTAAGATTATCCCAACGATCTAAGCAGCAAAAAATAGCAATTAGATGAGTTATTTACCGATAATTACCTTAATAAAATCCACTGTATTACTAAATACAAAACTTGTTGTGAAAGACATTTAAATAAGTGTCACAACAAACCAAAGTTCACACAATTGTTCATTCACCACAAGAGGGAGACAACAACCAACCAAATAATCTGCAAACAAAACAAGTTATTCTTTCAC
>CM051022.1:4923468-4928468 GCA_027704905.1 Muraenolepis orangiensis | reverse complement strand
AAAAAATGCGGCCTCTCCCTCCTGTAGGAGGCAACCTTTGAATCCTACATATAGTAATACACAGTAAAACACAAAACAATCAATATAATTGAAAAATGTAGGAGATGTAAAATATAAACATAGTGTACTGTGCTGTGACATGTCGTGTAGTGAGCTGTGTCTGGAATTATTTCATTTTATTGTCAATATTTTTATATTTTTTTCCATAGATTGTGGCTGCAGCAGAAATTGCCTTTTTTCCATCATTCTGTTTTGATTGTGTTTTTAACAGTTTTGAACAAAGTGTGTTAGCATTTGAAAAATCTGCTGCAAAAGTATAGTGTTTTGGAGGCTGTAGACTGACTGAGAAAGGAGTTCATGAAATTTGGTAACTGTAGTCATTGAATGCATTTCGTGTGAAAGCAATGAAAAATTAACCACAGTTTCGACCGCCTCGACTTCTGTTTCACTGACTGTGTGAAGAGTTTTGGAAAAAGTGACTTCTGTATAGAACAATGCGTGTTAGCAATTGAAAAAAACTGTAACAAAAATCAATGCGAACGTTTTGCTCACCACAAACAGGACGTTGAAGAAAATGAAAAAGCATTTCAGACAACTGTTGATGTTCCCCATGGTGTCGACGAAACTTATTGTGCTATAGACACATATCATATTATATCCTTATAGATTAAACATTATTATATTATGTACATCCTTACAGCTGAAACATTATTAAAATGATATATGTGTATATGTATATATGTATGTATATATGTATGTATATATGTGTATAAATACGTTTTTTTCATTAAATTTTTCTTAACATTATATACTATATATATATATATATATATATACAGTATATCATATACATCCATACAGATGAAACATAATTAACATTATTATCTTCTATGTATAGTATATAATATACCTAAATATATAATATTAATCCTTACCGATGAAACATCACACACACACACACACACACATACACACACACACACACACACACACACACACACACACACACACACACACACTTCCTGCCAGAACAAACGAAAGTTATAACTTTCGTTTGTTCTAACTTTCAACTATAGTTGAAAGTTAGTTTTCAAACTGCTGCTCAACATGTTAGAGCCCATCCAAAAGTAATACACACACACACACACACACACACACACACACACACACACACACACACACACACACACACACACACACACACACACACACACACACACACACACACACACACACAGTGAGAAACATAGAGTGCATGAGTACCTTATTGTGCTATAGACACATATCATATTATATCCTTATAGATTAAACATTATTATATTATGTACATCCTTACAGCTGAAACATTATTAAAATGATATATGTGTATATGTATATATGTATGTATATATGTATGTATATATGTGTATGAATAGGTTTTTTTTATTAAATTTTTCTTAACATTATATACTATATATATATATATATATATATATATATACAGTATATCATATACATCCATACAGATTAAACATAATTAACATTATTATCTTCTATGTATAGTATATAACATACCTAAATATATAATATTCAACCTTACCGATGAAACATCACACACACACACACACACACACACACACACACACACACACACACACACACACACACCAGTGGCGTTGCGCAATATTTCGGGGCTCCCCCGCAGGTCGTGAAGTCCAACGGGGGGGGGGGGGGATTATCGTGAATTGCGTGAATTGTCAACTTGTTATTCTAAATTGTGTTTCTGCAGAAACGAAAGTCAGTTTAAAGTTAGTTTTCAAATTGCCGCTCAACAACATGTTGGAGCCCATCCCAAAGTAACACACACACACACACACACACACACACGCACGCACACACACACACAGTGTGCGAACTATACCACGGTCTCCGGGGGAGCCGAGATTTTTTTTTTCCGGGGGGGGGGGGGGGGGGGGGGGAATGCTGATCCGTGCATTAATAGCAACAGTACAGACATAGGCCTATTATAAAGAGAACATCTGTTGCACACGCGGTGGTGCCACACGTCTACATTTACATGAAACGTCCCGATGGATCATGTTCATGCAGGGGCGGAGCTAAAGGGGTGGCACAGGGTGGCACCCGCCCCCCCTGTGATCTGATTGGCCACCCTGTGTGCCCCCCCAAACGCCCATTGGGTGTTGAGTGCTGTCAATCAGTATGACGTTGTGAAAATATCGAGAAGCAATCGGATTGGCCATCCCGTGTGCAAAATAGCTTTCTCTTTGTTTCTTGTGTTTGTTCTACGTTAATGCAACATTTAAATGAAGGTACTTTGTTTGTAATTGTTCTCATGGTAGAAGTCACAATGAAACGAAGAAGAGACATTCAAGATTTCTTCATAAAGAAGACCACGGATGACGCAGGTCAGGCTGAGAGCACTGTGGACAGCAGTGGTCAGGGTCTGCCTGAATGCAGCCAGGCGGGACCATCTAGTGAGCAAAACCCCCAGGGGCAGACCAGCACCCAAGGACCTCCAGGTGAAAATACAGATATGAAGAAATGTATTGTAGTCATATTTATATCACATATTATATCATTTGTTATTCTGCAGGATTTTACAGCTGTTCAGTGAATGAAGTGACAAAATGACCTACTTTTAATTACTAAATTAAACTGATGCCATTGTGCACTGTGCAGGTTTTAATAGTATGTTTTTGTTAAACAACTGCACCGTATGCTGTATTGTAAAAAAATATATATAATTTTAATGAATTTTAATAGTTTATAGTTATTGAAGTGTTAACTATGTCAATCAATACTTTTAGATGCATCCAGGGAGGAGACCACATTAGGGTCTAGTGACGATGTAGAATCGGACAGCAGCAGCAGCAGCAGCTGTACCAGGAACCCCCCAGTTCAACCATTGCCTACATTTGCTGCACCTAAAGGTCCCCAAGGTAGAGTATTAATCAACTCAAAATGTTTTTAACCCACCATGTAGTGATATGTGAATTGCTTTTTTGTATTGCTTGCTTGCTGGAATGCATTTGTCTTTTAGTACATTTTGGGTGAAAATGTGTCATTGCTTAACAATGACCTAGTCTTAGACAATTTCAGCATTGACTATGAGGATAAGTTTCCACAGACTCATTTTGAAACTTTTTTTATTTCCAGACATTTCTCAAACAAGAGCTGCGGGCCCTGCACAACCCATCCTGAACACCTTCCCTCGCTCTCAGCGTGGACAGGGTAGGACGAGAGCCTTTAACGCCTCCTGGTACAAAGAGTACACTTGGCTTGAGTATTCCCAATGCAAGGATACAGCACATTGTTTTGTGTGCAGACATTTTTCTCTTCCCTCTGCTCCTGAGACAACATTCTCCTCCGGTACTGGTTTTTCAAATTGGAAAAAGGCCACGTATAAAGATGGAGGATTCCATCTGCATTCCAAGGCAGAGCACCATATAAACGCCATGGTGGGATGGACAGAGTATAAGAGGGGTGTCGAGAACAATACATCCTTACTGCAGGCAATGGATGCACAAAACCAAAAAAAGGTGGAAGAAAACAGGAAGTATATTAAGACAATTGCCGATGTTCTACTCTGTACAGCCACCCAAAACATTGCGCAGCGTGGCCACCGAGAGTCAAAGGACTCAGCTAACAAGGGCAACTTTTTGGCCATCATGGAACTGATTGCCAAGCATGACCCTTTAGTGAAACGGAAAATGGAGCACAGCACTGCCAAATATACAAGTCACACCATTCAAAATGAGATTTTGGAGGTGCTGGCTGAGATGGTTAGGAAGGACATTGTTGAAGAGGTAAAACAAAGTGGGGCATTCAGCATCCTAGCTGATGAGACCAAAGACTTAAAAAAACAAGAACAACTTTTGTTAGTACTCAGATACTACTACAAGGGAACCGTGCATGAAAGTTTCATGCATTTTGAACAGGCTGATAAGCTTAATGCTGCTGGGCTAACACAACAAATTGTAAACAGCCTTGAAAAGTATGGATTGGAATACAGAGAGCAGCTGGTTGGGCAAGGCTACGACGGGGCTTCAGTGATGAGCGGCAGACACAGTGGTGTGTCTGCAAGGATGCAGACACTGGCTAAGCATGCTTTCTATGTACACTGCAATGCACATTGCCTTAATTTGGTAATTGTGGACACAGTGAAAGCCGTGCCAGAGGCATCATGCTTTTTTTCTTTGTTGCAGCGCTTGTACACATTTCTGTCTGGATCCTATGTACACCATAAGTGGCAGGACATACAGCGCACAATGTTTCAGGGTCAGCCGCCTCGAGAGTTGCCCAAACTCAGTGATGTTAGGTGGGCTTGCAGGTTTTATGCCTGTCGTAACCTTATGGACCGGCTTCCAGCTGTTCTCCGTGTCCTCCATGACATTGATGAGGAGCACAATGGAGACAGGTGTGTAGAGGCACGTGGACTGCATGGGCAGATAGACCTTAACTTCATTGGTCTTCTGGCAACTTTTCGGAAGATACTGGGAGACACCAAGTTGCTGTCTGATTTGCTGCAATCCTCGTCGTTGGACTTAGCCAGAGCAGTTGACCTCATTGAGGCACTACAGGACACGTTGGTGCATTACAGAGATGAATCATCTTTTGGGGAGCTGTGGACTGAAGTGCTGGACATTGCTCAGCAGTGCAACATTAGCACTGAGAGGGTTTCCAAAAGGCAGCCAAAGACCAGCTCTGCTCTTCATGGATCTGTTGTCACATCCACAATTGGTCAGCATCAGCGAAACACTGATCAACACAACTTAGGCAAGGACTATTTTTGTAGAACTGTTTTCTATCCTGTCTTAGACACTATGAATGCAGAGCTAAAGAAGCGTTTTTCCAAAACTAATTGTGACATCATGAAAGGGATTCAAGCGCTCAATCCCAAAAGCAACAGCTTTTTGGAGGAGACTCCTCTGTTTTTGTTGGGAACCAGCTACAACACAAACCTGGATGACCTTAAGATTGAGCTACATGCTGCCAAGCGG
>CM051022.1:4908468-4918468 GCA_027704905.1 Muraenolepis orangiensis | reverse complement strand
TTAAATTGTACTTATTTTGAACTTACACATGCATTGTGTTCACAGAAACCTTGCTCAGATCTTGTGCCCTGGGTCTTGGGCAAGTCTTGGTGTGGATGATGTCAAGGTTTGTCATGAACCAAACTCAAGGTACAGACAAAACAAGGGAGACCACACAAGTACTTGAGGATTTTTAAAGAAAAGTAATTTAATTATGCTATTAAACTATTTACAAACAAAGGGAATTAAAGAATGAATGGATCAGTAATATAGTGAGTGCATGGATGAGTCAGGGTGTGGTGCGTGTAAGTGATAATATGAGAAACAAATAAACCAAATGAAACTAAACAAAATGTCATGACCAGCTTGGAGGAGAGAGACACCCAACAATGGAGAAGCCAGTCCTTTTACACCGGTGTGCCTCTTCCTCCTGACACACCTGAATAGGGTGTGTCTGATTGACAGGCTGTGGATGACAGACAGGTTAAATGAGATATTCAGGTATATCCCTGAGTTAACCTGCAGGAGAGGGATGGGGTTGTCACAATATGTTAAAATTATTCCACTGAAGAGTATGATGTCATTGTCATTTTTGACACGTTTTACTTTTCACACTACAGGGCCTACCAAGACAAGGGCTCTCCAACAACTGTGGGTGTTTGTTTTGATGGTAAGACACTGGATATACAGTATACATATAGTAGTCATATTTTCTGTTTGTAATAACATAAAAATGTATAATGCTTTCAGCATGCTATGCCCTTCATTATTGCTCATAGTTTGATCCATGCTGTGATTTATTTATATCCAAAACTCCATTCAAGGAGGGATATTATTTTCAATGAACACCATTACATAACAACCTAACATAGCATACTATTTCTTTATTTATAGTATGCATTTTACATTGCGTGAAGAGCACAATGCGAAGTGTCACGGGTTTAGATTTGGACCCAAGAGCTGCACACAGACACCAAAGGCAGGTAGTGGTATTTATTAGGATAAATATCACACACAGACAGGGACAGGCAGAGACGTAGTCGGGACAGGCAGGTGATCAGAACCGGGGCAGGGTAGACGAACCAGGCAGGGGCAGGCAGAAGCGTAGTCAGGGACGGGCGGTAGATCGGGAACCAGACAGGGTGGGCAGGTCCAGGGCAGGCAGGGTCGGCAACGGGAAATCGGTCCGGAGGTAAACACTGAGAGTCTTGCATTAGTCAAGGAACAATCTGGCAAAGTATGAGTGTGCGGGTAGACTTAAATAGGCCGGCTGATTATCATGCGCTGCAGGTGTAGGGAAATGTAAATGCGGGTGCCGCTGCCCCCTAGTGGAGGCAGGGTAAATAGCCATTGTGACAAGAAGAGAGGTTGCAAGACCGCAAGAGGCGACGGGAGCAACAGGCAATGCAGGTAGAAGTTGTTGAATCACAAATGATATAGTCTTGAACCAGTCTGAAAACCTTTAACCTCTCTATGTCAAATATATTGCTTTTAACCTCTCTATGTCAAATATATTTCAGGATGAAGAGGTTGCCGCCCCACAGAAGAGGCAGGCCACATCTGCTTGATCATATAGACATCTCCAGCAGCTTCCTGCAGTCATCAGTGTTGTAACTAATTTGCAATTAAAAAGGTTTATGCAAGAAAAACAAATAAGGTCACTTTCTTGAAGTCATATCTGAAATAATTGCAATTAATACATTGCTATAGTTTTCCTCAAAATGGGACATTGCTATTTAGCCAACAGGTCTGTAGACGATGCTGTGAACATGAACCTCCACTTCACCCTGCAGCATTTCGACACCGCAGGCACCTATGCCAGGATCCTGGTCGTGGACTTCAGCTCTGCGTTCAACACCATCTTCCCGCTCACACTGGAGCACGTGCTCTCCCAGCTGGGAGTGCCTGACTCTACCTGCAGGTGGATCACTGACTTCCTTACGAACAGGAAACAGCATGTGAAGCTGGGCAAAACCATCTCTGGCTCCAGGTCCACCAGCACAGGCTCCCCACAAGGCTGCGTTCTTTCTCCCCTACTCTTCTCCCTGTACACAAACAGCTGCACCTCCAGCCACGAGTCTGTCAATCTCCTGAAGTTCGGGGACGACACCACCCTCATCGGACTCATCTCTGGGGGTGACGAGTCTTTCTACAGGAGGGAGATCGACAGGCTGCTGACCTGGTGCGGCGGTAACAACCTGGAGCTAAACGCTCTAAAAACCGTGGAGATGGTTGTGTACTTCAGAAAGAGCCCAGCCCCCCTCCCCCCATCACCCTACACAACTCCCCGGTTCACACCGTGGACTCCTTCCCCTTCCTGGGCACCATCATCTCCCGGGACCTCAAGTGGGAGCTGAACACCCACACATACATTCATTTTTATAAATACTTATATTTAGCTTTAGATAAAATTGCAAAATTTGCACTGGACTTAGTCCCCACTGAATATCTTTGTACATATTGTTTAGCCTTGTATTGTTTTTGTCTTGTTCTGTTTTGTCTTGACCCCTCTCACCCAGGCCCCAGTCTCTCTGCACCACTCCCCCGGACCCCCCCCCCCCCACACACTGGACCCATGCCCTCATACATCCACACATACAGACCAATATTCATATTTATATTCATATTTATATTTATACTTATATTCATATTTAAACTTATATTTTAAAATGCATTGAAAAATGCATGAATTATTCAACAGTGCAACGTTTTTTCCCCATGTGAGACTCGCCCCGCCATCTGCTCAGCGTGCTGGCCAAACACAACCTCACCATGAACCAGGACAAATGTGTCTTCTCCGTGACGGCCATCGACTTTGTGGGGTTTCGCCTGACTGCAGAGGGCCTCAGCCCACTTCAGTCGAATGTGGATGCGGTGCAGCGTCTCCCAGAGCCCACCTGTCCAGCCCAAGTCGCCTCATTTCTTGGAATGACAGCCTGCTACCTAAGCTTCCTTCCCCAGTACTCTGCAACCCCAGCCCCGCTACGCAAGCTGTTAAAGAAGGATGCACCATGGATCCGGACACGTGCCTGTTCAGCAGCTGTTCTCGCCACCTGTGCTCGCACACTTTGACCTCTCAAGCCCCACATTCCTCACCTGTGATTCCTCCAACATGGCTGTGGGAGGGGTGCTTTCTCAGCTCCAACATGGCATTGAGCGCCTGTAGTGGGAAAAAACATTGTATGTTTGTTGTCCTTTCGATGGTTTTACCACTTGAGGATACCGGTGCGTCTTGATTCATTGGACGCGTAAACATGGTCCGAGGCCGAGTAACATAAACTGATGGTTTTATTTAGTCGTTTTAAATACATTGAAAAGCAACAGAAAAGTATAATATCCACTGTTTGGTCTATTGTTCTTGGTTTAGATTGACTCGGCTGTTGACGGTCAATGATGGTGTGCGCAAGACACCGGAACCCCCCTGTGGCCGTTGTTCCACACACAACACTCACACACACATTAACCCCATGACCTATAGAGGGAACAACACTCACAAAACATTAACACATTCCAGCTCTTAATAATATTGAATAGAAATTAAATTAGAAAGGAGAAATAATATTTATGGCAACTAAAGGTTGATATGGCTCCTACAGCGCCCCATCGCCTTTGCCTCTCGGGCCCTCAGCCCTGCGGAACAAAAGTATTCTAGTATTCAGAGAGGGAGGCCCTAGCATGTGTTTGGGCGTGTGAATGGTAGCATATGTATGTCTATGGCCGACCGTTCACAGTGCGGACTGACCACCAGGCTCTCACAGCCCTTCTTGAGACATCGGGCACAGGGCACAGGACGCTGAGGATCCACCGCTGGTCAGAGGCTCCGGCAATACAACCCCACAGTTTATCCCGGGTCGCGAGAATGTAGTGGCGGACCTGCTCTCCCGTGCCACGTCCGGTCTCTCGCCCGACCTTGCTCCGGATGCCACAGAGCCCGACCTCGTCCAAATGCTCCATACCCCACTCTAGACTACAGTCTCCCTTCAGGACCTCCAGCTGGCCTCAGAGCAGGACCCCATGTTCTCCCAGCTCCGCACATTCATCCGCACTGGTTGGCCCCCAAGGGTTCCAGAGGACCTGGCACCTTTCTAACGGGTGAGAGAGGAACTGTCGTGCTGGGGAGAGGTCTGCGCAGCTTGTGGACTATGGCCCACAGTTAATCTCGGCAGAGTTTGCTGTCTTCCTGGAAAAAAGGGGCATCAAACACATCCGCACAGCTCTGTACCACCCCCAGGCCAATGGGGGTGTGGAGAGAATGAACCAGACTCGGCATCAGAGCCCACCTGGCCGACAGGTTCCAGTTCAATGCAGCACTGCTCCGCACCCTACAGCACTATCGAGCAACACAATACTCCACAACGAGCAGTACCCCAGCACTCCTCATGATGGGGCGTGAGATCCAGCTGCCCTTGGATCGGCTGCGAGCTCTGGCATTGCCGGTGGTGCCGGCTCTGCCGGCTGGACAGAGTCATCAACCGCCAACGTAAGATGAAGCTACGTTATGACAGAATATGACGGGCAAAGACACGACTCATCAAGGCCTTAGACTGGGTCAGAGTCCGTCGGGCTCACAGGGACCACAAGCTGCTGTCGTTCTGGTCTATACCTATGCAGGTTACCGAGCAACTGGGGCCGGCAACATTCCGTCTGTCTGATGGGTCGCGGTGGCATGCAAGCCGCCTTCGGAGAGTGACACCGCCCAGCATCACAGCAGACCTGAGGGCTGGCACCGATCCAGGCTATGGGGCGGACAATCTGGACTTTCCAGCTGAGCAGCCACCAGCTCCTGTTGACCACCCGGCCGAACGCCAAGCCGAACCGACCGCTCGGCCGGCCCCGGCCCGTCCGCGGCCAAGTTACCTCAAAGACTACATTACTGACTTTTTGTATTATTTTAGTATTAAGTTTTCATAATAGTACATAGCCTGTTAGCTCCTCTATTCATATAAGTTTAGTTCTCTGTGTTCCAAGAGACTGTTCATTTTCAGTGCCTTTGTTGTTTGTTGTATATGCTTTACGATGTACCTGTGTTGCGACATGTTGCCGTAAAGCTGTTTGACTAAGCCTCCAGTAAGTCTCCACAGTCGCACATGCTAACTTGGTGTCTGAGTATGTTTATTATCAGCATATAACAATTAGGTTGATTACATCATAGGCCAGGGAACCAATAGACACGCTTAAAGAAGCAAAAATGAGGATGAAAAATATATGATAAATGCTGAATATTTATAAAAATATATAAAAATACATTCAAATACATACGTATATCCGAACCCAAAGCTTTACACTAAACCTTACCTAAAGCTTAACCCTGACCCTAACCTTAACCTTAAGTCTAACCCTAACCCAACCTAATCCTAACCTGACCCTAACCTAACCTAAAGCTTAACCCTAACCTAACCTAATCCTAACCTGACCCTAACCTAGACTCAGAGATAGCTTCCACAGTCAGGCCATCAGGCTGCTGAACAAGGGCGTATAGCATATAACAATGTATATTTTATTACATTGATTTATATATACATATTGCTCTTTTTCTGTGCTGATATATTGCATTTTATAAATTGCATTTTTATTTTTATATATTTAACTTTTTTTAACTTATTTTATTCTATTGTGTTTTTATTTTATCTGATTTTTATAACTGCTGTCTGTCGTCGGGTATTGCACATAAGATTTTCACTCACTGCTTTATACTTTTATACTTTATACTACTCTAAACTGTGAAGTGACAATAAACTTGACCTGACTTGACTTGAACCTAACCTAAAGCTTAACCCCAAACCTAACCTAATCATAACCTGACCCTAACCCTTACACTAATCTACAGCTTAACCCTAACCCTTACCTAACCTAACCTAACCTAAAGCTTAACCCTAACCCTAACCCTAACCTAACCTTAGGTCTAACCCTAACCCTAACCTAACCCTAACCTAAAGCTTAACCCTAACCCTTACACTAACCTAAAGCTTAACCCTAACCCTTACCCTAACCTAACCTAAAGCTTAACCCTAACCCAACCCAAACCCAAGCAAACGCAGCAATCTGGACTAAAACGGAGCACACACTATGATGAAGAGTGAAGTTGACCCCCTCTTCTCCTCTCCTCTCCTCTCTCCTCTCTTCTCCCCTCTCATCCTCTTCTCCATTCCTGTCAGATTGGATTCTCTTTGTAACGTGTGAGGATGTCTTCTGTAGAGGCGCGAGGTCAGAGGTCAGAGGTCAACTAGTAACCAGAACCCTTCATGGCGATGGACTGTCCTCCTCCGCCGTCATGACGCCTCACCTGACAAATCATCAGGATGCTCATCAGCAAACCAAGGAGCTACACACACACACACACACACACACACACACACACACACACACACACACACACACACACACACACAGTTAGCAGTGGTTTGGTTATAATGTGTCTCATGTGACTCATGTGTTGACAGACTCACAGAGCTGACAAAGAAGCCGAAGAAAAAGGCCATGCTGATCTTGAAGGCCACGTCTATGACACCTAACAGAATGGAGCTGCACGACTGGAGACCACACACACACACACACATGGGTCAGCTACTGATCGGAAGCATTGATTGGATTACAGATTAACTGATAAGTTTGATTGAACTGATTGATTACTGATCATCCATTACCTGGGAATAGATCGTATTGGGACCTTTCATGCCCTGCAATAAAACACAAGATTATAATCTGACATATACAGGACATGTGCTAATAGTGCTAATTAGAATATATATAATATTACAATTACATATGTAACTGTGATAAGTTTGATAAATATGATAAATATCATATTATTATTCATATATGATATATATATCATATTTATGTTTATATAAAATATGATATGGTACCTGTGGGCGTGGTTTGCAGCTGCTGTATCCTGAACAACTACAGGACGGAGGGATGACATCGACCCAGTCTCTAGCACTCACCATTCCACAGCATTTATACTGGAAACACAGCAGGTTGTCAGGGTAACCGCATATTGTCAGGGTACAGCAAGTTGTCAGGGTAACAGCACGTTGTCAGGGTAACAGTAGCAACATACCGGCTGTTGTAATTCGTTGATTAATTGTTTGAAACTGTCGCCGGCCATCAATTGTGTTCCAGACTCAGAGATGACGTACTCCATGATAGGCATTACCTGGAGAGAGAGAAATCATGTTTAGTCTCTTCATCATAGATAGAGGTAAAGAGAGAGAGAGAGAGAGAGAGAGAGAGAGAGAGAGAGAGAGAGAGAGAGAGAGAGAGAGAGAGAGAGAGAGAGAGAGAGAGAGAGAGAGAGAGAGAGAGAGAGAGAAGAGAGAGAGAGAGAGAGAGAGAGAGAGACCTTGTTTCTGTAGACAGCGGTCACAATCCCCAAGATCAACATGATGATTAGTCCGGCCACCGTCAGACCTGCAAACTGGAGACACAGTAGTCACACCACCTATCGGTCTGTCTCAGTCTGTCTACCTTTCTGTCAGTCTCTCTGTCTGTGTGTGTGTCTGTCTGTGTGTGTGCGTGTGTGTCTGTCTGCCTGCCTTTCTGTCTGTCGCTCTCTTTCTTTCTGTCTGTCTGTCTCTCTTTCTGTCTGTCTGTTTCTCTGTCTGTCTGTCTCTCTTACCACTTTGAGAAGCAGCTCCTTCTCAAGGCAGACCGCCACCACTCCCAGACAGGAGACCAGCAGGATCCCGACGACAAAGACCCACACCCAGACGAGGGAGGGGCTGCCCGCATCAGAAAGCTGGAGGACACACCAGAGGCCATGAGATGAGGTCATGAGGTCATGAGACGAGGTCATGAGGTCATGAGACAAAGTCATGAGGTCATGAGATGAGGTCATGAGATGAGGTCATGAGGTCATGAGATGAGGTGGTGAGGTCATGGGATGAGGTCAAGAGATGAGGTCATGAGATGAGGTCAAGAGATAAGGTCATGAGATGAGGTCACAAGGTCATGAGATGAGGTCACAAGGTCATGAGATGAGGTCAAGAGTTAAGGTCATGAGATGAGGTCAAGAGATGAGGTCATACCTCCTGGTTGTATGCGCTGGCCTTCACAGCTGCAACTATTAAGATTATCCCAACGATCTAAGCAGCAAAAAATAGCAATTAGATGAGTTATTTACCGATAATTACCTTAATAAAATCCACTGTATTACTAAATACAAAACTTGTTGTGAAAGACATTTAAATAAGTGTCACAACAAACCAGAGTATAAAATTGTTCATTCACCACAAGAGGGAGGCAACAACCAACCAAATAATCTGCAAACAAAACAAGTTATTCTTTCACCACAAGGGGCGACAAAAACGGACGAAAACCAAACAATCCTAGTGTGAGGTAATCTAATATAACTTTAAATGTACAATTTAAAGTGTAATTAATTCACACCAATTAATGTAATTATTAAATAAAATAGATGAAAAGTTATAAATAAACAAAAAAAGATGCAGATATCCATCTGTACATGCAAATACACATAGTACATAGTTAATGTTATTTTTGTTTAAATTTTGCAGAAACAAAGTTGACTTTGAAGTTTTCAAACTGCAGCTCAACTACATGTTGGAGGCATCCCAAACCGTCACACACACACACACACACACACACACACACACACACACACACACACACACACACACACACACACACACGCACACACACACACACACAGGGTCAGCAGCTTCAAATTCCTCGGTGTGCACATCTCCGAGGACCTCACATGGTCCACGCACACCACACACGTTGTGAAAAACGCCTGTATTTCCTCAGGCGTCTGAAGAAATGTATTATGGGCCCCCGCATCCTGACAACATTCTATAACGGCACCATCGAGAGTGTTCTTACAGGGTGGATCACACTCGAGCGCAGAGCGCCTCAAAGGGTGGTGCGGACGGCCCAGTATATCGTGGGAGGTGAGCTCCCCTCCCTCCTGGATATATACAACCAGCGGTTGTATATATGCATCATAAAAGATGCATCATAAAAGCATCATAAAAGACAATGTCCACCCCAGCCACCAACTGTACTCAGTGTTACCGTCAGGCAGGTGATACCGCAGTATCAAGTGCTGCACAAATAGACTCAGAGACAGCTTCCACAGTCAGGCCATCAGGCTGCTGAACAAGGGCGTATAGCATATAACAATGTATATTTTATTACATTGATTTATATATACATATTGCTCTTTTTCTGTGCCGATATATTGCATTTTATAAATTGCATTTTTATTTTTATTTTTTAACTTATTTTATTCTATTCTGTTTTATTCTATTTCTTATTTTTATAATTGCTGTCTGTCGTCGGGTATTGCACATAAGATTTTCACTCACTGCTTTATACTTGTGTAAACTGTGAAGTGACAATACACTTGACTTGACTTGACACACACACAGGAAGGAAGGAAACCTGAGATTGTTCCGTTATTGTCCCTGAAACAGATCCACTACAGTGTTAAAACATGGAGATATCTTGATCCCTGTAACAGATCCACTACAGTGTTAAAACATAGAGATATCTTGATCCCTGTAACAGATCCACTACAGTGTTAAAACATGGAGATATCTTGATCCCTAAAACAGATCCACTACAGTGTTAAAACATGGAGATATCTTGATCCCTAAAACAGATCCACTACAGTGTTAAAACATAGAGATATCTTGATCCCTGTAACAGATCCACTACAGTGTTAAAACATGGAGATATCTTGATCCCTAAAACAGATCCACTACAGTGTTAAAACATAGAGATATCTTGATCCCTGTAACAGATCCACTACAGTGTTAAAACATGGAGATATCTTGATCCCTGAAACAGATCCACTACAGTGTTAAAACATGGAGATATCTTGATCCCTGTAACAGATCCACTACAGTGTTAAAACATAGAGATATCTTGATCCCTGTAACAGATCCACTACAGTGTTAAAACATGGAGATATCTTGATCCCTGTAACAAATCCACTACAGTGTTAAAACATAGAGATATCTTGATCCCTGTAACAAACCCACTACAGTGTTAA
>CM051022.1:4880968-4903468 GCA_027704905.1 Muraenolepis orangiensis | reverse complement strand
AAATGATATATGTGTATATGTATATATGTATGTATATATGTGTATAAATACGTTTTTTTTATTTAATTTTTCTTAACATTATATACTATATATATATACAGTATATCATATACATCCATACAGATGAAACATAATTAACATTATTATCTTGTATATAATATACCTAAATATATAATATTAATCCTTACCGATGAAACATCACACACACACACACACACACACACACACACACACACACACACACACACACACACACACACACACACACACACACACACACACACACACACACGAGAGGCTGGTGGAGAAGCGGCATGGGCAAACGGTGGCTGGTGAACTTCTACCGTGGCACCGTAGAGAGCGTCCTGACGAGTGGCGTCACTGTGCCTCGTTTCCACCAACGCAAGCCTAGTTCTAGCTCTCGGCTGGCGGTAGAGCCGTTCGCAGTTGGTTCAACAACGGCTGGTCCAACGCGTTGAGCTGCTCGTCTTTAGTGCTACGGACGCGATTAGTCCGAGTACTTCAACAGAAGGGACCATTTGCCTTTTCTTCTTCAAAACCGTCATCTTGGATTATGTTTCTCGGTTGATAAAGCATAATGAAGCGGACATTTATATTTAGAAATTTGTTTTATTAAAAAAACCATTAAATACACAATATACAATAATCACAAAATGTAAAAGTGTAGAGTGCAGTGCAATAAGTCAATGTCATTAAAGCTCCGAGGGGCTCCTGGGCGAGCTGCAGCCCAGTGGGGGCGGTAGCTCCCGGTGTGCACTACTTGAGAAATACTAATAACCATACTATGCATAACCTATATTTCAATTAAATTTTCTTTACAAAATAAATGCATTCTTTTCTTTGACGGAAATACATCACACACGTACTCCATGGCGAGAGCCCTTTAATAGATATTGGTGATTGTGGCCGTTATCACTGCCCGTTCTGCAACTACCAGGGTCGGAGGTACCAGGGGGAAAACCACACCAAAGGCCATTCTTCTGTGAGGCACGGAGGTATAATAAATTGCTGTTTTTGTACTCTGTATTTTTACATTATCATTGTCCTGACTGTTGTCAGACAATTATTAATTGGGCCCTGTTTTTAAGGCATCTAGATACACATGAGCCAAAAGCTGTGACTGAAGGGTGACTTCAAGCACCTGCCCAGCTCCCTACTGCCCCTCACCTGCTCCCTACTGCCCTGCTCCCTACTGCCCCTCACCTGCTCCCTACTGCCCCTCACCTGCTCCCTACTGCCCCTCACCTGCTCCCTACTGCCCCTCACCTGCTCCCTACTGCCCTGCTCCCTACTGCCCCTCACCTGCTCCCTACTGCCCCTCACCTGCTCCCTACTGCCCTGCTCCCTACTGCCCCTCACCTACTCCCTACTGCCCTGCTCCCTACTGCCCCTCACCTGCTCCCTACTGCCCCTCACCTGCTCCCTACTGCCCTGCTCCCTACTGCCCCTCACCTACTCCCTACTGCCCCTCACCTACTCCCTACTGCCCCTCACCTACTCCCTACTGCCCCTCACCTGCTCCCTACTGCCCAGCTCCCTACTGCCCCTCACCTGCTCCCTACTGCCCCTCACCTGCTCCCTACTGCCCCTCACCTGCTCCCTACTGCCCCTCACCTGCTCCCTACTGCCCCTCACCTGCTCCCTACTGCCCTGCTCCCTACTGCCCCTCACCTACTCCCTACTGCCCCTCACCTACTCCCTACTGCCCCTCACCTACTCCCTACTGCCCCTCACCTGCTCCCTACTGCCCAGCTCCCTACTGCCCCTCACCTGCTCCCTACTGCCCCTCACCTGCTCCCTACTGCCCCTCACCTGCTCCCTACTGCCCCTCACCTGCTCCCTACTGCCCCTCACCTGCTCCCTACTGCCCTGCTCCCTACTGCCCCTCACCTACTCCCTACTGCCCCTCACCTGCTCCCTACTGCCCCTCACCTACTCCCTACTGCCCTGCTCCCTACTGCCCCTCACCTGCTCCCTACTGCCCTGCTCCCTACTGCCCCTCACCTGCTCCCTACTGCCCTGCTCCCTACTGCCCTGCTCCCTACTGCCCCTCACCTGCTCCCTACTGCCCTGCTCCCTACTGCCCCTCACCTGCTCCCTACTGCCCTGCTCCCTACTGCCTGCTCCCTACTGCCCCTCACCTGCTCCCTACTGCCCTGCTCCCTACTGCCCCTCACCTACTCCCTACTGCCCCTCACCTGCTCCCTACTGCCCTGCTTCCTACTGCCCTGCTCCCTACTGCCCCTCACCTGCTCCCTACTGCCCTACTCCCTACTGCCCTGCTCCCTACTGCCCCTCACCTGCTCCCTACTGCCCTGCTCCCTACTGCCCCTCACCTGCTCCCTACTGCCCTGCTCCCTACTGCCCCTCACCTGCTCCCTACTGCCCTGCTCCCTACTGCCCCTCACCTGCTCCCTACTGCCCTGCTCCCTACTGCCCCTCACCTGCTCCCTACTGCCCTGCTCCCTACTGCCCCTCACCTGCTCCCTACTGCCCCTCACCTGCTCCCTACTGCCCTGCTCCCTACTGCCCCTCACCTGCTCCCTACTGCCCCTCACCTGCTCCCTACTGCCCTGCTCCCTACTGCCCCTCACCTGCTCCCTACTGCCCTGCTCCCTACTGCCCCTCACCTGCTCCCTACTGCCCTGCTCCCTACTGCCCCTCACCTGCTCCCTACTACCCTGCTCCCTACTGCCCCTCACCTGCTCCCTACTGCCCTGCTCCCTACTGCCCCCTACTGCCCCTCACCTGCTCCCTACTGCCCTGCTCCCTACTGCCCCTCACCTGCTCCCTACTGCCCTGCTCCCTACTGCCCCTCACCTGCTCCCTACTGCCCATTTCCCTACTGCCCCTCACCTGCTCCCTACTGCCCTGCTCCCTACTGCCCCTCACCTGCTCCCTACTGCCCATTTCCCTACTGCCCCTCACCTGCTCCCTACTGCCCCTCACCTGCTCCCTACTGCCCCCTACTGCCCTGCTCCCTACTGCCCCTCACCTGCTCCCTACTGCCCCTCACCTGCTCCCTACTGCCCCTCACCTGCTCTGAACTGTGTTTGAACTGTGTTCAAAGATATTCTGCATGATTTTCGAGTACTTATAAAGTTGAATTAAATTGTACTTATTTTGAACTTACACATGCATTGTGTTCACAGAAACCTTGCTCAGATCTTGTGCCCTGGGTCTTGGGCAAGTCTTGGTGTTGATGATGTCAAGGTTTGTCATGAACCAAACTCAAGGTACAGACAAAACAAGGGAGACCACACAAGTACTTGAGGATTTTTAAAGAAAAGTAATTTAATTATGCTATTAAACTATTTACAAACAAAGGGAATTAAAGAATTAATGGATCAGTAATGTAGTGAGTGCATGGATGAGTCGGGGTGTGGTGCGTGTAAGTGATAATATGAGAAACAAATAAACCAAATGAAACAAAACAAAATGTCATGACCAGCTTGGAGGAGAGAGACACCCAACAACGGAGAAGCCAGTCCTTTTACACCAGTGTGCCTCTTCCTCCTGACACACATGAATAGGGTGTGTCTGATTGACAGGCTGTGGATGACAGACAGGTTAAATGAGATATTCAGGTATATCCCTGAGTTAACCTGTAGGAGAGGGATGGGGTTGTCACAATATGTTAAAATTATTCCACTGAAGAGTATGATGTCATTGTCATTTTTGACACGTTTTACTTTCCACACTACAGGGCCTACCAAGACAAGGGCTCTCCAACAACTGTGGGGTGTTTGTTTTGATGGTAAGACACTGGATATACAGTATACATAGTCATATTTTCTGTTTGTAATAACATAAAAATGTATAATGCTTTCAGCATGCTATGCCCTTCATTATTGCTCATAGTTTGATCCATGCTGTGATTTATTTATATCCAAAACTCCATTCATGGAGGGATATTATTTTTCAATGAACACCATTACATAACAACCTAACATAGCATACTATTTCTTTATTTATAGTATGCATTTTACATTGCGTGAAGAGCACAATGCGAAGTGTCACGGGTTTAGATTTGGACCCAAGAGCTGCACACAGACACCAAAGGCAGGTAGTGGTATTTATTAGGATAAATATCACACACAGACAGGGACAGGCAGAGACGTAGTCGGGACAGGCAGGTGATCAGAACCGGGGCAGGGTAGACGAACCAGGCAGGGGCAGGCAGAAGCGTAGTCATGGACGGGCGGTAGATCGGGAACCAGACAGGGTGGGCAGGTCCAGGGCAGGCAGGGTCGGCAACGGGAAATCGGTCCGGAGGTAAACACTGAGAGTCTTGCATTAGTCAAGGAACAATCTGGCAAAGTATCAGTGTGCGGGGTAGACTTAAATAGGCCGGCTGATTATCATGCGCTGCAGGTGTAGGGGAAATGTAAATGCGGGTGCCGCTGCCCCCTAGTGGAGGCAGGGTAAATAGCCATTGTGACAAGAAGAGAGGTTGCAAGACCGCAAGAGGCGACGGGAGCAACAGGCAATGCAGGTAGAAGTTGTTGAATCACAAATGATATAGTCTTGAACCAGTCTGAAAACCTTTAACCTCTCTATGTCAAATATATTGCTTTTAACCTCTCTATGTCAAATATATTTCAGGATGAAGAGGTTGCCGCCCCACAGAAGAGGCAGGCCACATCTGCTTGATCATATAGACATCTCCAGCAGCTTCCTGCAGTCATCAGTGTTGTAACTAATTTGCAATTAAAAAGGTTTATGCAAGAAAAACAAATAAGGTCACTTTCTTGAAGTCATATCTGAAATAATTGCAATTAATACATTGCTATAGTTTTCCTCAAAATGGGACATTGCTATTTATTTTCTTCAAAATGGGATTAAAATATGAAGGCTGTTTATGTGTTTAATTTTAGTTTAAACTTTTATGTAGCACAGGTATCATTTTATATATATTAATAATATAATATATAATGTGTTACTTTTGTGACGTCTATGAATTTGTTGCACTTCTCCCGCCACTAGATGGTGACTTTGGGTAAGTACACAACGCAGGTTGAGCTCCTCCCACGTTGAGCTCCTCCCACGTTGAGCTCCGCCCACGTTGAGCTCCGCCCACGTTGAGCTCCGCCCACGTTGAGCTCCGCCCACGTTGAGGCACTGCGCACTGTAGTGAGGGGTACTTGGCGGGATTCGCATTACAGCTAGCTGGCCACGCCCCCTCTCAGCCCGGGCTCGCTGCGCAGCAAGTAACACATCCTTCACAGTCACCAAGCCCAGTCTCCCTTCATGAGAAAATGGATGAACTAAGACTTATGGTGGCGAGAAATAGTGACTTTTCTTCATCCTGGGTTCTTTCGTTCACGGAGACATGGCTGAGGGAATCGATTTTCGAGTTTGAACTTTTTTTAGCGGACCGTGTCGCCTCGCTGAGCGGAAAAAGCAGGGGTGGGTGGTCTGCTTCTTGGTGAATGAATCTTGGTGTAAGGACGTGACAGTGTGTGTATATACTTATATTTAGCTTTAGATAACATTGCAAAGTGTGTTTGTGGTGTGTTTACATTCCTCCCATTTGCGCTAGCCGCGGGCTCAGAGCATGCTGGCTGACCAAATAATGACTGTGGAACGTAAACATCTGGATTAATTTGTTGTCGTCCCCGGCAACTTCAATAGAGCGAACCTCAGCTGCGATCTCCCGAAATATCGGCAGCAGATTAAATGCGCAACCAGAGGGGAACGCACTTTAGACCACTGCTACACGACCCTCAGCAATGCCTACCACGCCGCCTCCCGAGCTGCGCTAGGTCCCTCAGACCTTGACATCGTCCACTTGATACCGAAATACAGGCAGAAACTAAAACTCTCTAAGCCTGTGGTCAGGTCTTTCAAGTTGTGGACTAGCGAGGCCCAGGAGAAAACTAGCGCCATGTTGGACAATGCTGGCGGCGGCGCAGAGAGTTTTCAATGGGCGATAGAGGCTGCAGGCGGTGATCTAGATGTGTACGCAGACATTGTGACGTCATTCATTAGCCACTGTGAGAATGTTTGTGTACCTTCTCGCTCCAAAGTTCATTACAATAATGACAAACCCTGGTTCTCAGTGAAACTCAGGAAGATCAGGCTGTTGAAGGAAGAAACACGGAAGAGTGGGGACAAGGACCGGTTTAAGGAGGCCAAGTACACATACTGCAAGGCCATCAAGGAGGCCAGATGATGCTACTCTGAAAAACCCCAACATCAGTTCTCAGATGGCCAATCATCCTCTGTCTGGAAAGGCCTCCGACAGATCACCAACTACAAACCGGACTCCCCCTCCCCCCAAACCCATCAACCCCTTCCACCCAAACCCCACCCACCTCAACCCCTTCTACCCAACCCCCACCCCCCTCAACACCTCCACCCAACCCCCACCCCAGCAGCAACCCAGGCCCCTCCACTGCTGCCCCCCGACCCTCCCCCACTCTGCAGCACGCCCCCTCCTCATCCAGGAAAAGGACGTGAACCGCCTGTTCAAGAGACAGAATCCCCGGAAGGCGGCCGGACCGGACTCTGTTTCTCCCTCCGTCCTGAAGTACTGCGCTGACCATCTGTCTCCGGTGTTCACCAACATCTTCAACGCCTCACTCGAGACATGCCATGTTTCCAGCCTGCTTCAAGACCTCCACCATCATTCCTGTCCCAAAGAAAGGTAAGATCACCTACCGGTGATCTTACGATGGGCCGACTACCGGCCCATCGCACTGACCTCTGTAGCCAGCCAAGTCATTTGAGCGCCTGGTGTGGGCGGCAGTCTAGCTCAGGAGGTAGAGCGGTCGCCTCACAACCGGAAGGTTGCTGGTTCGATCCCCGGCTCCTCCAAGCAAAAACTGTCGAGGTGTCCTTGAGGAAGACCCTAACCCTAACTGCTCCCCGGGCGCTGTAGAAATAGCTGCCCACTGCTCCTAATACTAGGATGGGTTAAATGCAGAGAACACGTTTCACTGTATGTCTTCATGTATGTGACCAATAAAGAGGATTCAATCCTCACGATTTGTTGTTGTTGTTGTTGTTAGCCCACCTCAAAGCCATCACTGACCCCCTACAGTTTGCCTACAGAGCCAACAGGTCTGTAGACGATGCTGTGAACATGAACCTCCACTTTACCCTGCAGCATTTGGACACCGCAGGCACCTATGCCAGGATCCTGTTCGTGGACTTCAGCTCTGCATTCAACACCATCCTCCCGCTCACACTGGAGCACGTGCTCTCCCAGCTGGGAGTGCCTGACTCTACCTGCAGGTGGATCACTGACTTCCTTACCAACAGGAAACAGCATGTGAAGCTGGGCAAAACCATCTCTGGCTCCAGGTCCACCAGCACAGGCTCCCCACAAGGCTGCGTTCTTTCTCCCCTACTCTTCTCCCTGTACACAAACAGCTGCACCTCCAGCCACGAGTCTGTCAATCTCCTGAAGTTCGCGGACAACACCACCCTTATCGGACTCATCTCTGGGGGTGACGAGTCTTTCTACAGGAGGGAGATCGACAGGCTGCTGACCTGGTGCGGCGGTAACAACCTGGAGCTAAACGCTCTAAAAACCGTGGAGATGGTTGTGGACTTCAGAAAGAGCCCAGCCCCCCTCCCCCCATCACCCTACACAACTCCCCGGTTCACACCGTGGACTTCCGCTTCCTGGGCACCATCATCTCCCGGGACCTCAAGTGGGAGCTGAACACCCACACATTCATACAGACATATTTATATATACTTATATTTAGCTTTAGATAACATTGCAAAATTTGCACTGGACTTAGTCCCCACTGAATATCTTTGTACATATTATTTAGCCTTGTATTGTTTTTGTCTTGTTCTGTTTTGTCTTGACCCCTCTCACCCAGGCCCCAGTCTCTCTGCACCCCTCCCCTCCAGCAGGAGGCTCCCCCGGACCACCCCCCCCCCCCCCCACACACACACACTGGACCCATGCCCTCTCATACAGACCAATATTTATATTTATATTCATATTTAGATTTCGATTTTAAAATGCATTGAAAAAAGCATGAATTATTCAACAGTGCAACGTTTTTTCCCCATGTGAGACTCGCCACGCCATCTGCAGTGTTACGTGGTTCTGGCAACTCTTAAATCGAGCTGATGGGCACCTTCAGTACCACCGTACGCTATGGCCCCAGGACTCTCCCCTCATTCACTTTCCAATTGTCATGCCATGGCATGGACCTTATGGGCCTGGATTTGTTCTCAAGCTTGGGCTTCACACTCTCCACCCACTGGAAACAACGATGGCCCACCCTGTTCTCTGGACTAGGCTACCTCTCGGTTTTCAACCACCAGCCCCTCCTCAAACATGATGTGCGGCCAGTCATCCAACCCCTACGCCGCATTCCCCTGGCCCTTGGCGAAGGGCCAGGGGAATGCGGCGTAGTATCTGAGGAGCTGAGGTCAGCAGGTCAGCAGCTACAGCAGGCAGGCATCATCGAGCCAGTCCACGCATTAACGTGTATTTCGAATCTGGTGGTTGCCAAGAAGAAGTTTGGAGGGCTGCGCGTGTGTGTCGATCTCAGGGCTGTTAACAAGGCGGTCATTCCAGATAAATACCCACTGCCCACAGTGGAGGAACTGACCACCCAGTTTTACGGCTCTACCACCTTCTCAAAGCTGGACCTCCGCCAGGGTTATCTGCAGATCCCGCTGCACCCCGACAGCCGTTACCTCACCCACACCGGAGTGTTTCAGTACACAAGGATGCCGTTTGGACTCCCCAGCTGTTTTCAGAAGATTATGTCCACCGTTACAGGCATCCCCGGGGTGGGCATTTATCTTGACGACATTGTGGTGCACGGTTCAACACCTACCCTCCACAACAAACGTCTGTGCCGGGTGCTCAGCGTGCTGGCCAAACACAACCTCACCATGAACGAGGAGAAATGTGTCTTCTCCGTGACGGCCATCGACTTTGTGGGGTTTCGCCTGACTGCAGAGGGCCTCAGCCCACTTCAGTCGAATGTGGATGCGGTGCAGCGTCTCCCAGAGCCCACCTGTCCAGCCCAAGTCGCCTCATTTCTGGGAATGACAGCCTGCTACCTAAGCTTCCTTCCCCAGTACTCTGCAACCACAGCCCCGCTACGCAAGCTGTTAAAGAAGGATGCACCATGGATCTGGACACCTGCCTGTTCAGCAGCTGTTCTCGCCACCTGTGCTCGCACACTTTGACCTCTCAAGCCCCACATTCCTCACCTGTGATGCCTCCAACATGGCTGTGGGAGGGGTGCTTTCTCAGCTCCAACATGGCATTGAGCGCCCCATCGCCTTTGCCTCTCGGGCCCTCAGCCCTGCAGAACAAAAGTATTCTGTGGGAGAGAGGGAGGCCCTAGCATGTGTTTGGGCGTGTGAATGGTAGCATATGTATGTCTATGGCCGACCGTTCACAGTGCGGACTGACCACCAGGCTCTCACAGCCCTTCTTGAGACATCGGGCACAGGGCACAGGACGCTGAGGATCCACCGCTGGTCAGAGGCTCCGGCAATACAACCCCACAGTTTATCCCGGGTCGCGAGAATGTAGTGGCGGACCTGCTCTCCCGTGCCACTTCTGGTCTCTCGCCTGACCTTGCTCCGGATGCCACAGAGCCCGACCTCGTCCAAATGCTCCATACCCCACTCTAGACTACAGTCTCCCTTCAGGACCTCCAGCTGGCCTCAGAGCAGGACCTGGAGCTGTGTTCTCCCAGCTCCGCACATTCATCCTCACTAGTTGTCCCCCAAGGGTTCCAGAGGACCTGTCTTCCTGGAAAAAAGGGGCATCAAACACATCCGCACAGCTCTGTACCACCCCCAGGCCAACGGGGGTGTGGAGAGAATGAACCAGACTCGGCATCAGAGCCCACGTGGCCGACGGGTTCCAGTTCAATGCAGCACTGCTCCGCACCCCCACTGCACTATGGAGCAACCCAACACTCCACAACGGGCAGTACCCCAGCACTCCTCATGATGGGGCCTGAGATCCAGCTGCCCTTGGATCGGCTGCGAGCTCTGGCAGTGCCGGTGGTGCCGGCTCTGCCGGCGGGACAGAGTCATCAACCGCCAACGTAAGATTACGTAAATTACGTTACGACAGAATACGACGCAAAGACACGACTCATCAAGGCCTTAGACTGGGTCAGAGTCCGTCGGGCTCACAGGGACCACAAGCTGCTGTCGTTCTGGTCTATACCTATGCAGGTTACTGAGCAACTGGGGCCGGCAACATTCCGTCTGTCTGATGGGTCGCGGTGGCATGCAAGCCGCCTTCGGAGAGTGACACCGCCCAGCATCACAGCAGACCTGAGGGCTGGCACCGATCCAGGCTAAGGGGCGGACAATCTGGACTTTCCAGCTGAGCAGCCACCAGCTCCTGTCGACCACCCGGCCGAACGCCAAGCCGAACCGAGTTACCTCAAAGACTACATTACTGACTTTTAGTATTATTTTAGTATTACATTTTCATAATAGTACATAGCCTGTTGGCTCCTCTATTCATATAAGTTTAGTTCTCTGTGTTCCAAGAGACTGTTAATTTTCAGTGCCTTTGTTGTTTGTTGTATATACTTGTATATATGTACCTGTGTTGCGATTTACGTTGCCGTAAAGCTGTTTGACTAAGCCTCCAGTAAACAGTCGCACGTGCTAACTCTGAGTATGTTTATTATCAGCATATAACAATTAGGTTGATTACATCATAGGCCAGGGAACCAATAGACACGCTTAAAGAAGCAAAAATGAGGATGAAAAATATAATGTATATCCGAACCCAAAGCTTTACACTAAACCTTACCTAACCTAAAGCTTAATCCTAACTTGACCCTAACCTAACCTTGAGTCTAACCCTAACCCTAACCTAACCATATCCTAACCTGACCTTAAGCTAACCTTAAGTCTAACCCTTACCCAACCTAAAGCTTAACCCTAACCTGACCCTAACCTAACCTTAAGTCTAACCCTTACCCTAACCTAACCTAATCCTAACCTGACCCTAACCTAACCTAAAGCTTAACCCTAACCTAACCTAATCCTAACCTGACCCTAACCCTTCTCTAACAAAAGCTTAACCCTAACCCTTACCCTAACCTAACCTAAAGCTTAACCCTAACCCTTACCCTAACCTAACCTAAAGCTTAACCCTAACCCTTACACTAACCTAACCTAAAGCTTAACCCTAACCCTTACTCTAACCTAACCTAAAGCTTAACCCTAACCCTTACCCCTAACCCAACCCAAGACCAAGCAAACGCAGCAATCTGGACTAAAACGGAGCAACGGCCATCTGGACCACACACTATGATGAAGAGTGAAGTTGACCCCCTCTTCTCCTCTCCTCTCCTCTCCTCTCTCCTCTCTCCTCTCTCCTCTCTTCTCCTCCTCCCCTCTCATCCTCTTCTCCATTCCTGTCAGATTGGATTCTCTTTGTAACATGTGAGGATGTCTTCTGCAGAGGCGTGAGGTCAGAGATCAGAGGTCAGAGGTCAACTAGTAACCAGAACCCTTCATGGCGATGGACTGTCCTCCTCCGCCGTCATGACGCCTCACCTGACGAATCATCAGGATGCTCATCAGCAAACCAAGGAGCTACACACACACACACACACACACACACACACACACACACACACACACACACACACACACACACACACAGAGTTAGCAGTGGTTTGGTTATAATGTGTCTCATGTGACTCATGTGTTGACAGACTCACAGAGCAGACAGAGAAGCCGAAGAAAATGGCCATGCTGATCTTGAAGGCCAAGTCTATGAAACCTAACAGAGGGCTGCACGACTGGAGACCACACATACACACACACACACACACACACACACACACACACATGGGTCAGCTACTGATCGGAAGCATTGATTGGATTACAGATTAACTGATAAGTTTGATTGAACTGATTGATTACTGATCATCCATTACCTGGGAATAGATCGTATTGGGACCTTCCATGCCCTGCAATAAAACACAAGATTATAATCTGACATATACAGGATATGTGCTAATAGTGCTAATTAGAATATATATAATATTACAATTACATATGTAACTGTGATAAGTTTGATAAATATGATAAATATCATATTATTAATCATATATGATATATATCATATTTATATTTATATAAAATATGATATGGTACCTGTGGGCGTGGTTTGCAGCTGCTGTATCCTGAACAACTACAGGACGGAGGGATGACATCGACCCAGTCGCTAGCACTCACCAGCCCACAGCATTTGTACTGGAAACACAGCAGGTTGTCAGGGTAACCACATATTGTCAGGGTACAGCACGTTGTCAGGGTAACAGCACGTTGTCAGGGTAACAGTAGCAACATACCGACTGTTGTAATTCGTTGATTAATTGTTTGAAACTGTCGTCGGCCATCAATTGCGTTCCAGACTCAGAGAAGGTGTTCTCCATGATAGGCATTACCTGGAGAGAGAGAAATCATGTTTAGTCTCTTCATCATAGATAGAGGTAAAGAGAGAGAGAGAGAGAGAGAGAGAGAGAGAGAGAGAGAGAGAGAGAGAGAGAGAGAGAGAGAGAGAGAGAGAGGTAGAGAGAAGAGAGAGAGAGAGAGAGAGACCTTGTTTCTGTAGACAGCGATCACAATCCCCAAGATCAACATGATGATTAGTCCGGCCATCATCAGACCTGCAAACTGGAGACACAGTAGTCACTCTGTCTGTCTGCCTCTGTGTGTGTGTGTGTGTGTGTGTGTGTGTGTGTGTGTGTGTGTGTGTGTGTGTGTGTGTGTGTGTGTGTCTGTCTGCCTGCCTTTCTGTCTGTCTCTCTTTCTTTCTTTCTGTCTGTCTGTTTCTCTGTCTGTCTGTCTCTCTTACCACTCTGAGAAGCGGCTCATTCTCAAGGCAGACCGCCACCACTCCCAGAGAGGAGACCAGCAGGATCCCGATGGCCCAGACCCACAGCCAGACGAGGGAGGGGCTGCCCGCAGCAGAAAGCTGGAGGACACACCAGAGGCCATGAGATGAGGTCATGAGGTCATGAGACGAGGTCATGAGGTCATGAGATGAGGTCAAGAGATGAGGTCATGAGGTCATGAGATGAGGTGATGAGGTCATGGGATGAGGTCAAGAGATGAGGTCATGAGATGAGGTCATGAGATGAGGTCAAGAGATAAGGTCATGAGATGAGGTCACAAGGTCATGAGATGAGGTCATGAGGTCATGAGATGAGGTCAAGAGATGAGGTCAAGAGTTAAGGTCATGAGATGAATTCATGAGATGAGGTCAAGAGATGAGGTCAAGAGATAAGGTCATGAGATGAGGTCACAAGGTCATGAGATGAGGTCATGATGTCATGAGATGAGGTCAAGAGATGAGGTCATGAGATGAGGTCAAGAGATGAGGTCAAGAGTTAAGGTCATGAGATGAAGTCATGAGATGAGGTCAAGAGATGAGGTCATACCTCCTGGTTGTATGCGCTGGCCTTCACAGCTGCAACTATTAAGATTATCCCAACGATCTAAACAGCAAAAAATAGCAATTAGATGAGTTATTTACCGATATTTACCTTAATAAAATCCACTGTATTACAAAATACAAAACTACTTGTGAAAGACATTTAAATAAGTGTCACAACAAACCAAAGTTCACACAATTGTTCATTCACCACAAGAGGGAGACAACAACCAACCAAATAATCTGCAAACAAAACAAGTTATTCTTTCACCACAAGGGGCGACAAAAACGGACGAAAGCCAAACAATCCTAGCGTGAGGTAATCTAATATAACTTTAAATGTACAATTTAAAGTGTAATTAATTCACACCAATTAATGTAATTAATAAAGAAAATAGATGAAAAGTTATAAATAAACAAAAAAATATGCAGATATCCATCTGTACATGCAATTGTACATAGTTAATGTTATTTTTGTTTCGATTTTGCAGAAACAAAGTTGAGTTTGAAGTTAGTTTTTAAACTGCAGCTCAACTCCATGTTGGAGGCAGTGGTGAAGCGTCAGGGCCTTCAAGGTATTCAGAGAAGACCCTGGAACTCTCAAAAAAATCGAATTAATTGTATTAATAAAATGTAATACAATTTAATCAAATTGAAATAAAATGAATAAATGAGAATCGTATCTGTGTTGTTATCTGTTATATTACAGTTACGTTGATTTGTTTGTCTTTCTCGGTCCATGCACGACGCATTTGAGTGGTTTTGTGTTGGAAAAACAATGCAACCAATCAGATATGTGTCTGGGTTGCTGGGAAGAATATCCTTCAACCAAAGTATTTCCGATGACTTTGGCCCTCAGACTGAATGAGAGCGTACGTTTGGATTGACAATTTGATCAACCAATCATATAGTGATATGTAGCCAATGAGCGTATTCTTTCAGATTTCCCCGCAGCTCAATAGGGAGCTAGAAGGTATACTGGCTGGAGGGAGAGTTATCTAATATCTATAAGTGGATCTAGCGTAGTGCTACGTTTTTTCTACGTAGGATTTTACGTCAAAATGGCGAAGGCGAAGATGATGGGCTGTTACTTCACTACATGGACACTGCTTACTGTACTTTATGGTACACTTGGAAATTGGCTGCGACAATCTGCCTAAATGAGATAAGGCATAAAGTGACTCCTCCGTGCGTCCGTCTGACAACTGAATTTTCGAATGGGGGGGGGGGGTGGTGGGGGTTCCCAAAGTGGGGGTCGCGGGACCCCGAGGGGGGGGGTCGCGAGATTATTTCAGAATCCTCTTGATGTGACCCATGAGGTTTTTTTTATTTTTTATTTTATTATTATTATTTTTTATCATTTGTATTATTATTATTATTATTATTATTGTTAATAATAACCTGAGTGGCAAATAAAGGAATTCTGATTCCCACAGATTCACGACAGTATCATCGTTGAAAAAAAGCCACACACAATGTGTTCGTGATCGCGATTACCCCCCCATTGGACTTCACGATGTTCGCGATCGCGACATACCCCCCCCCCCCCCACCCCCATTGGACTTCATGATGTTCGCGATCGCGACATACCCCCCCCCCCCCCCCCACCCCCATTGGACTTCACGATGTTCGCGATCGCGACATACCCCCCCCCCCCCCCACCCCCATTGGACTTCACGATGTTCGCGATCGCGACATACCCCCCCCCCCCCCCCCCCCCCACCCCCATTGGACTTCACGATGTTCGCGATCGCGACATACCCCCCCCCCCCACCCCCATTGGACTTCACGATGTTCGCGATCGCGACATACCCCCCCCCACCCCCATTGGACTTCACCAGCACTGTTATTTTGGGAACCCCTGGTCTACAGAAGGTCCAGTTGTGATAGACACGCTTCGCCACTGGTTGGAGGCCATCCCAAACCGTCACACACACACACACACACACACACACACACACACACACAGGCTAAAACATTCAAACACATTTGAAACGGTTTGAAAACGAACCAAATCAGTTTCAAAACACGTTTTAAAACTGTTTTGCAAAAAAAAAGAAAAATACTAGATCCACTACAGTGTTAAAACATGGAGATATCTTGATTCCTGTAACATAAATCAAGAAATACTATTCTGAGAATAATCTCAGATTCTGTTGTAGATTAACTAAAACACTTTTCTGGAAAAAACACAAATATAAGAAGTATATAGAAGAAACTTTGTCATTTTTATTGGATACAATTTAAATAATCCTAACAATAATCAATGCGAACGTTTTGCTCACCCCAAACAGGACGTTGAAGAAAATGAAAAAGCGTTTCAGACAACTGTTGATGTTCCCCATGGTGTCGACGAGCTGCTGAGAGACTGAGAGGGTGAGGGTGAGAGAAAGAGAGGGAGAGCTACGGTTTAGCATCTCCACCACACACACACACACACACACACACACGCACGCACACACGCACACTTCCTGCCAGAACAAACGAAAGTTAGTTGAAAGTTAGTTTTCAAACTGCTGCTTAACATGTTGGAGCCCATCCAAAAGTAATACACACACACACACACACACACACACACCCAGTGAGAAACATAGAGTGCATGAGTACCTTATTGTGCTATAGACACATATCATATTATATCCTTATATATTAAACATTATTATATTATGTACATCCTTACAGCTGAAACATTATTAAAATGATATGTGTATATGTATATATGTATGTATATATGTGTATAAATACGTTTTTTTAATTAAAATTTTCTTAACATTATATACTATATATATATACAGTATATCATATACATCCATACAGATGAAACATAATTAACATTATTATCTTCTATGTATAGTATATAATATACCTAAATATATAATGAATCCTTACCGATGAAACCACACACACACACACACACACACACACACACACACACACACACACACACACACACACACACACACACACACACACACCACACACACACACACACACACACACACACACACACACACACACACACACACACACACACACACACACACACACACACACACACACACACACACACACACACACACACACACACACACACACTTCTACCGTGGCACCGTAGAGAGCGTCCTGACGAGTGGCGTCACTGTGCCTCGTTTCCACCAACGCAAGCCTAGTTCTAGCTCTCGGCTGGCGGTAGAGCCGTTCGCAGTTGGTTCAACAACGGCTGGTCCAACGCGTTGAGCTGCTCGTCTTTAGTGCTACGGACGCGATTAGTCCGAGTACTTCAACAGAAGGGACCATTTGCCTTTTCTTCTTCAAAACCGTCATCTTGTATTATGTTTCTCGGTTGATAAAGCATAATGAATAGGACATTTAGAAATTTGTTTTATTAAAAAAAACATTAAATACACAATATACAATAATCACAAAATGTAAAACTGTAGAGTGCAGTGCAATTAGTCAATGTCATTAAAGCTCCGAGGGGCTCCTGGGCGAGCTGCAGCCCAGTGGGGGCGGTAGCTCCGCATCGACCACTCCATAAACAACTAAAACAAGAGAACAGTGCATTAAAACATGACTCCATAAACAACTAAAACAAGAGAACAGTGCATTAAAACATGACTCCATAAACAACTAAAACAAGTGAACAGTGCATTAAAACATGACTCCATAAACAACTAAAACAAGAGAACAGTGCATTAATTAAACAGTGCATTAATTAAACAGTGCATTAATTGATTTAATTGTAGCATCCTTTTGCACATGTTAGCGTATAGCACTGATGATAAAGCAGTCTAGCAGATAACTGCACTGAATGATTTGTGTTTCTTCAAACTAGAATATTGCTGTATAAGCAAAGAAAAGTATATATCATTTGTGCACTACTTGAGAAATACTAATAACCATACTATGCATAACCTATATTTCAATTAAATTTTCTTTACAAAATAAATGCATTATTTTCTTTGACGGAAATACATCACACACGTACTCCATGGCGAGAGCCCTTTAATAGATATTGGTGATTGTGGCCGTTATCACTGCCCGTTCTGCAACTACCAGGGTCGGAGGTACCAGGGGGAAAACCACACCAAAGGCCATTCTTCTGTGAGGCACGGAGGTATAATCAATTGCTGTTTTTGTACTCTGTATTTTTACATTATCATTGTCCTGACTGTTGTCAGACAATTATTAATTGGGCCCTGTTTTTAAGGCATCTAGATACACATGAGCCAAAAGCTGTGACTGAAGGGCGACTTCCAGCACCTGCCCAGCTCCCTACTGCCCCTCACCTGCTCCCTACTGCCCTGCTCCCTACTGCCCCTCACCTACTCCCTACTGCCCCTCACCTGCTCCCTACTGCCCCTCACCTGCTCCCTACTGCCCTGCTCCCTACTGCCCCTCACCTACTCCCTACTGCCCTGCTCCCTACTGCCCCTCACCTGCTCCCTACTGCCCTGCTCCCTACTGCCCCTCACCTACTCCCTACTGCCCAGCTCCCTACTGCCCCTCACCTGCTCCCTACTGCCCTGCTCCCTACTGCCCCTCACCTACTCCCTACTGCCCTGCTCCCTACTGCCCCTCACCTGCTCCCTACTGCCCTGCTCCCTACTGCCCCTCACCTGCTCCCTACTGCCCCTCACCTACTCCCTACTGCCCCTCACCTGCTCCCTACTGCCCCTCACCTGCTCCCTACTGCCCTGCTCCCTACTGCCCCTCACCTGCTCCCTACTGCCCTGCTTCCTACTGCCCTGCTCCCTACTGCCCCTCACCTGCTCCCTACTGCCCTGCTCCCTACTGCCCCTCACCTGGTCCCTACTGCCCCTCACCTGCTCCCTACTGCCCTGCTCCCTACTGCCTGCTCCCTACTGCCCCTCACCTGCTCCCTACTGCCCTGCTCCCTACTGCCCCTCACCTGCTCCCTACTGCCCTGCTCCCTACTGCCTGCTCCCTACTGCCTGCTCCCTACTGCCCCTCACCTGCTCCCTACTGCCCTGCTCCCTACTGCCCCTCAGCTGCTCCCTACTGCCCTGCTTCCTACTGCCCTGCTCCCTACTGCCCCTCACCTGCTCCCTACTGCCCTGCTCCCTACTGCCCCTCACCTGGGTACACAAAGGGTACAGTGTATAACTGCTTCATCCTTACCTTATGTTTATCCAGGACTCTGGCAATTGTTGTAATGCTGACCGTGTTGACATTGGCAAAAGTCACATTGTCTGCCAGCACTTGGTCCCCAATGTGTCTAAGTTTACAGTAATAGCATTGTTATCAATGACCATATCAATGATGGCAGTCTCCTTGGCATCTGAAAAAATGCGGCCTCTCCCTCCTGTAGGAGGCAACCTTTGAATCCTACATATAGTAATACACAGTAAAACACAAAACAATCAATATAATTGAAAAATGTAGGAGATGTAAAATATAAACATAGTGTACTGTACTGTGAAATGTAGTGTAGTGAGCTGTGTTTGGAATTATTTCATTTTATTGTCAATATTTTTATATTTTTTTCCATAGATTTCAATGTGGCTGCAGCAGAAATTGCCCTTTTTCCATCATTCTGTTTTGATTGTGTTTTTAACAGTTTTGAACAAAGTGTGTTAGCATTTGAAAAATGAGCTGCAAAAGTATAGTGTTTTGGAGGCTGTAGACTGACTGAGAAGAGAGTTCATGAATTTTGGTAACTGTAGTCATTGAATGCATTTCGTGTGAAAGCAATGAAAAATGAACCACAGTTTCGACCGCATAGACTTCTGTTTCACTGACTGTGTGAAGAGTTTTGAAAAAGTGACTTCTGTATAGAACAATGCGTGTTAGCAATTGAAAAAAACTGGAACAATAATCAATGCGAACGTTTTGCTCACCACAAACAGGACGTTGAAGAAAATGAAAAAGCATTTCAGACAACTGTTGCCCATGGTGTCGACGAGCTGCTGAGAGACTGAGAGGGTGAGGCTGAGAGAAAGAGCTACGGTTTAGCATCTCCACCAGACACACACACACACACACACACACACACACACACACACACACACACACACACACACACACACACACACACACACACACACACACACACACACACACACACACACACACACACACACACACACACACACACACACACACACACACACACACACGAGAGGCTGGTGGAGAAGCGGCATGGGCAAACGGTGGCTGGTGAACTTCTACCGTGGCACCGTAGAGAGCGTCCTGACGAGTGGCGTCACTGTGCCTCGTTTCCACCAACGCAAGTCTAGTTCTAGCTCTCGGCTGGCGGTAGAGCCGTTCGCAGTTGGTTCAACAACGGCTGGTCCAACGCGTTGAGCTGCTCGTCTTTAGTGCTACGGACGCGATTAGTCCGAGTACTTCAACAGAAGGGACCATTTGCCTTTTCTTCTTCAAAACCGTCATCTTGTACATGTTTCTCGGTTGATAAAGCATAATGAAGCGGACATTTATATTTAGAAATTTGTTTTATTAAAAAAAACATTAAATACACAATATACAATAATCACAAAATGTAAAAGTGTAGAGTGCAGTGCAATAAGTCAATGTCATTAAAGCTCCGAGGGGCTCCTGGGCGAGCTGCAGCCCAGTGGGGGCGGTAGCTCCGCATCGACCACTCCATAAACAACTAAAACAAGAGAACAGTGCATTAAAACATGACTCCATAAACAACTAAAACAAGAGAACAGTGCATTAAAACATGACTCCATAAACAACTAAAACAAGAGAACAGTGCATTAAGTGAGGCACGGAGGTATAATAAATTGCTGTTTTTGTACTCTCTGTATTTTTACATTATCATTGTCCTGACTGTTGTCAGACAATTATTAATTGGGCCCTGTTTTTAAGGCATCTAGATACACATGAGCCAAAAGCTGTGACTGAAGGGCGACTTCCAGCACCTGCCCAGCTCCCTACTGCCCCTCACCTGCTCCCTACTGCCCCTCACCTGCTCCCTACTGCCCCTCACCTGCTCCCTACTGCCCTGCTCCCTACTGCCCCTCACCTGCTCCCTACTGCCCTGCTTCCTACTGCCCTGCTTCCTACTCACCTACTCCCTACTGCCCCTCACCTGCTCCCTACTGCCCTGCTCCCTACTGCCCCTCACCTGCTCCCTACTGCCCTGCTTCCTACTGCCCTGCTCCTTACTGCCCCTCACCTGCTCCCTACTGCCCTGCTCCCTACTGCCCCTCACCTGGTCCCTACTGCCCTGCTCCCTACTGCCCCTCACCTGCTCCCTACTGCCCTGCTCCCTACTGCCCCTCACCTGCTCCCTACTGCCCCTCACCTGCTCCCTACTGCCCTACTCCCTACTGCCCTGCTCCCTACTGCCCCTCACCTGCTCCCTACTGCCCTGCTCCCTACTAGTCCTCACCTGCTCCCTACTGCCCTGCTCCCTACTGCCCCTCAGCTGCTCCCTACCCACCCAGTTTTACGGCTCTACCACCTTCTCAAAGCTGGACCTCCGCCAGGGTTATCTGCAGATCCCGCTGCACCCCGACAGCCGTTACCTCACCCACACCGGAGTGTTTCAGTACACAAGGATGCCGTTTGGACTCCCCAGCTGTTTTCAGAAGATTATGTCCACCGTTACAGGCATCCCCGGGGTGGGCATTTATCTTGACGACATTGTGGTGCACGGTTCAACACCTACCCTCCACAACAAACGTCTGTGCCGGGTGCTCAGCGTGCTGGCCAAACACAACCTCACCATGAACGAGGAGAAATGTGTCTTCTCCGTGACGGCCATCGACTTTGTGGGGTTTCGCCTGACTGCAGAGGGCCTCAGCCCACTTCAGTCGAATGTGGATGCGGTGCAGCGTCTCCCAGAGCCCACCTGTCCAGCCCAAGTCGCCTCATTTCTGGGAATGACAGCCTGCTACCTGCGCTTCCTTCCCCAGTACTCTGCAACCACAGCCCCGCTATGCAAGCTGTTAAAGAAGGATGCACCACGGATCTGGACACCTGCCTGTTCAGCAGCTGTTCTCGCCACCTGTGCTCACACACTTTGACCTCTCAAGCCCCACATTCCTCACCTGTGATGCCTCCAACATGGCTGTGGGAGGGGTGCTTTCTCAGCTCCAACATGGCATTGAGCGCCCCATCGCCTTTGCCTCTCGGGCCCTCAGCCCTGCAGAACAAAAGTATTCTGTGGGAGAGAGGGAGGCCCTAGCATGTGTTTGGGCGTGTGAATGGTAGCATATGTATGTCTATGGCTGACCGTTCACAGTGCGGACTGACCACCAGGGTATGTCGCGATCGCGACATACCCCCCCCACCCCCATTGGACTTCACCAGCACTGTTATTTTGGGAACCCCTGGTCTACAGAAGGTCCAGTTGTGATAGACACGCTTCGCCACTGGTTGGAGGCCATCCCAAACCGTCACACACACACACACACACACACACACACACACACACACACAGGCTAAAACATTCAAACACATTTGAAACGGTTTGAAAACGAACCAAATCAGTTTCAAAACACGTTTTAAAACTGTTTTGCAAAAAAAAAGAAAAATACTAGATCCACTACAGTGTTAAAACATGGAGATATCTTGATTCCTGTAACATAAATCAAGAAATACTATTCTGAGAATAATCTCAGATTCTGTTGTAGATTAACTAAAACACTTTTCTGGAAAAAAACACAAATATAAGAAGTATATAGAAGAAACTTTGTCATTTTTATTGGATACAATTTAAATAATCCTAACAATAATCAATGCGAACGTTTTGCTCACCCCAAACAGGACGTTGAAGAAAATGAAAAAGCGTTTCAGACAACTGTTGATGTTCCCCATGGTGTCGACGAGCTGCTGAGAGACTGAGAGGGTGAGGGTGAGAGAAAGAGAGGGAGAGCTACGGTTTAGCATCTCCACCACACACACACACACACACACACACACGCACGCACACACGCACACTTCCTGCCAGAACAAACGAAAGTTAGTTGAAAGTTAGTTTTCAAACTGCTGCTTAACATGTTGGAGCCCATCCAAAAGTAATACACACACACACACACACACACACACACACCCAGTGAGAAACATCACTG
>CM051022.1:4854086-4879968 GCA_027704905.1 Muraenolepis orangiensis | reverse complement strand
GTGGCGTCACTGTGCCTCGTTTCCACCAACGCAAGCCTAGTTCTAGCTCTCGGCTGGCGGTAGAGCCGTTCGCAGTTGGTTCAACAACGGCTGGTCCAACGCGTTGAGCTGCTCGTCTTTAGTGCTACGGACGCGATTAGTCCGAGTACTTCAACAGAAGGGACCATTTGCCTTTTCTTCTTCAAAACCGTCATCTTGTATTATGTTTCTCGGTTGATAAAGCATAATGAATAGGACATTTAGAAATTTGTTTTATTAAAAAAAACATTAAATACACAATATACAATAATCACAAAATGTAAAACTGTAGAGTGCAGTGCAATTAGTCAATGTCATTAAAGCTCCGAGGGGCTCCTGGGCGAGCTGCAGCCCAGTGGGGGCGGTAGCTCCGCATCGACCACTCCATAAACAACTAAAACAAGAGAACAGTGCATTAAAACATGACTCCATAAACAACTAAAACAAGAGAACAGTGCATTAAAACATGACTCCATAAACAACTAAAACAAGTGAACAGTGCATTAAAACATGACTCCATAAACAACTAAAACAAGAGAACAGTGCATTAATTAAACAGTGCATTAATTAAACAGTGCATTAATTGATTTAATTGTAGCATCCTTTTGCACATGTTAGCGTATAGCACTGATGATAAAGCAGTCTAGCAGATAACTGCACTGAATGATTTGTGTTTCTTCAAACTAGAATATTGCTGTATAAGCAAAGAAAAGTATATATCATTTGTGCACTACTTGAGAAATACTAATAACCATACTATGCATAACCTATATTTCAATTAAATTTTCTTTACAAAATAAATGCATTATTTTCTTTGACGGAAATACATCACACACGTACTCCATGGCGAGAGCCCTTTAATAGATATTGGTGATTGTGGCCGTTATCACTGCCCGTTCTGCAACTACCAGGGTCGGAGGTACCAGGGGGAAAACCACACCAAAGGCCATTCTTCTGTGAGGCACGGAGGTATAATCAATTGCTGTTTTTGTACTCTGTATTTTTACATTATCATTGTCCTGACTGTTGTCAGACAATTATTAATTGGGCCCTGTTTTTAAGGCATCTAGATACACATGAGCCAAAAGCTGTGACTGAAGGGCGACTTCCAGCACCTGCCCAGCTCCCTACTGCCCCTCACCTGCTCCCTACTGCCCTGCTCCCTACTGCCCCTCACCTACTCCCTACTGCCCCTCACCTGCTCCCTACTGCCCCTCACCTGCTCCCTACTGCCCTGCTCCCTACTGCCCCTCACCTACTCCCTACTGCCCTGCTCCCTACTGCCCCTCACCTGCTCCCTACTGCCCTGCTCCCTACTGCCCCTCACCTACTCCCTACTGCCCAGCTCCCTACTGCCCCTCACCTGCTCCCTACTGCCCTGCTCCCTACTGCCCCTCACCTACTCCCTACTGCCCTGCTCCCTACTGCCCCTCACCTGCTCCCTACTGCCCTGCTCCCTACTGCCCCTCACCTGCTCCCTACTGCCCCTCACCTACTCCCTACTGCCCCTCACCTGCTCCCTACTGCCCCTCACCTGCTCCCTACTGCCCTGCTCCCTACTGCCCCTCACCTGCTCCCTACTGCCCTGCTTCCTACTGCCCTGCTCCCTACTGCCCCTCACCTGCTCCCTACTGCCCTGCTCCCTACTGCCCCTCACCTGGTCCCTACTGCCCCTCACCTGCTCCCTACTGCCCTGCTCCCTACTGCCTGCTCCCTACTGCCCCTCACCTGCTCCCTACTGCCCTGCTCCCTACTGCCCCTCACCTGCTCCCTACTGCCCTGCTCCCTACTGCCTGCTCCCTACTGCCTGCTCCCTACTGCCCCTCACCTGCTCCCTACTGCCCTGCTCCCTACTGCCCCTCAGCTGCTCCCTACTGCCCTGCTTCCTACTGCCCTGCTCCCTACTGCCCCTCACCTGCTCCCTACTGCCCTGCTCCCTACTGCCCCTCACCTGGGTACACAAAGGGTACAGTGTATAACTGCTTCATCCTTACCTTATGTTTATCCAGGACTCTGGCAATTGTTGTAATGCTGACCGTGTTGACATTGGCAAAAGTCACATTGTCTGCCAGCACTTGGTCCCCAATGTGTCTAAGTTTACAGTAATAGCATTGTTATCAATGACCATATCAATGATGGCAGTCTCCTTGGCATCTGAAAAAATGCGGCCTCTCCCTCCTGTAGGAGGCAACCTTTGAATCCTACATATAGTAATACACAGTAAAACACAAAACAATCAATATAATTGAAAAATGTAGGAGATGTAAAATATAAACATAGTGTACTGTACTGTGAAATGTAGTGTAGTGAGCTGTGTTTGGAATTATTTCATTTTATTGTCAATATTTTTATATTTTTTTCCATAGATTTCAATGTGGCTGCAGCAGAAATTGCCCTTTTTCCATCATTCTGTTTTGATTGTGTTTTTAACAGTTTTGAACAAAGTGTGTTAGCATTTGAAAAATGAGCTGCAAAAGTATAGTGTTTTGGAGGCTGTAGACTGACTGAGAAGAGAGTTCATGAATTTTGGTAACTGTAGTCATTGAATGCATTTCGTGTGAAAGCAATGAAAAATGAACCACAGTTTCGACCGCATAGACTTCTGTTTCACTGACTGTGTGAAGAGTTTTGAAAAAGTGACTTCTGTATAGAACAATGCGTGTTAGCAATTGAAAAAAACTGGAACAATAATCAATGCGAACGTTTTGCTCACCACAAACAGGACGTTGAAGAAAATGAAAAAGCATTTCAGACAACTGTTGCCCATGGTGTCGACGAGCTGCTGAGAGACTGAGAGGGTGAGGCTGAGAGAAAGAGCTACGGTTTAGCATCTCCACCAGACACACACACACACACACACACACACACACACACACACACACACACACACACACACACACACACACACACACACACACACACACACACACACACACACACACACACACACACACACACACACACACACACACACACACACACGAGAGGCTGGTGGAGAAGCGGCATGGGCAAACGGTGGCTGGTGAACTTCTACCGTGGCACCGTAGAGAGCGTCCTGACGAGTGGCGTCACTGTGCCTCGTTTCCACCAACGCAAGTCTAGTTCTAGCTCTCGGCTGGCGGTAGAGCCGTTCGCAGTTGGTTCAACAACGGCTGGTCCAACGCGTTGAGCTGCTCGTCTTTAGTGCTACGGACGCGATTAGTCCGAGTACTTCAACAGAAGGGACCATTTGCCTTTTCTTCTTCAAAACCGTCATCTTGTACATGTTTCTCGGTTGATAAAGCATAATGAAGCGGACATTTATATTTAGAAATTTGTTTTATTAAAAAAAACATTAAATACACAATATACAATAATCACAAAATGTAAAAGTGTAGAGTGCAGTGCAATAAGTCAATGTCATTAAAGCTCCGAGGGGCTCCTGGGCGAGCTGCAGCCCAGTGGGGGCGGTAGCTCCGCATCGACCACTCCATAAACAACTAAAACAAGAGAACAGTGCATTAAAACATGACTCCATAAACAACTAAAACAAGAGAACAGTGCATTAAAACATGACTCCATAAACAACTAAAACAAGAGAACAGTGCATTAAGTGAGGCACGGAGGTATAATAAATTGCTGTTTTTGTACTCTCTGTATTTTTACATTATCATTGTCCTGACTGTTGTCAGACAATTATTAATTGGGCCCTGTTTTTAAGGCATCTAGATACACATGAGCCAAAAGCTGTGACTGAAGGGCGACTTCCAGCACCTGCCCAGCTCCCTACTGCCCCTCACCTGCTCCCTACTGCCCCTCACCTGCTCCCTACTGCCCCTCACCTGCTCCCTACTGCCCTGCTCCCTACTGCCCCTCACCTGCTCCCTACTGCCCTGCTTCCTACTGCCCTGCTTCCTACTCACCTACTCCCTACTGCCCCTCACCTGCTCCCTACTGCCCTGCTCCCTACTGCCCCTCACCTGCTCCCTACTGCCCTGCTTCCTACTGCCCTGCTCCTTACTGCCCCTCACCTGCTCCCTACTGCCCTGCTCCCTACTGCCCCTCACCTGGTCCCTACTGCCCTGCTCCCTACTGCCCCTCACCTGCTCCCTACTGCCCTGCTCCCTACTGCCCCTCACCTGCTCCCTACTGCCCCTCACCTGCTCCCTACTGCCCTACTCCCTACTGCCCTGCTCCCTACTGCCCCTCACCTGCTCCCTACTGCCCTGCTCCCTACTAGTCCTCACCTGCTCCCTACTGCCCTGCTCCCTACTGCCCCTCAGCTGCTCCCTACTGCCCTGCTCCCTACTGCCCCTCACCAGTCTCTCTGCACCCCTCCCCTCCAGCAGGAGGCTCCCCCGGACCACCCCCCCCCACACACACACACACTGGACCCATGCCCTCTCATACAGACCAATATTTATATTTATATTCATATTTATATTTAGATTTTAAAATGCATTGAAAAAAGCATGAATTATTCAACAGTGCAACGTTTTTTCCCCATGTGAGACTCGCCACGCCATCTGCAGTGTTACGTGGTTCTGGCAACTCTTAAATCGAGCTGATGGGCACCTTCAGTACCACCGTACGCTATGGCCCCAGGACTCTCCCCTCATTCACTTAACAATTGTCACGCCATGGCATGGACCTTATGGGCCTGGATTTGTTCTCAAGCTTGGGCTTCACACTCTCCACCCACTGGAAACAACGATGGCCCACCCTGTTCTCTGGACTAGGCTACCTCTCGGTTTTCAACCACCAGCCCCTCCTCAAACATGATGTGCGGCCAGTCATCCAACCCCTACGCCGTATTCCCCTGGCCCTTGGCGAAGGAGTATCTGAGGAGCTGAGGTCAGCAGGTCAGCAGCTACAGCAGGCAGGCATCATCGAGCCAGTCCACGCATTAACGTGTATTTCGAATCTGGTGGTCGCCAAGAACAAGTTTGGAAGGCTGCGCGTGTGTGTCGATCTCAGGGCTGTTAACAAGGCGGTCATTCCAGATAAATACCCACTGCCCACAGTGGAGGAACTGACCACCCAGTTTTACGGCTCTACCACCTTCTCAAAGCTGGACCTCCGCCAGGGTTATCTGCAGATCCCGCTGCACCCCGACAGCCGTTACCTCACCCACACCGGAGTGTTTCAGTACACAAGGATGCCGTTTGGACTCCCCAGCTGTTTTCAGAAGATTATGTCCACCGTTACAGGCATCCCCGGGGTGGGCATTTATCTTGACGACATTGTGGTGCACGGTTCAACACCTACCCTCCACAACAAACGTCTGTGCCGGGTGCTCAGCGTGCTGGCCAAACACAACCTCACCATGAACGAGGAGAAATGTGTCTTCTCCGTGACGGCCATCGACTTTGTGGGGTTTCGCCTGACTGCAGAGGGCCTCAGCCCACTTCAGTCGAATGTGGATGCGGTGCAGCGTCTCCCAGAGCCCACCTGTCCAGCCCAAGTCGCCTCATTTCTGGGAATGACAGCCTGCTACCTGCGCTTCCTTCCCCAGTACTCTGCAACCACAGCCCCGCTATGCAAGCTGTTAAAGAAGGATGCACCACGGATCTGGACACCTGCCTGTTCAGCAGCTGTTCTCGCCACCTGTGCTCACACACTTTGACCTCTCAAGCCCCACATTCCTCACCTGTGATGCCTCCAACATGGCTGTGGGAGGGGTGCTTTCTCAGCTCCAACATGGCATTGAGCGCCCCATCGCCTTTGCCTCTCGGGCCCTCAGCCCTGCAGAACAAAAGTATTCTGTGGGAGAGAGGGAGGCCCTAGCATGTGTTTGGGCGTGTGAATGGTAGCATATGTATGTCTATGGCTGACCGTTCACAGTGCGGACTGACCACCAGGCTCTCACAGCCCTTCTTGAGACATCGGGCACAGGGCACAGGACGCTGAGGATCCACCGCTGGTCAGAGGCTCCGGCAATACAACCCCACAGTTTATCCCGGGTCGCGAGAATGTAGTGGCGGACCTGCTCTCCCGTGCCACTTCTGGTCTCTCGCCTGACCTTGCTCCGGATGCCACAGAGCCCGACCTCGTCCAAATGCTCCATACCCCACTCTAGACTACAGTCTCCCTTCAGGACCTCCAGCTGGCCTCAGAGCAGGACCTGGAGCTGTGTTCTCCCAGCTCCGCACATTCATCCTCACTAGTTGTCCCCCAAGGGTTCCAGAGGACCTGTCTTCCTGGAAAAAAGGGGCATCAAACACATCCGCACAGCTCTGTACCACCCCCAGGCCAACGGGGGTGTGGAGAGAATGAACCAGACTCGGCATCAGAGCCCACGTGGCCGACGGGTTCCAGTTCAATGCAGCACTGCTCCGCACCCCACTGCACTATGGAGCAACCCAACACTCCACAACGGGCAGTACCCCAGCACTCCTCATGATGGGGCCTGAGATCCAGCTGCCCTTGGATCGGCTGCGAGCTCTGGCAGTGCCGGTGGTGCCGGCTCTGCCGGCGGGACAGAGTCATCAACCGCCAACGTAAGATTACGTAAATTACGTTACGACAGAATACGACGCAAAGACACGACTCATCAAGGCCTTAGACTGGGTCAGAGTCCGTCGGGCTCACAGGGACCACAAGCTGCTGTCGTTCTGGTCTATACCTATGCAGGTTACTGAGCAACTGGGGCCGGCAACATTCCGTCTGTCTGATGGGTCGCGGTGGCATGCAAGCCGCCTTCGGAGAGTGACACCGCCCAGCATCACAGCAGACCTGAGGGCTGGCACCGATCCAGGCTATGGGGCGGACAATCTGGACTTTCCAGCTGAGCAGCCACCAGCTCCTGTCGACCACCCGGCCGAACGCCAAGCCGAACCGAGTTACCTCAAAGACTACATTACTGACTTTTAGTATTATTTTAGTATTACATTTTCATAATAGTACATAGCCTGTTGGCTCCTCTATTCATATAAGTTTAGTTCTCTGTGTTCCAAGAGACTGTTAATTTTCAGTGCCTTTGTTGTTTGTTGTATATACTTGTATATATGTACCTGTGTTGCGATTTACGTTGCCGTAAAGCTGTTTGACTAAGCCTCCAGTAAACAGTCGCACGTGCTAACTCTGAGTATGTTTATTATCAGCATATAACAATTAGGTTGATTACATCATAGGCCAGGGAACCAATAGACACGCTTAAAGAAGCAAAAATGAGGATGAAAAATATAATGTATATCCGAACCCAAAGCTTTACACTAAACCTTACCTAACCTAAAGCTTAATCCTAACCTGACCCTAACCTAACCTTGAGTCTAACCCTAACCCTAACCTAACCATATCCTAACCTGACCTTAAGCTAACCTTAAGTCTAACCCTTACCCAACCTAAAGCTTAACCCTAACCTGACCCTAACCTAACCTTAAGTCTAACCCTTACCCTAACCTAACCTAATCCTAACCTGACCCTAACCTAACCTAAAGCTTAACCCTAACCTAACCTAATCCTAACCTGACCCTAACCCTTCTCTAACAAAAGCTTAACCCTAACCCTTACCCTAACCTAACCTAAAGCTTAACCCTAACCCTTACCCTAACCTAACCTAAAGCTTAACCCTAACCCTTACACTAACCTAACCTAAAGCTTAACCCTAACCCTTACCCTAACCTAACCTAAAGCTTAACCCTAACCCTTACCCTAACCTAACCTAAAGCTTAACCCTAACCCTTACCCCTAACCCAACCCAAGCCCAAGCAAACGCAGCAATCTGGACTAAAACGGAGCAACGGCCATCTGGACCACACACTATGATGAAGAGTGAAGTTGACCCCCTCTTCTCCTCTCCTCTCCTCTCTCCTCTCTCCTCTCTCCTCCTCCTCCCCTCTCATCCTCTTCTCCATTCCTGTCAGATTGGATTCTCTTTGTAACATGTGAGGATGTCTTCTGCAGAGGCGTGAGGTCAGAGATCAGAGGTCAGAGGTCAACTAGTAACCAGAACCCTTCATGGCGATGGACTGTCCTCCTCCGCCGTCATGACGCCTCACCTGACGAATCATCAGGATGCTCATCAGCAAACCAAGGAGCTACACACACACACACACACACACACACACACACACACACACACACACACACACAGTTAGCAGTGGTTTGGTTATAATGTGTCTCATGTGACTCATGTGTTGACAGACTCACAGAGCTGACAGAGAAGCCGAAGAAAATGGCCATGCTGATCTTGAAGACCAAGTCTACGAAACCTAACAGATGGGGGCTGCACGACTGGAGACCACACACACACACACACACACACACACACACACACACACACATGGGTCAGCTACTGATCGGAAGCATTGATTGGATTACAGATGAACTGATAAGTTTGATTGAACTGATTGATTACTGATCATCCATTACCTGGGAATAGATCGTATTGGGACCTTTCATGCCCTGCAATAAAACACAAGATTATAATCTAACATATACAGGATATGTGCTAATAGTGCTAATTAGAATATATATAATATTACAATTACATATGTAACTGTGATAAGTTTGATAAATATGATAAATATCATATTATTATTCATATATGATATATATATCATATTTATATTTATATAAAATATGATATGGTACCTGTGGGCGTGGTTTGCAGCTGCTGTATCCTGAACAACTACAGGACGGAGGGATGACATCGACCCAGTCGCTAGCACTCACCAGCCCACAGCATTTGTACTGGAAACACAGCAGGTTGTCAGGGTAACCACATATTGTCAGGGTACAGCAAGTTGTCAGGGTAACAGCACGTTGTCAGGGTAACAGTAGCAACATACCGAGTGTTGTAATTCGTTGATTAATTGTTTGAAACTGTCGTCGGCCATCAATTGCGTTCCAGACTCAGAGAAGATGTTCTCCAAGATAGGCATTCCCTGGAGAGAGAGAAATCATGTTTAGTCTCTTCATCATAGATAGAGGTAAAGAGAGAGAGAGAGAGAGAGAGAGAGAGAGAGAGAGAGAGAGAGAGAGAGAGAGAGAGAGAGAGAGAGAGAGAGAGGAGAGAGAGAGAGAGAGAGAGAGAGGTAGAGAGAGAGAGAGAGAGAGAGAGAGAGAGAGAGAGAGAGAGAGAGAGAGAGAGAGAGAGAGAGAGAGAGAGAGAGAGAGAGAGAGAGAGAGAGAGAGAGAGAGAGAGAGAGAGAGAGAGACCTTGTTTCTGTAGACAGCGATCACAATCCCCAAGATCAACATGATGATTAGTCCGGCCATCATCAGACCTGCAAACTGGAGACACAGTAGTCACTCTGTCTGTCTGCCTCTGTGTGTGTGTGTGTGTGTGTGTGTGTGTGTGTGTGTGTGTGTGTGTGTGTGTGTGTGTGTGTGTGTGTGTGTGTGTCTGTCTGCCTGCCTTTCTGTCTGTCTCTCTTTCTTTCTTTCTGTCTGTCTGTTTCTCTGTCTGTCTGTCTCTCTTACCACTCTGAGAAGCGGCTCATTCTCAAGGCAGACCGCCACCACTCCCAGAGAGGAGACCAGCAGGATCCCGATGGCCCAGACCCACACCCAGACGAGGGAGGGGCTGCCCACATCAGAAAGCTGGAGGACACACCAGAGGCCATGAGATGAGGTCATGAGGTCATGAGACGAGGTCATGAGGTCATGAGATGAGGTCAAGAGATGAGGTCATGAGGTCATGAGGTCATGAGATGAGGTGATGAGGTCATGGGATGAGGTCAAGAGATGAGGTCATGAGATGAGGTCAAGAGATAAGGTCATGAGATGAGGTCACAAGGTCATGAGATGAGGTCATGAGGTCATGAGATGAGGTCAAGAGATGAGGTCAAGAGTTAAGGTCATGAGATGAATTCATGAGATGAGGTCAAGAGATAAGGTCATGAGATGAGGTCACAAGGTCATGAGATGAGGTCATGATGTCATGAGATGAGGTCAAGAGATGAGGTCATGAGATGAGGTCAAGAGATGAGGTCAAGAGTTAAGGTCATGAGATGAAGTCATGAGATGAGGTCAAGAGATGAGGTCATACCTCCTGGTTGTATGCGCTGGCCTTCACAGCTGCAACTATTAAGATTATCCCAACGATCTAAACAGCAAAAAATAGCAATTAGATGAGAGTTATTTACCGATATTTACCTTAATAAAATCCACTGTATTACAAAATACAAAACTACTTGTGAAAGACATTTAAATAAGTGTCACAACAAACCAAAGTTCACACAATTGTTCATTCACCACAAGAGGGAGACAACAACCAACCAAATAATCTGCAAACAAAACAAGTTATTCTTTCACCACAAGGGGCGAGAAAAACGGACGAAAGCCAAACAATCCTAGCGTGAGGTAATCTAATATAACTTTAAATGTACAATTTAAAGTGTAATTAATTCACACCAATTAATGTAATTAATAAATAAAATAGATGAAAAGTTATAAATAAACAAAAAAATATGCAGATATCCATCTGTACATGCAATTGTACATAGTTAATGTTATTTTTGTTTCGATTTTGCAGAAACAAAGTTGAGTTTGAAGTTAGTTTTTAAACTGCAGCTCAACTCCATGTTGGAGGCAGTGGTGAAGCGTCAGGGCCTTCAAGGTATTCAGAGAAGACCCTGGAACTCTCAAAAAAATCGAATTAATTGTATTAATAAAATGTAATACAATTTAATCAAATTGAAATAAAATGAATAAATGAGAATCGTATCTGTGTTGTTATCTGTTATATTACAGTTACGTTGATTTGTTTGTCTTTCTCGGTCCATGCACGACGCATTTGAGTGGTTTTGTGTTGGAAAAACAATGTGTCTGGGTTGCTCAGATATGTGTCTGGGTTGCTGGGAAGAATATCCTTCAACCAAAGTATTTCCGATGACTTTGGCCCTCAGACTGAATGAGAGCGTACGTTTGGATTGACAATTTGATCAACCAATCATATAGTGATATGTAGCCAATGGGCGTATTCTTTCAGATTTCCCCGCAGCTCAATAGGGAGCTAGAAGGTATACTGGCTGGAGCGAGAGTTATCTAATATCTATAAGTGGATCTAGCGTAGTGCTACGTTTTTTCTACGTAGGATTTTACGTCAAAATGGCGAAGGCGAAGATGATGGGCTGTTACTTCACTACATGGACACTGCTTACTGTACTTTATGGTACACTTGGAAATTGGCTGCGACAATCTGCCTAAATGAGATAAGGCATAAAGTGACTCCTCCGTGACGTCCGTCTGACTAGAACAACTGAATTTTCGAATGGGGGGGGGGGGTGGGGGTTCCCAAAGTGGGGTCGCGGGACCCGAGGGGGGGGTCGCGAGATTATTTCAGAATCCTCTTGATGTGACCCATGAGGTTTTTTTTATTTTTTATTTTATTATTATTATTTTTTATCATTTGTATTATTATTATTATTATTATTATTGTTAATAATAACCTGAGTGGCAAATAAAGGAATTCTGATTCCCACAGATTCACGACAGTATCATCGTTGAAAAAAAGCCACACACAATGTGTTCGTGATCGCATTGGACTTCACGATGTTCGCGATCGCGACATACCCCCCCCCCCCCCCCCCCACCCCCATTGGACTTCACGATGTTCGCGATCGCGACATACCCCAGGTCGCCAGTCTCCAGCACTGTTATTTTGGGAACCCCTGGTCTACAGAAGGTCCAGTTGTGATAGACACGCTTCGCCACTGGTTGGAGGCCATCCCAAACCGTCACACACACACACACACACGCACACACACACACACACACACACACACACACACACACACACACACACACACACACACACACACACACACACACACACACACACACACACACACACACACACACACACACACACACACACACACACACACACACACACACACACACACAGCCCCTGCCCCTCTCAGTTGTTTTGTTGAAGGAAACCTGAGATTGTTCCGTTCTTCTTATGCTATTTTCTGTTTCAGGCTAAAACATTCAAACACATTTGAAACGGTTTGAAAACGAACCAAATCAGTTTCAAAACACGTTTTAAAACTGTTTTGCAAAAAAAAAGAAAAATACTAGATCCACTACAGTGTTAAAACATGGAGATATCTTGATTCCTGTAACAGAAATCAAAAAATACTATTCTGAGAATAATCTCAGATTCTGTTGTAGATTAACTAAAACACTTTTCTGGAAAAACCACACATATAAGAAGTATATAGAAGAAACTTTGTCATTTTTATTGGATACAATTTAAATAATCCTAACAATAATCAATGCGAACGTTTTGCTCACCCCAAACAGGACGTTGAAGAAAATGAAAAAGCATTTCAGACAACTGTTGATGTTCCCCATGGTGTCGACGAGCTGCTGAGAGACTGAGAGGGTGAGGCTGAGAGAAAGAGAGGGAGAGCTACGGTTTAGCATCTCCACCAGACACACACACACACACACACACACACACACACACACACACACACACACACACACACACACACACACACACACACACACACACACACACACACACACACACACACACACACACACACACACACACACACACACACACACACACACACACACACACTATGAATGCACCCTTCCCCTTCCTGCCAGAACATCATCAGCCAATAAAAATGTGGTTACCATGGCGCTGGTCATAATTATATTTACCATGAAACAATAATACAAATCATTTGTCCCGACCCGGATAAGCGGTATTTTTTATTATTATCATGTTAATGTTTAGTTCTCTAATAATACACCTTGTTCTTAGTTTTTTTTCCAAAAATAATAATAATAATTCTTTAAAAGCATTTAAAGTGCCAGTAGTGCAGCAGCATCATGAATACAGTGCAGTAACTGTGATGAGTCCAGAAAAGTATGTAAGTTTAATGGTAATGACAAAGTGGCAGCACTCCTAGCAGTTCAGTAGGGGCACTGCCTGTGGATAAAAACCATCCTTTAACCTGGTAGTCCTTGTATGGATGCTGCGCAACCGGCAACCAGACATGCATTGAGGAGATCTGTAGGACCAGATGTCGGAAGAAGGCCATGTCCATCATAAAGGACTGCAATCACCCTGGGCTCCATCTCTTCTCCCCCCCTACCGTCTGGTCGCTGGTTGCGCAGCATCTGTACAGCAAGGACTACCAGGTTTAAGGATAGTTTTTATCCACAGGCAGTGACCTACTGAACTGCTAGGAGTGCTGCCACTTTCCCTTTCATAACATTGTCATTAAGATTACACTTATATACTTTTGCTCATCACAGTTACATCACAGTTACTGCACTGTATTCATGACGCTGCTGCACTACTGGCACTTTAAAATGCTTTTAAATATTTTTGTACAACAACAAAAAAAACATTCAACACAAGTACCGGTAAATATAATTGAACAGTCACTTTGCTGCACTTTTTTTGTTTATTTTTATTGTATATATTATTTTTATGGTATTGTTTTGGAGATGTAAACTGCGGGAGGGAATGGGGAGTAAGCGTTCCAATGTACTAGTTACAAATGGCCAATAAAAATATCTACAAGTATCTTGTATCTTGTATTGGCCTAAAGGAAACACAAAACAGAGTCCAGTAGAGCACAGAATGAGACTTCAAAGTGTAGGTGACTGACACCATCTACAACAACTTTTATGAGGACGATTGTTTAAAACCTTGTCAGGATTGGCAGTTCTGCCTCCCCGCGTTCACAGCCCTCGTCCAGGTAGCCACGCCCCCTATCATGTGGGGCACCATGACAACACCAACTTTGTTTAGTACTAAGTACTAAACAAGAAGAAGAACAGACGGAATGGATCCTCGCGGAGACACGGCCCCTCATCACCGTTTGGGCTGAAGACTCATTTCAGTATCGCAACCCATTATGAATAGATCCAAATGCTGGTTACAAGCGGAAATTATGTACGTGTTTATTTGCATATGGAGCGAGAAGTGAGATCGGATCTCAATGTGGTCTCATCAGACCACATTGTTAAATACCACGTGTGAACGCACCGACTAACTCCGTCCACTTGAGGTCGGATCTCTAAAACCACATGTTAACCACATATTAATGCCAAGTGTGAACGGGGCCTATGCTTACCATGTGAAACCAGGTGTAGCCGACCAACCAGCCACAAGACATTGAAATGTCTACTTTATGTTCCTCCCAATGACAAGGACACAGGATGAGGAAACTGGTTTATTTTGTTCTTGAATTATGACAGCAGATGACTCATGGGGGGGGGGGGGGGCTGGTTTAACCAGGACCCACAGGTGTGCAGCCTCACCAAGCAGCCCCAGACTGGGGCCAGGTGAGGCTGCTTCAACCAGACTCTAATCAGTCTGACTGGGGCCAGATGAGGCTGCTTCAACCAGACTCTAATCAGTCTGACTGGGGCCAGGTGAGGCTGCTTCAACCAGACTCTAATCAGTCTGACAGGGGCCAGATGAGGCTGCTTCAACCAGACTCTAGTCAGTCTGACTGGGGCCAGGTGAAGCTGCTTCAACCAGACTCTAATCAGTCTGACTGGGGCCAGATGAGGCTGCTTCAACCAGACTCTAATCAGTCTGACTGGGGCCAGGTGAGGCTGCTTCAACCAGACTCTAATCAGTCTGACAGGGGCCAGATGAGGCTGCTTCAACCAGACTCTAGTCAGTCTGACTGGGGCCAGGTGAAGCTGCTTCAACCAGACTCTAATCAGTCTGACTGGGGCCAGATGAGGCTGCTTCAACCAGACTCTAATCAGTCTGACTGGGGCCAGATGAGGCTGCTTCAATCAGACTCTAATCAGTCTGACTGGGGCTCAAGTGAGGCTGCTTCAACCAGACTCTAATCAGTCTGACTGGGGCCAGGTGAGGTTCAGATCTGTGTTGTAATACCGTCCCAGGATCCCTCTTAACAAGGAAACACCAACACACATCGTCACAGGGGGGAGGGGTCAGAGGTCATGTGAGGGAGGGTTTGGGCTCAGAGGTCATGTGAGTGAGGGTTTGGGCTCAGAGGTCATGTGAGTGAGGGTTTGGGCTCAGAGGTCATGTGAGTGAGGGTTTGGGCTCAGAGGTCATGTGAGGGAGGGTTTGGGCTCAGAGGTCAAAGGTCATGTGAGGGAGGGTTTGGGCCGGTACTTGACTCTGTCAAAGTCATCAATAGTGGACTCCACCACCGGCCTCCTCCAGGTGCTCCAGTACCTCTCCAGAGCCAGAGCTACAGACAGGAACATAGCAGACATCTGGACACAACACACACACACACACACACACACACACACACACACACACACACACACACACAGTTGGAGTTTTGACATGCTTTATTTATATTGTGTGTATATGTGTGAGTGTATATGTGTGTGTGTGTGTGTGTGTGTGTGTGTGTGTGTGTGTGTGTGTGTGTGTGTGTGTGTGTGTGTGTGTGTGTGTGTGTGGTGTGTGTGTGTGTGTGTGTGAGAGAGAGCGTACCAGGACAGTCGTGAAGGCTGATATAACTCCTATACTGACTCTGATGAGGAAGCTGAGGTGACTCTTCAGGATGGGACCACAGGGCTGGAGACAGATCTTCATCATCATCACCATCATCATCATCACCATCATCATCAGCTCATTCCAAATGATGTGAAAAGATTTTAAAAAATGGGACAGTACCTTGGAGTGGACCCACAGCACCTCTGGGGTCACGGGGTCATGGGAGGTCATGGGATCATGGGAGGTCACAGGGTCATGGGAGGTCACTGGGTCATGAGTGGTCACAGGGTCATGGGTGGTCACGGGGTCATGGGAGGTCACAGGGTCATGGGAGGTCACAGGGTCAGGTCTGATGGACACACAGGGAGGGAGGAGTGTACTGTTGTTGAGCTTGGAGGAGCTGAGGAGAGAGAAGGAGATGTTACAGACAGAAAGGGAGACAGACAGACAGACAGAGTGACAGACAGACAGACAGAGTGACAGGGAAACAGACCTTGTGTGGGTGTAGGGTGGAGGGGCGGGGTCTAGAGGGGAGCAGAAACAGGAAGGAGGAAGCTGCTCCTTCCAATCAGAAACACTCTTCAGACCACAGCATGAGTCCTGGGGGGAGAGAGAGAGAGAGAGAGCGATTGAGATCCATATTTCACAATCCATTCTCCTGACCATTGGTTCATAAGGTGTCTATGTGTGAGAGTGGGTGGATGTGTGTCCTACTGAGGTCTGGACCTCCTTCAGTGGAGTCTGCAACTGAGGGTCTGATCTGTAGAGAGGAGTTAGGTTCGCAAACAAGTCATCCATCCCTTGCTCCACCTGGAGGGAGAACACCATAGAACAAACACAGTAGAACTACTGTAGTCGAACACAGTAGAACTAGTTGAACACAGTAGAACACAGTAGAGCTAAGTGAACACAGTAGAGAACAGTAGAACTAGTAGAACACAGTAGAACACAGTAGAACTATTAGAACTAGTAGAACATAGAAGAACACAGTAGAACACAGTAGAACTAGTAGAACACAGTAGAACTAGTCAAACACAGTACTAGAACACAGTACAGTAACTAGTAGAACACAGTAACTAGTAGAACACAGTAGAACACAGTAGAACTCAGTAGAACGGGAGGGCGCTATGGAGCACGGAGGCGAGTAGACGTGCGCCCTTACAGCTCCGAGATTAGTGACTTTAAAATACCTTTTCACTGTGCAGTTTGGCCCACAAATAGTATGCGACAACTTATAAAGTACTTATAAAGTACTCTAGCAAACTCTAGCTCAATTATTTTGATTTTTGACCGGCCAAAATGTCTTCTACTCGGCCGAAACAAGACCCCGCGAAAGGCGGCCCGCAAAGCCTCGCTTTTTCCTGACTCGGCTAGCGTTGCTACTGCCAACGTTGCTAGTGGCACCCTAGATGCCTCGCTGCTACAGGCGATGAGGGAGTCTGTCAAGAATGACATATTCGGGAAAATTGATGCATCGGCCGTAAGGGTACACTTCCAACACTTCCCAAGTGCCGTGCCCGGTCCACGTGACCGAGTTCTGATAAATATATCTCATATATTCTCATAAATAAAAAATTAATGGATAAAAAGAATGTATGTATGTGTATGTAGTGTGTATATATGTATATATGTGTGTGTATGTGTGTATGTCAGGGTTTCCGTTTTTAGCGGGTAAAAATGATAAAAAACGGTAATTAAAAACCTGCCGGTGAAAATGTCCGGTAATAATGCTCATTTGAGTTTTGACAGCTTTATTACTGCCCCCTCCCCCCCGAAAGGGTGACCGAATGAAGTGACCAATCAGCTGCCGCACCTCTCATCACGTCAAGCGCGCCCGACGAGATGCAGGTGCAGTGATGGCAGCACTCCACGGCTATGAGGGTTTAAGTTGCCTGGTAGCCTACAGGGTAAATGTGATGCCATGTAGCCTATGTTAAAACGGACTAAAGATGTTACAGGGGTTTTGAAATAGCCTAGAGGTTTTGCTCAATGGTTCTTGTTCGTTTTGTTGTTCATTAAATAGTCAAATTTATTTGATGTCTTTGTCATTCTTTCGTCAATCTAGGTGTACATTATAGTTGCGTTTGTAATATAGACTGTTTTTGAAACATGACCGGTAAGTTTCGAATTTGTCCGGTAAAATAAAATCTGTCCAGACACTTGACCGGCAAGAAAAAATCCTAGCGGAAACCCTGATATATATGTATAGTTACTATTGTTTATTTTTTTTATTATACATTGGGCCACTATGGATACCTCTTTACACTAGTTATTAGTTCAATTATGGGTAACTTATACACAGTGGCTACAATGTAGCCACTGTGGGTACAATGTACATTTGTTAATTATTTATTTGTCACTTTATCTCAGGTAGCGCTATTGTGTTTATAGGGCTACCTTGGAGCGTTTAGGTTTAGGCCTAGTTGTTAGCTTGGGTTTTGCACGCGGCATCTCGTTTGGGGAGATTGCTGTGCTGGGGTGGTCTGGGGAGCTGGCTTCTGTATGTTTCATGTTCTCGTCTTGTATGTTTTTTGGTTTTACTTTTATTATAATAATAATAATAATATATCAGACTTATATAGCGCTTTTCCAGGTGCTCAAAGACGCTTTACAGGAAATAGAAAACATAAAGACTAATTCAAAACACAACAAACACAACAAAACAAAACAGGAAACAAAACAAAGCAGAGAACAAATTATGGGTTGAAAGCAAGAGTGAAGAGGTGGGTTTTGAGGGCTGTTTTAAAGGACGGAAGGGTGTTGGCATTGCGGATGTGGATGGGGAGGGCGTTCCAGAGGGAGGGGGCCGCTGCAGAAAATGCTCTGTCACCCCAGGTCCGGAGCTTAGTCCTGATGGGTTTTAATAGGTTAGCATCAGCAGACCTGAGGTTAGGGGTGTGGCGGTGGAGGAGGTCAGAGAGGTAGGGGGGGGCCAGGTTATTGAGCGCTTTGAAGGTGATGAGAAGTATTTTGAAGTGTATCCTGTGTTTGATCGGGAGCCAATGGAGGTCACGGAGGACAGGGGTGATGTGGTCAGAGCGGCGGGTGGAAGTGAGCAAGCGGGCAGCAGAGTTTTGGACATATTGTAGTTTATTGAGGATGTTGTTAGGTAAACCATATAGGATGCTGTTGCAGTAATCGAGCCGGGATGAGATGAAAGCATGGACCAGTGTTTCAGCTGCGGAGAGTGACAGGGAGGGTCGAAGACGGGCAATGTTCCTAAGGTGGAAGAAGGCTGTTTTGATGGTCTGGTTTACATGGGGGAGGAATGAGAGGGTGGGGTCAAGAATGATGCCAAGGTTGCGGACGCGGGTGGAGGGAGTGACAACAGAACCATCAATGTTCAGGGAGAAATCCTGGGTGGAGCGGGTGAGGGAGTTTGGACCGATGATGATGATTTCAGATTTGTCGCAGTTGAGTTTGAGTAAGTTATTGTATTCATCATTGCACTTTGTTTTGTTGGTTATGCCGCCGGTCCTTCATACTTCCTCATTAGCTTTAAATGGTCCAGCCCAGGTTAATTCAACACCCTGATGGGGGCGCCCTCAAGTTTACTAGTTGGAATTGCAAAGGACTCAATTCCCCAGTTAAGCGCACCAGAGTCATGCGCCATCTTCAATATTGATGAAGTGGTGAAGTGATTTTCTAGAATTAGGAATGGATGGATTGGACATGCTTACTATTCATCATTCCACAGCAAGTCTAGAGGAGTTGCTATTTTGATACACAAATCTGTTCCCTTTACTTTCTCTCAGATGGTTTCTGATCCGAATGGCAGATACCTGATTGTTACTGGCGAAATATATGACACCCCTGTCCTACTGGTGAATGTGTACGCTCCTAACTGGGATGATGTGAATGTTTTTCGGCAGCTCTTTTCTAACCTTCCTGACATTGTCCTCACACTTCCTTATCTTAGGTGGTGACTTTAATTGTTGGCTTAGTCCACAGCTCTGGACCGCTCCTCCAAGAAGACTGCTATGCCTTCAGGGTCTGCTAAGACCATTAGAGACTTCATGAGTGAGTTTGCAATAATGGATCCCTGGCGCTTCTTTAACCCCACCGGTAAAGCTTACTCCTTTTTCTCCCACGTGCACCATACATTCACTCGGATAGACTACTTTATGGTAGATGACAGGCTTCTCCCTTCCGTGAGTTCCTGTTCATATGGGGCTACAGCAGTGGCTAAGCGTGTCTATCACAACTGGACCTTCTGTAGACCACCCCCCCCCCCTTCCCCATTGGAAAATTCAGTGACTTATCTCATTTAGGCAGATAAGATTGTCGCAGCCAATTTACGAGTGTACCATAGTTGTAAAGCAGTGTCCATGTAGTGAAGTAACAGCCCAACACAGACCCCCACACACAGGCTATCGGTTAAAGGGACGGTCTAACACGCTTAACGTGAAAAGGCTTAAGTTCCAAAACAGCGATCAATAATCACCAAATGTCTCTGGCATATGTCTTGTCATTAGCACTTTCACCTGTCACAATATCAAAACCTAAATACGGAAGTTATGTTACATTAAGTGTTTTCCTCTCATAAAGCTGCGTTAAGACTTTTCCTTACTGGCTCAATAGAGAGGAAAACACTCACATATCACATAATGTCACATAACGTCCATAATGGGAGGATTTAGGTTGAGATATTTTGACAGGTGAGTGCTAATGACAAGACATATGCCAGAGACATTTGGTGATTGTTGATCGCGGTTTTGTAACTCTTAGTTACGTTAAGTCTTTTCACGTTAAGCGATGCAAAGATCAAGTCAGAACTCTCAATTCAAATGCACAACAATGCTTAACAAACTCAAGACAGCCATTAACTAATCATTCAACAAGTGTGTGGAAACAAAATGCAACAACCAGCTCAACGAGACGCAACACTGTGACAAAACCAGCAAAGACAAATGAGTCTCACTCACCAATGATGTTCACTTGAAGACCAAATCCATTCTCCTGGAAAGATACCCGTTAGCCACGGGTATCTTTCCCAGTTGCTAGCCTGAAAATGGCGAACATATAGCCTATAACAACTTGATTCAGCTCAAGATTGTCAGGCGTTGGACGGCCTTTTTTAATAATGTCCATCTTTACATTGAATGGTCGTCTTGAAAATGGTTCCGACAATAAATCCTCATCATCTTCGCCTGTTGCAATTTTGACGTAAAAAACCTACGTAGAAAAAACGTAGCACTACGCTAGATCCACTCTCGCTCCAGCAAGTATACCTTCTAGCTCCCTATTGAACTGTGGGGAAATCTGAAAGAATACGCCCATTGGCTACAAATCACTATATGATTGGTTGATCAAATTGTCAATCCAAACGTACGCTCTCATTCAGTCTAAGGGCCAAAGCAATCGGGAATATTTTGGTTGAAGGATATTCTTCCCAGCAACCTAGAAAAATATCTGATTGGTTGCATTGTTTTTCCAACACAAAACCACTCAAATGCGTCGTGCATGGACCGAGAAAGACAAAAATCAACGTAACACTGTAATATAACAGATAACAACACAGATACCATTCTCATTTATTCATTTTATTTAAATTTGATTAAATTGTATTACATTTTATTAATACAATTAATTCGATTTTTTTGTTTCATCTGAGAGTTCCAGGGTCTTCTCTGAATACCTTGAAGGCCCTGACGCTTCACCACTGGGCTACAGTTATTTCGGATCACGCCCCTGTCGTTATGACTATCAGATTTAAGGGTTCGGTACACACGCAAACCCCATGGCGTTTAAACACACGTTTGCTTTCGGATGAAAATTTTACAGAGCTGATTGCCAACCAAATTGATTTATTTCTTAGTATTAACAAGACTCCGGACATTTCTGCATCTGTGTTGTGGGAGACATTGAAAGCTTATATTAGAGGGCAAATCATTTCCTATGTAAGCCATGAGAGGAAACAGGAAGAGGGAGAGATTAACTGAACTAATGAGGCGTATTGCTCAGCTGGATGACCTCTATTCCGTTTCGCCGATAAGGAACGCCTCACTCTTCAATCAGAATTCAATACGTTGACCGCAGACCAGGCTGCTGAACTTCTTCTTAAGGCCAGAAGTAATTATTACGAACAGGGTGACAAAGCTGGCAGATTACTGGCCCATCAATTACGACAGAATGTTTCCTCTCACCAGATTCCCAGAATCCAAACATCCTCGGATATCACGATCGACCCCCAAAGAATTAATGATGAGTTTAGAGACTATTATGCTTCGCTGTACACATCTGAAACCAGTTCGGACACGCAGGATTTGGACAATGTTTTTGCTACCCTCGAAGTTCCGTTGGTACATCCTGATATGACTGAAGATTTGGAGAAGCCAGTAACTGCTGCTGAACTTTCTGTTGCTATTACATCGATGTAAGGCGGAAAATGTCCGGGGCCGGACGGCTATTCACTAGAATTTTACAGGAAGTTTCAACAGAAATGAGCCCCTGTTTTGATAGCTGTTTAGTGAATCATTTAATTCTATTAGTTTGCCCCCAACACTTAATCAGGCCTCTATCTCCCTCATTTTAAAAAAAGAATAAGGATCCCCTTGCATGCTCCTCCTATCGGCCAATCAGCTTGTTAAATGTGGATTTTAAATTACTGTCTAAAATGCTCGCTCTACGTTTGGAAACCGTGTTACCAACCATTATCTCTCCCGATCAAACCGGCTTCATTAAAAATAGGCATTCCTTTTTTAACTTAAGACGACTTTTTAACACAATTTACCAGCCTTCCGCAAATTCTGTACCTGAAGCTGTGATATCTTTAGATGCAGAAAAGGCCTTTGATCGTGTGGAGTGGAAGTATCTTTTTCACACCTTGGAGAGATTTGGCTTTGGAAAGAACTTTACCTCATGGGTGAAGCTATTGTACTCCTCTCCCCTAGCTTCAGTGAGGACCAATAATACCCATTCTGAATATTTCCCTCTCCACCACTCCACCAGGCAGGGTTGTCCCTTGAGCCCTCTCTTATTTGCCTTAGCTATTGAGCCCCTCTCCATCGCTCTTCGTTGTGACCCCCGCATTAGAGGTATTTTCCCCTCACTCTCCCATTAAGAGCCCTCACTCTCCATTAAGAGCCCCTCACTCTCCCATTAAGAGCCCTCACTCTCCCATTAAGAGCCTCACTCTCCCATTAAGAGCCCTTCCTCTGCTTATACTAAAAATGCAATTGTCAAATCCTTGAGAATTTGGAATCAGTTCAAACGTTTCTTTGGTCTCCAAACATACTCTACATTAGCCCCTATAACTGAAAATCATGTTTTTCCTCCATCTTTAGTAGATGGCGCATTTACTATTTGGTCTAACCGAGGCATTGAATCATTCAAAGACCTTTATATTGACAACACATTTGCGTCTTTCCACAGCTATCTGATAAATTTGCACTACCTAGGCAACATTTCTTCAGGTATCTACAGATTTGCAGTTTTGTTAGCAATAGATTTCCTCAGTTTCCTCATCACCCTACTGATTGGTCATTAGACACACTCCTTAGGCCGTCATCTACTCTGAAGGGAATGATGACCTGTATTTATGCTCTGATTTATTCTCTTCGTCTAGTCACCCTGAACTCCATTACATCTCTTTGGGAAATAGATCTTGGGGAGGAGATTTCTGAAGAACTCTGGGAAGAAGCCCTTGCTAAAGTACATAAATCATCTATTTGTGCTAGACATGGACTGATTCAGTGCAAAGTTGTGCATCGCACACACTTCACTAAGGTCAGGCTCTCTAAAATATATAAAGAGGTGGACCCAACTTGTGACAGGTGTCGGTAAGCACCGGCGAGTCATGCACATGTTCTGGTCTTGTCCGGTTTTACACTCTTATTGGACCGAAATCTTTAGATCACTGTCAGAAATCATTGGAAAATCGATTGCTCCTAATGCTCCTATGATGTTTGGTGTAAGTCCACCCACAGTGCCACTCTCTTCTCTGGAGACAACCTTCATAGCCTTTCGCCAGACGCTTGATATTGCTCATGTCGAAGTCTCCAATATCCCCTTCACATACCTTGTGGTTAAAAGAAATCCTAAATTCAGCCAAACTTGAGAAAATCAGGTGCATAGTGAGGGGCTCCCTGGGGAGATTTCCCAAGATGCGGGACCCCTTCTACAGGTCTGTACGGGAGATGGACATGCCCCATATCTCTGTACTGTAGTGGATTGGCCCTGCGGTGTTGAATTGGGATTATTAAGCGGCTGACTGACAAAAAACGTTTGTCAAAAAAGTTCAAAGTTCAATAAACAAAAGAAGAAAAAAAAAAAGAACTCATTAGAACATAGAACAACAGTAGTTATAGTAGTAATAGTAATAGTAGTAATAGTAGCAAAAGTACTAAAAGTGGTAATAGTAGTAGTTATTGTAGTTATTGTAGTAGTAATAGTAGTAGTAGTTATAGCAATAGTAGTAGTAATAATAATTTAAGTAGTAGTTAAAATAATAGTAGTAGAAGTAGTAATAATAGTACCTTGGTCTGAACCAGAATCAGAGGAGACGACACGATCATTAGAGATACGAAGACGACACACACCACTAGGGAATACTAGAGAGAGAGAGAGAGAGAGAAACACATCATCACTATAGGTAAACACATGATATCACCTGTGGTGATGTCATGTGTTTACCTACAGTGATGATGTCATGTGTTTACCTGTAGTAATGATGTCATGTGTTTACCTGAAGTGATGATGTCATGTGTTTACCTGTAGAGATGTCATGTGTGTACCTGTAGAGATGTCATGTGTTTACCTTTAGTGATGTCATGTGTTTACCTGTAGAGATGTCATGTGTTTACCTGTAGTGATTTCATGTGTTTACCTGTAGTGATGATGTTATGTATGTGTGTGTGTGTGTGTGTGTGTGTGTGTGTGTGTGTGTGTGTGTGTGTGTGTGTGTGTGTGTGTGTGTGTGTGTGTGTGTACCAGTAGCAGTAGTGGTCTGTTCTGTGTTACAGCAGCACTGAGTCCCAGTACAGCCATCACCACGGTAACCGGACCGAACGCCCTCAACACCATCAGGTCCTGAGTACTGGAGTACTGGTCCAACTGATAGGACACATCATACAAGTACTACTGTAGTACTACCTGTAGTACACATCATACAGGTACTACTGTAGTACTACCTGTAGTACACATCATACAGGTACTACTGTAGTACTACCTGTAGAACACATCATACAAGTACTACTGTAGTACTACCTGTAGTACACATCATACAAGTACTACTGTAGACTACAGTAGTACATGTATGATGTGTACTACAGGTAGTACTACAGTCTGTAGTACACATTATACTAGTACTGCTGGATTACTCCCTGGAGTACACATCATGCTAGTACTACTGTAGTACTACCTGTAGTACACATCATACTAGTACTACTGTAGTACTACCTGTAGAACACATCATACTAGTACTACCTGTAGTACACATCATACAAGTACTACCTGTAGTACTACCTGTAGTACACAACATACTACATGTAGGGATGTCATGTGTTTACCTATAGTGATGTCATGTGTTTGCCTGTAGTGATGTCATGTGTTTGCCTGTAGTGATGTCATGTGTTTACCTGTAGTGATGTCATGTGTTTACCTGTAGTGATGTCATGTGTTTACCTATAGTGATGTCATGTATTTGCCTGTAGTGATGTCATGTGTTTGCCTGTAGTGATGTCATGTGTTTACCTGCAGTGATGTCATGTGTTTACCTATAGTGATGTCATGTGTTTACCTATAGTGATGTCATGTGTTTACCTATAGTGATGTCATGTGTTTGCCTGTAGTGATGTCATGTGTTTACCTGCAGTGATGTCATGTGTTTACCTGCAGTGATGTCATGTGTTTACCTGCAGTGATGTCATGTGTTTACCTGTAGTGATGTCATGTGTTTGCCTGTAGTGATGTCATGTGTTTACCTGTAGTGATGTCATGTGTTTACCTGTAGGGATGTCATGTGTTTGCCTGCAGTGATGTCATGTGTTTACCTGCAGTGATGTCATGTGTTTACCTATAGTGATGTCATGTGTTTACCTGCAGTGATGTCATGTGTTTACCTGCAGTGATGTCATGTGTTTACCTGTAGTGATGTCATGTGTTTACCTATAGTGATGTCATGTGTTTACCTGTAGGGATGTCATGTGTTTACCTATAGTGATGTCATGTGTTTACCTATAGTGATGTCATGTGTTTACCTGTAGGGATGTCATGTGTTTACCTGTATCAAAATGAGGTGTTTGTTTCCGTAGCCCAAGGAGAAGCCAACAACTATCATCAAGATCCCAAACAGCTGTGGAACACAGTAGAACACAGTAGAACACAGTCGTACACAGTAGAATTTAGTAGAACAGTAGAATTGAGTAGAACACAGTCGAACACAGTACAATTTAGTAGAACACAGTAGAATTGAGTAGAACACAGTCGAACACAGTACAATTTAGTAGAACACAGTACAATTTAGTAGAA